>JABTTQ020000690.1:600000-1084601 GCA_016081115.2 Rehmannia glutinosa
AAGCGATCAACAAAAGTGAGATTATACGTTTCTAAAGAAGAATGGCTTAAAAAAGAAATTCACGAAGAAGCTCACTGTACGCTGCACACAACTCACCCTGGAGGTACAAAAATGTATCGAGATTTAAGAGAGGTATTTTGGTGGCGAAGTATGAAAAGATATATTGGGACTTTTGTGGAAAATGCTTGATTTGTCAGCAAGTTAAAGCCGGACACCAAAGACCATCTGGTTTGCTCAAACCATTTGACATTCCAGAATAGAAATGGGAGCATTAACAATGGATTTTGTGGTAGGGCTTCCACCATCAGTCAAGGGAAACAAGGTTGTTTGGGTTGCAGTAGATTGGTTAACAAAGTCAGCTCATTTCTTACCCGTTAAGATGACGTTCAGTATGGAGCGATATGCATGAATTATATTGAGGAGATAGTGAGACTTCACGGAGTTCCCGTGTCAATTGTTTCAGGCAGAGATATGTGTTTTACTTCTAAGTTTTGGAAAAGTCTACAAAGTGCCTTTGGAACAAAGCTAAACTTTGGTACGGCTTATCACCCGCAAACAGACGGACAGTCTAAAAGGACTATACAAATATTGGAAGATATGTTAAGAGCATATGTGCTCGACCTAGGAAGTAATTGGGAAATATTATTACCCTTGGTAGAATTCGCTTATAACAACAGTTATCAAGCGACAATTGGGATGGCTCCATACGAGGCGTTGTATGGAAGAAAGTGTAGATCACCATTATATTGGAGCGTAGTTGGTGAAAGAAAAATTTTGGGGCCTGAAATAATTCGGCAAACTGTTGAGAAGATAACTATGATACAAGATCGAATAAAGATGGCTCAAGATAGACAAACGTCGTATGCTAATAGATAGAGAAAACATATACAGTTTGATGAAGGAGAAAAAGTATTTCTGAAAGTAGCTCCTATCAAAGGTGTTATTCGATTTGGCGAAAAGGGAAAGTTGAAACCAAGATATATCGGACTATTTGAAATCCTTACACGAGTTGGAGATTTAGCTTATCAGCTAGCATTACCACCGAGTCTATCAAGTATGCACAATGTTTTTCGCATCTCTATGCTACGAAAGCATGTTCATGATCCAGATCACCTCGTGAATTATAAGGATCTAACAATCAACAATGACTTAACTTACGAGGAAGCACCACAAGTTGTTTTGGAACACAAGATTCACCATTTGAGAAATAAAGATACTCTGATCAAAGTATAGTGGAGACGTCATGGCAGAAATGAAGCTACTTGGGAGTGTGAAGAGGAGATTCGTGTCAAGTACCCAAGTTTTGCAATTCCAGGTAAGATATCGAATTTCGAGGACAAAATTATATTTAAGGAGAGAAGAATATGATAACCTTTAATAAGTAGGGGTTAATTAGGGGTTATTTTAGGGGACTTAGGGGTTATATATTTTAGAGGCTAATTTAGGTTTAAGGACTAGAATTAACTAGTATAAATATGTGTAATTTCATACATAATTTTACACCACAATTCTAATAATTATAAGCTATAGATATTTTTTCTACTTCAAGTTTCATATATATATATATATATTCATAATTCACAAGCCCTCTTTCAATATTTTTCACAAATTCTTTCATTAATTAGTTTGATTTATTAAAATCACATATTAATTATAATTTTATTTAATGTAGAAAATAAAGAGGTCGAGGATTAGGACTTTTACTGTTCATTTTTCTACATCGAATATATGTGATTATTAAGGTATGGATTTCTATATTATTTGTCTTTATTTAATATTCCATGATTATACTTCATTGATTGCAATATATGTCAAGAGGAAATTAATTTATATAAGCTAGGGGCCATGAAAAGGGTTCGAGATCAAACGTATCTTCTAGGTGAACCCGCAATGCTATATGCAGTAACTGGCCAGTTAGAAGAAAAAGAGGAAATTAATGAATTTATTGTTGTAATTATGTGAATGTTTTTCATGCTATATTGAATATTGACACATCTATCCTACTGAGCGAGATGAAGCTCACCCATATTATTATCATGAGTTTCAGGTTGAGGAATCCGGCTGAAGATATGATGTTGTGGATGGTGGAATAAATCATGTTATATTTATATTTTGAAATAATTATGGTCGGACTAAAATTTAGATTTATGTCTTAAATATTTTCGGTTTATGCTTGGAATAATTGTTGGATATTTAATTCGGAAGATGTATTATTATTATTATTATTATTATTATTATTATTATTATTATTATTATTATCATTATATTTTTTTCCTTAAAAATTAAAAAATTCTAAATCAACTTTTTGATAATTATTGGGATCACTTTAATTTAAAAATTTGTGTTTTCTTAATAATATTTTTAGAATACTTTAATTTCATGGGTCGTTACACATACATACATATATATATATAATATTTTTATCGTATTCATATTTTGATATTGAATTAACTACACATTCCTTTGAAATCCAATACTATATAAAACATATATAATACTAAAATTGTCAAATTAAAAAATTGGCAAATTTTATCAAATAATGGTTGCCATTATATTAATTGAAATGTACCTAATAACTTAAATTATAAAATCACATTTGATTTGTATATTATTAATTATATTTTCTCAAGTCAATAGACCATGACACTGTGACGAGATTATAGAATATTATTGTGTAATAGATGCTACTAAATTTATCATTCGTCGAGATTCTAGACTTTTACTACTAATTATTACAAATAACATAATATCTGAAACATAATATGTTGAAATCCAAAAAGAAAAATCAATACTTATAACTATAAATTAGATAGAGACTAATAATGTAGTATAGTTTATATCACGAAGGAAACATTTAGAATTACAATATTAAAAATTTAGCGCTTAAAGATGAATGAAAGAAATTTTACATATAAGTTAAATATAAAATATCAAAAAGTTAAACTCGTATAGTACTAATGATTTTAGTATATGGTTTTTAGATTGCACTAAAAAAGATTGAAAGTATAAACCGTTTAATGATTTTTATACTGATTTTTTCTCTTACTTTTTTTTGTGTGTTTATTTATGAATAATATTTGAATCTCCTTTCTTCGAACCATCCCATACCGTCCCATTAGAACCGAATCTCCCTCCCAAACCGTATCGAAAGTATGGTTTGGTTCTGGAAATTTAATTTTAGGATCTTCGAACTTCGAGATGGTTCTGGAGATTTCTAAATCTTCGAACCGTGCACACCCCTAGTGATAGGTTTATTGATCAGATTATTTATGCAACTATAAATACAAGTACTATATAGAAAAAATAAAATCACACATAAAAAATTGAGAACTTCAAAGGGTCCCAAAATTTGAGGGGAAATTAGGGATTTTTTTGCGTGAAATTTTTTGTTCTTATTTTGTGAGAGACAAGTGAATTTGCTCCTACACACTTCCGTATCATCCAACCTTCACTACAAGAAAACAAGGAAATTGCAACGGGAAAATCTGTTGGAATTTGGCCAATTACCGTTGGAATTATCGATTCCAACGGAAATTCCAACAGAAAATACATCGTTGGTAAACTGGCCGTTGGAATGGAAAAATTCCAATGGAAATTCCAATGAAAAAAATATTCCAATGGTACTTCCAATGTTATTTATCCATTAGAATATACAACCGTTGGAAAAAACTTTCAACATCTTTTCCAACACTAATTCCAACAGAGTTATACCATTGGAATTTAGTCCAACATTATATCCATTGGAATATATATAATCGTTGAAAAAAGCTCCAACGGTTATTACAACGAAGTTATACCATTGGAATTTAATTAGTCTAATGGTAATTCCAATGGTATGTATCCGTTGGAATATTCAATCATTTTATCTCATTATCTAATTTCTTTAACTTCTCAGTAGGTCACCCATCATCAATTTGTCTCAAGCCAAACACGTTTAACTATGTAGTTTCAATATGATTGACTCCAGAAAAGAAGATATATATTTTATCGATATGGATAATACTATCTGTAATACCCGTAATTCTTTTTGAATTGGGGATGAATTAGGGTTTGATTAGAACCAATTTTGGGAAAGATTTGAAATTTTTGAAACTGTAAATTTCCTAATTGAGGATTTTTAATTTCTGATTTTATTTTTAGAATAAAGGAAAGTCAATTTTTACAAATGGAAAAAACGTGTTCAAAGGAGAAAGAAATCAAATATGCCTTTACGACATGTAAATCAAGTATTTTTGGTAATAAAATTCCAGCAAATTATCTTACCACACATTCCTTGAATCCTTGGCCTATAAATTAAAAGCTCCCCTAGGGTTATTATTCACAATTTTCTACACCAAGCAAGAAGATAAATTCTTCTTCTCATTCTTCCTCTAAAACTGCCACCACCATCACCGCCATGCTCCACCGCCGCTGCCACTAGCACCTCCAACATGAACACCACCTTCTCAAACCTTAAGCCCCATAACCAAAACCCAAGATAAAAACCAAGGAAGGGGAAAGAGAAATAAAGGAAGCGAGATAAGCCGGCTGCCGCCATGACCGCCGATCGCCGTCGCCGGTTACTGCTGTCGGAGACGAAAGAGAGATATGGAAGGAGATGAGGAACTTGAACACTATGCATTCATATTTGCATTTATTTTCACGAAGTTAATGCAATCAATGTGGGGTTTACTGCTTATGTCTATTTTAAATGCATTGTATGATTATTATATGTATGTGCACATTCAACATGACATGAATGTACTTAATTGTACAAGCATGAATGTACTTAATTATACAAACACGGAGGTACTTAATTGTACAAGCATGAACGCACTTAATTGTACACCCACAGTTGGCCTCTGGGCATTATATGATCAAAACATGAAAAGCATAGAAGAAAGAAAGAGTCAGAGCGTGGCAAAGGGGATGGTGGAAGTCGAATCAAGAAATTTAAAGGGCCCCTTTATTTTGATTTATTTAATGATGTTAAAAACTAAATAGCTTTTATGGATTTTTGTTTTTAAACTTTTGGACACGGTTTTCATGAGTATTCCACATTTATGGCAAGTCGTAGTATTTATTTCTCTTAACAAATGCGTTTTCAAGCTTGGGCTTTTTTTTTCTAGCACTTTAATAAATCGCAAATCGTAAATTTTTATTTTTTATGAAATTGGGATGTTACACTATCAAATCTTTTAACCCCTATTGAAATTTTCTCCAACAACATGTTGCACCATTGAAATTTCCGTTGGAATTTTAAAAACTCCAACAGAAATTCCAACGATTAATTCCAACATTTTGTTTACCGTTGGAATTTTTGTTGGAATTTTCCAATGGTATGCGATGGCATTTCTGTTGGAATTTTTAAAATTTCAATAGTATTTCCAATGGTTTATTCCAACAATTTTATTACTGTTGGAAATACTGTTGGAATTTTTCAACGGTTTGTTGTGGTGTTGGAATCTCCATTGAAATTTTAAATTCCAACGGGAATTCCAACATTTTATACTAACAGTTTTTTTTATCGTTGGAATTTTCATTGGAATTCTCCAGCGGTATAATGTAGCATTGGAATTTTCGTTGGAGTTTTTAAAGTTCCAATAGTTTCTGTTTCGTTGAAATTACTTTGTTGAAATTTGATTGTATTCTTGTAGTGCTTTGCAGTCCATACACAAACCAAATACGACGTGATGGGCTCGCGAAACACATTATTGATGGGAATTCGATGCTACCCACTTGGGTAGCTACCCAAATGGGTTCTATATCACCCAAAAATATTTCACAATTATAAAAAAACCAATCAATTTTGATTATATCTTAAATTTAAGCGGGTAACTATAGTATTTTTTAACAAAAAAACTTATATGAGACGGAGCCCCAAATACCCATATCCGTTGAAATTAAATTACTGAAAATTCCTTAAATTATGTTGTTACCCAAATCTTGCTCTGATTTTTTTCTCTCTTCTCTTTTTTCTCTTCTGACTTCTCTCGTCTCTTTTCTCTCTCTGCTCTCTTTTCACAAAAACTTCTCCCCTGTTACCCAAATCTTGCCCCAAATACCACCCAGTTTTTTATGCGATTTTCAGTCTTGTTTTCCTTCCATTTTTTATATTCCGCAGTTTGGTTTCTTCAATTTTTCTCCACTTGTTGCAAGTTCGCATCTCTTCGACCAATCTCAAGTACTTCTTATTTTCGATTTTAGTTTTTTTCTTTCACTATTGCTCTCTTCAATTTTCTTTCGATTTTTGGTATTTTTTCGAAAGGTTTTTTTTTGTTATCGATTTTGCTTGAAAATGTATATTAGGGTTTCAATTTGAACATGTATTTTGTTAGGGCTTTATTTGTATTTTGTTTCTGTCTTGATTTGTTAACTGTTATTTTATTTTAGTGCAGATGATAAAATATCTGATGTGGAAGAATTAAGGGCTTCTTACTGTGGAAGATTGTTCTTAAGTCATTTCAATGAACTGAAAGTGCAAATTGAGAAAGATGCACTTCAATTCATAAATGGGCAAGCCAAATGATGGATGTATAGAGTTCTTTAGAGAATGACAGACAAATTAGAGAAACTTACTCTTTTTTGTGTATTCGTTTTGTTGCTTTTCTTGTACTGACTAGTATTGCAAAAATATAGTTTGGTGATGGGGGTGAAATAAAGTATGTTACTTTGTAAGCATTAACTTGTATTCCAAGTAGTATGTTTTGTTGTATGTTGTCGGATATAAAGAGAACCATTAATTGAAAAGTATCACTTTTTGTTCACAAAGTATCGATTTTTGTATTACAAGTATCACTTTTTATTATAAATAATTATGAAAGAACATAAAATTGCAGAAGTACCATCTTATTAAAGTATCATTTTTTGTTCAAAAAGTATCGATTTTGGGTTGAAAGTACCATTTTTTGTTTCAAAAGATTTATGAAAGTAAGAACATAAAATTGTAGAAGTATTAACTAATTAAAGTATCACTTTCTGGTGAAAAGTATTGATTTTTAAATTAAAAGTATCACTTTCTATTATAAATGATTATGAAAGAATATAAAATTGCAGAAGTATCATCTTATTAAAGTATCATTTTTTGTCCAAAAGGTATCGATTTTTGGGTTAAAAGTATCACTTTTTGTTTGAAAATATTTATGAAAGTAAGAAAATAAAATTGTTGAAGTATTACCTAATTAAAGTATTACTTGTGTTGAAAAAGTATCGATGTTTTAATTTAAAGTATCACATTATATTATAAATAAGAGAAAAATATTTTTTACCCTCCAAACTTTGCTTATATTAACACTTCACCATCTAATCTTTAGTTTGTGACACTTTGCCTCCTAAACTATGAAAGTTTTTACACTTCACCATATATGGACCATTTTACCCCAAAATTTTATTCTTTTAAAATAAATGTTGTAGTTATCCTTCTAAGCATCAATTTGTAACAATTTACTACATAATTATAAATTTATTGCATTCTTTATTAAACAGAACATTCAACTCCATAAACAATTTGTTTTCAGATTTTTCGAGAAATAAGAACCCGATTTTTCTGTAACTTGTTTTGTTCGTGGCATTGTTACACCTACTTAGATCCAATCTCTATTCAGAGGTTTTAGATGGATCATGTCAGGTTTCCAGCCTATAAACTCAACAAGACATACTTATATCCAGATCTTATTTCAACTATATATCCGTATACAAATTGGGTCTTTAGACTGAAAATGAAAATAGTCCATTACGACCATATCAGGCCCAACATGCTTCCGTAAAATTAATAAATCCCTTAAAATTCATACCTTTTTTGACCAAAACAGAACCGGGTTAAGTGGATCGCAACTCCACCAGTCGGAAAATTACTGCCCCCAGATCGTTTGACAAACAACTCCTCACTGTTCAACCTCACCTCGGGAAGATGATCGCAAGTTATCCAGGCTCCTTGAGAATCCAGCTCAAAGACCTTGGTTCGTTTCCTACCCAAGGCGTAAAAGTAATTCTTCAAAGGGGATTTAATCAATAATACATTATGAACACATGTTGAACAAACAGCCTTTATTTTATTAAGAACTTAAAGAAAAATTTATTACATCAGTAATCTCCTTTTGGGAGGAGAAAACTTGTTTAGCCTCTCATAAAGGCTATCACACTCTTGTACATTAAATTAAAAAACTGAAAACTAAAAACACTCTGGAAATTCTAAACTCACAGAAAGAATTTTACAAAGAAAGTTTATTGTAAGAAGACTAAGGAAATGTTCGATGTCCTCGGCCTCCTTCAAACTCTGGTTTAAATAGATGTAAGTCCGGATTTCAGTTTCGGACTTCAACCCTTGTTGAAATGTAAGTAAATCACTTTGCTTACATCATATTCTTGAATTATTGTTTGCTTCCACTTGCAAAGCAATTAGTTGGGTAGCCCCATCTTATGCAGTATCCGAAGTTCTTTATGTAAACTTCCCAATCCTGCGACTCGTCCTTTGTCTTGTAATACTTTGACGGCATCTTTTATGGACCCACTTTTCGTCTTTTTCTAAGTGGGTTGTTACTGTCGGAGTCACATGTCTCCACTAGCTTTGTTGGGAATCTACTTTTTGGTGGTCCCGAAACTTTGGATATACGTGACTTTTTTTCTCCGTCGCACGGGTCTTCTCCGTCGACTTTTGGCCGGAATCCTTTGCCAAATTCGGTTCCTTCGGTTTTGACATTCGGGACAGACCGAAGTTCCCAATGGCCGATATGAGCCATGTTACAATATTTCCGCGAGTTTCTTTACTCCCCGTGACTTATTTTCCCATAGAAGATTTCTTTTCTTTTGAACGGATCTTACGCAAACCTTGTAGTTTTTCTGTCATGGTATTCAACAGAATGACCCGTTCACCGAATCTCGGTAGAACTTGAGCGGAAACTTGACTTTGTCCATCTCTGTGAGAGCAGGACCCACAATCCCCATGCCCTTCTTGTAGTGATCGATCTTGATGAAGGTCATGGCCAATTGTACTCTTCTCCGAACTTGCCTCCTTGATATTTCCGGGCTCTTTCATCCGGTCTTGGCTTTAATGTAATGGAAGGCTTCATGTCCACCTTTTCCACGAGCCAGACTCTGTCATGTGCCTGCACTTATGAAATACGACTCAATGTATCCCCTCGTCTTAGGTTGTCATTGTTGGACCAAAGACACTCGTAAAAACTTCACGGATCCACTTCGGTAATTTTGTGATCTCAGGGAATCCTGGTGAAGTAGTATAGGCGAGGCCAAAGCCCCAAACTCGTACCACCTCTTTACCTCTTGAAATTTGGAATTTGGTAGCATCCAAACCCTTGGATATTTTCAAAGCAACATCAATCTTTGTTTTTTCCGGAGATATCCCATGCACGGTAATTAGTTTCTCCCAATTTGCACGATATTCTGCCAAGAAGAAGAAACTTTAATCTCGTTAATATCAACCTTAGAAGTGCCCATCATAGGCCTAAGATTGATCTCTTCGCCCTTTACCCCGGACGTCTTTGGGTTGATGTGATAACTCGGGATTTGACCGGAGTATCGGTTTTTCCTCGGGCCAACATTTCGCCCGACTTAGGACTTGTGCTAGAGGTCTTTGGAATCCTCTCTACGGGTTGGGAGCCTGCGCTCTAAACGCTCCGTTTGCTTATTAGCGGCCGGAGGAGTGGCCCTTGAAATGCCGTTCTCAAGCGAGAGTGAGACCAGGACACATGCTCGTATACGATCGGTTACTTTGTCCCGATCATTCCTTTGTAATTTCGGCCAAATCGGCATTGATGACCAGGGTATCAAATTCTCGGAGTAGCATTTCAATTTGGTCTCCAAGATGTCTTGATGCCGTGAGGATAGAATCGACTTCAATTCCCTCCATCTCTTGTTAGAAAATCTGCAAGAATATTTTCATGAGATTTTATAATGACAATATCATAATCATAATATTGGCATTCATTTTACGCCATCTAAGTATTCTAGCTTTTACGGTTTTGATTCAATTTTGTTTTTGAAGAAAAGCTTTAACACTTGAATTATCAATTTTAAGATAAACTTTTTAGCTTGGTAAAAATAAAGGCCATTTTTTAAAAGCCTTTACATTTGCAAAAGAATTCTTTCTCGTTGATATGCCACCGAGTCGATTCAGCGGGTGTGAATAAAAACGGCAAAGATATCTGCATGGCACTTCTCCATTTGGTGTAGCTTTTGTAAATCTTGCGCCCACCAATAATCAATGGCATCGTATAAAGAACCAGTTCATCTTCATCCTGTGGAATTGCAAGTTTAGGAAGATTTTTGCAAACTTCCTTAAGTTGCTTGATTCCTTCTTGATGTTCATTCTCCCATTTGAATACCGAATCCTTTTTAAGCAATGGGCTAAACACCTTCTGTAATGTGCTAGATTGTTTATGAACATTCCAAAAAATTGACAACTCAAGAAAACTCGGAAAGTCGCTTCTTGTCTTTCAATGTATCCGAAATCCTGTATCTTTTCTACAATATGACTTTGTAGGATTATTCAGTTAAGTCGATCTCAATTCCTAGGAATTCAATCTGTCTTGTTGCAATCACGCCTTTTTTTCAAAGCACTAATCCTTCCTTGTGACAAACATCCGAGAATATTTCCAAATGCTTGAGATGCTCCTTCATGTTCTTTGAGGCGATAAGAATATCATCGATGTACCACGAACATGAAATGAAATAATCTTTGAATAGATTATCCATCTTTCTTTGATATATCTGGGGTGCATTGGCCAATCCCATAGGCATCACATTCCAAATATAGTGTCCTTGTGGTGTAGAGAAAGCTGTGAACTTCTTGCTTTCTTCATCCATCTTAATCTGGTAAAATCCAGACTTGCAATCGAACTTTGAGAATATCTTGGCACCTTTGATACAGTTAACCAGATGTTCTCTGCTTGGGATATAGTATCCGTCGAATTCCAAAATGTTATTAATCCCTTTGTAATTAATAACAAGTCTTGGCTTTCCTCTTTTGATTTCTCCATGGTTTCGACTAAGAATCACGGATCGCTCTTTGTATGGAGAAACTCTGGTGAAATTAACTTAAGGTCAAGATGTTCCTTAAGTATCTTTTGCATATCCTCACGATCTTCCTGGTTCATAAGGATTGGTTTAAATCTTACGAACTCGTACTCCTTTCCAGGTTTAACCTTTAAGGAAGCTTTAAGCTCGTTTTTATCCCACCAAGCCAAAGGATCTTCATTGTAATTCCTTTGGATCTTCTTCTTAATATCCTCGAGTGATATTTGTTCCTCTATGGTTACATCACTCTGTGGATTCTCCATTAGACTCATCCATAATTCCGCAATGGCTTAGGAGTGACTCGTTCTTCTCCTTGTACTCGAATGAATACAAGTTATTATCCCATATCTTCTCGATCCTTACGGATAGAACCAAATTGTCTATAGAATAATAAAGCTTCACCAAATTTCCTTCGATCCGCCATTTTTGGATTACGAAGTTTGGCTTCATCACCACGCTTTGCGAAAATGAATAGGCATTTTTATGTAGAATGCTTCCCATGATCTCACGGACAATAATCTTATGATCACATAAGGTTGTGAAAATAAGTCTTCTCGTCTCGTTTTCTTGTGTGAATCGCTTGAATGTTTGTAGGAAATTGTTTCCTAGCAAAATATACATACTGTATCATGGAAATAGATTGGTGGCGTCTTTACTTTGTACCATGGTCTTGCCCGCCCGCTCCTCCGATCATTATTTTCGCTTGTTTAATTCCTGTTAAGGATAAGAATCCTTTTAGAGAAATCTCTTTGCAATAGTGGTAAATCTTCTCCCATTTCTTTAGGAAAAACATCCCTTGATACATATTCCGCACTGAATCAATGTAAGCGCGAAATACTCGGCCTTGTATTGACATATAACATTCCAATAGAAATGTATATGGAGAATGGACTAGTGGTCATCGATTCGTATCTTTTATTGTAGCCTTGGCTGTGAACTCCATTCCGTCTTGTAATCTTTCCCAAGGTTTATGCTCCTCAAGAAATTCAATTCCCAAGTATTAATTGTTAGGATCTTTCCTGCTACTCTGAGATAGTCAACTCAATTTCACCTATCTTCGGGCTTCTTTGATACCTTCCCACTATAGGTTGTTGGAGATGTCTGAGAACATCACAAGGAAAAATATTATCTTTTTGAGTGATGTCGAATATTACTTCATCCTCTCGCCATCATACGGACATTTCGGCTCTCTGCTTTGTTTTGAAAACATCGGGGATACGTTTTGAATCGTACTTGGTCTCCTTTCTTCCCAACGGCAATTTGCTACTCACCATTACATCTGCTGGAAAGACATCCTTCAGGCTCAACTCGAGACTTCGACTTTTGTTGAAGCTGGTTGATCTTGAATTATCATATCAATCTCCTTTATAGTTGGAGATTCAATGATTTCTGGTAGAACCACCCTGGCAAAGTCCTCAAAGATTCTTGGGACTTCAATAAATTCCTTTCTCAAGAATACTTGAATGATGGGTATTCGAGAGAGCATAGGAAATCTTGTATGTGATCGAGTAAGGCCTATTTTCTTCTTTCATCAAATCGACTCTTTTGAAATCTTGATGAAGGGTTAGGACTCTCTCTTGAAGTCTCGATCTCCCAAATTGTATGCAATTCTAGGATAGACATTAAATGCTAATTTCCGCATACAAATTTCAGAACCGCTGGCCAAGGCATGAATCCTTGAGATGTGAGATTCGCTTGTCAAAAATAGCAAGATTGAGTGGCGAATCTATTCCTTCCTTGAATGTTGCCTTAATAATGACTCTTATGGCTCCAATGTGAATCCATGAGAGTGTATTTGCAACTTCTCTTTTAACTCGCTTTTGATCTCTGTATTTCTCTAATAGGGACCAACTGCATCTCGATCAGTTACGGTAAACTCCATCGGAATGGCTAATTCTCCGGTTGTTACCCTATGAATAATTTGGTGTTTTTATTTACGAAACTCAATCTTATCCAATGCTTTTTCCATAGCTCCGATTGTAAATCCATCATAGACTTGAAGCTTTGGATCTTCCTTCATGATTCTCATAAGAGTTTTATGAGAAAAACCGTCGTATGAGAGAGGAATCGATATATCCTCCCGATTTGTTTCTTTGAAGAATTTCTTCTTCACCGATTCCCAGTGAGTCACTTCCATCATCGAGAATAGATCTCTTCTTCATAGATGCTTTCATCCGAGGGAATATCCTCGAATTGATACACCTGTATTAAATCTTGATAATAGAACTTCTTCGATTTACGGTGTAGCCTCGAATTTGTCGACTCGACTCGTTTTTGATTCTCGGGCAATCTTTGAGATATGCCCTCTTGCTCGCATGTCCAAAGAATTCTGATCTTTGAAACTTTCATTTGCTCTGGTGTGAGCACGCTGAAAGTTCTTCTTCCTGGATTGTTTGGTACTTGCTTGATTAGAACCCGATGATGAGGCTCTACTCTACTTGGTCTTTGGTCTTTGTCACGATTTATAACCGGGCTTTTTGTTTTGACGAGAACCTTCTAGGTCTCCATGAAGACTCGCTTTTTGTTGTTGCTTCCTCGGCGGTATGGATGGCTTCTCTCCTTCTTCTTCTTGCATGCCGCATTGGTTGTCCTCCCACAATTGTTGGGATATCATTATCCACACAACATAGAGGGCTGCTTTGTTAATTCCTCTTAATCTCTTGTAATTCTGTGCGGCAGAGCGCTTGATAGCACCATTGAGATAACTTGGCCTTTAGGAAAGACATTTTTAAGCCCACAGTTTCTACTTGACTCCACCCTTGTATTCCGATAAGCATTTCTCTCCGGGGACTCGGAATCTTGGCAAAGAATAGTTGTGCCGCTTCTTTCTCCTCAATCTTGGATTTCCACCGTATTCGGTGAACAACTTGATATATTCATCAATATGACAAATATCCAGAACTCAAGGCTATAGAGGGCTTGTTTATATTTCTTTCTTTTTCATCCTCTAATCCCTCGAAATAACCGTCCGATGAATTGGATTTTGAATAGCTTTGCCATACCATCGACAATTCCTTTAAGTGATTCCCGATGTGACCGGACTTTTAATATCGACATCGGTCATATCGAGCAATCTTCACCGATCCTTCAAGACTCATTTCAAGGAGTAAAATGAATGAATCCTTTGTAAGATCGAGGGTTCTCTTTGAAATTCTCATAGTGAAGCCCATTCATCAATGAGAACTTCTCTGTTTTTTAAAATCAGGATGTCAGATTTAACATCAACCCATACGGATGTATTGGGTCGAGGTACGATCTTCCATAAGGCGTCGATAAACATTCGGCCTTCCGGTAGGTTATGCAGTTCCCGCAAGAGGATTTCGACCTCCTATCCCTGAAAGTGGATCACTCCCTGTGCCGTGAAATCCCCGGCGTGTGGCATCCTCTCGTCCCGAGTTCCATGATGCGAACCTGTGCTTTCTTCGACGTTAGGATTAAGCTGGTGGTGGTGGTGGTGGAATTGGTCTACCTTGTGGATCATAGGTAACCAAAGGCGATTCTCACTGCGTTCATCTTTAAATCTACAATACCTAATCCCGCGAAGGATTCGCGGTCATGTAGATCTTTAAGATTCATCTTTTCAATATCCATCTTTTTTAATTTTTGATGGATTTTCCTTTGATTAGAGCAATGAGCTTCTCCTCATCCGTCATTTTTCGTATGACTTGGTTGGTTTTCCTTTTGGTGTAAATAGGTCTTGTTCCAAAATCAATACGTTTCCTTCCCGGATGAGCTTGGCTTTTGTCCTCCAGGTTCTTGACTCGTTTGAATATCATGAAGGAGTTCAAAGTTTCTTCAAATTTCACCATCGTTTCCATCCAGTTCGGATCGATGAACTTGTCTTTGGTAGATGAATATGGCGGTTGCCATAATTACACTGCACCGTCTTACGGATTTCTCTAAGATCTTCGGACATCTTAGATTTGTCGGAAGTATCTCGTTCCACTACAGTACTCCATCGGGAATCATTGTTTCGATGGGAATTTTCATGAACCGTTTCTTGAAGGTTCATCAAGTGAACATATAAGTGCAGTTAAGCATCGAAGCGCATAATATTATTTTCGCATTTTGCATTGCCTTAAGGTTTCCCATCGGCTCTGCCGCTCCTTTTCTTCATGTTGGTATTCCCGATATGAAACCTGGTCAAGGTGTTCTTGTGCATACATCGTCAATATTTGATGATATGTCTGTAAAGGGTACATCTCGGACATCGGTCAGGATCCATATACTCGGAGTAAATTCTCCTCACCAATTGTTAATTACATAAATATAATAAATTTAACTAAAAGTTCTTAATAAACCTAGCTCGATACCATTTTTCGACGATCGCAAGACCTTGGGGGAGTATATCAAGAAAATACCATAAAATTTATAGCTTAAGTAGTAAAGTACAACAATCTTTAATGTTTGGAGATCAAACTACAACAACCTTTAATGTCCATAGGGGTAAATCAATAATTTTTAGGTAAAGTATAAAATTTTACAAAGTTGGGATGACAAAGTGCAACAATTCAAAGTTTGGATGGTAATGTGTAATGAAGAGCTTAGTTTGGGAGGTAAAATTTCTTTTTCCCTATAAATAATTATGAAAGAATATGAAATTGCAGAAGTATCATCTTATTAAAGTATCATTTTTGTCCAAAAGGTATCGATTTTGGGGTTAAAAGTATCACTTTGTGTAATATAAATAATATATATTACATATTTAAGTGAAAAAATATTAGACGTCGGATTGAAAAGTATTACACTATGAACTAAAAAGTATTATTTAGTTGAACAAAAGTATACTGACTATGATGTTGCTATTTCCATATCTCATCCCAAGAGAACTTTACGAAAATCTTGTATTCTCATCATCGACAATCAAGCAATCATCACCACCAATATTGCAACAACTTAGTGAAACAATTAAATATTTTCCTACAAGTGCCAAATTATCCACCACTAGAAATGAACGACATCGTTTAACGACATATATTCTAAAATTTCAACTACACATCTACCACCACCGCCTCGACCACCGCAGTCAATACCAAGAAACAGAGTCGTCCTAGGGGTGGCCAAGGCGGCGCCGCCGCAAAGGGCCGCCCTCCGGCAAGGGCCCCCGAGCCCCGATTTTTTTTATATTTATTTAATGGTTTAATTTATATGTATATGTAACATAAAGAATACAAAAATTCACAAAGCAGCTCCTGGGCGCAGCGGATTTTGTTCTCCTTGCATACTTGAGGTCGCGTTTTTGAGTTCTCACTGATGCGGAATTTGTTTTCTTAATTTTTACCTAAGCATGATAGGATGAAACAGTAAAGTAAAATAAATATTACTAGTTTTCAAAAAAGAGCTCGTAGGCGCACTGGTTTGTCCTCTTTCTAGCATGCATATGGTTGCATGTTCAATCCCTCATTGTTGCAAAATTAGTTTTTAATCTATAATGTAATGATATTAAAGTATCTCTTTTTTTATAGCAGAAACGTCGAAATGGAAATATAACGTTAATTATTTTATTAGTTTTTTATAAATTTTTTTATATGAATATAAAGGGCCCTCTTTTCGTTTCGCACCAGACCCCTTAAATTATAGGAACGGCCCTACCAAGAAACATGGGACTATGCAAATAATTATAACACATTCACTCATTCTAGTCACAAAAGCAACCCAACAGCTGAGAAGACCAAACATATTGAATATTTTAATAAATTTGATGTTGAGGACAAAGATGGATAAGGAAGCAAAATTAAACCTTTGCGTGATGATTGTTCGATAATTGGATGGACAATGGATTGGAAATTGGCGGGGCGGGGGGGGTTGACGGGGAGATGGAAGAGCAGAGACAGCGAGAAAGACAAAGTTTTCTGTATTTTTTTTTTTTCTTTTCGCGCGTTTTTGGTTGTGTTGGGTGTGGTTCCAGGTTGATTGTTGGGTGTGGATTTGGGTTGGTTGCAGGGGCCGTAGTCAGTCGGCTCTAGTACCCTTAGCTCAAAAATTTTTCCCCTTAAAACAATTATTTTTTTCCCATTAAAAAAACATATATTTTTTTTTTATTTTTTTTACCTTATAAAAATACAAAACAAAAATTGGGGGGGGGGGTGGCGTGGCCCAGGGGAGCCCCCCTACATCCGCCCCTGGTTGGATGTTGTGGATCCGTCTCACAGATTTAGATCCGTGAGATGGTCTTACAAGAGACCTACTCATTTTTTAGTATGAGAGTTTTTGAAATATTTTTTGGTTATGAAGTGAAAAATGTAAAACGAAATCAAACCTTAAAGGTTTTTTTGTAATTTTTAAATGGTTTTTTTGTAATTAGCCCGAATATGAGGGGTGTTATAGATTATAGATCTCTAGAAACTTATGGAGTATGCTTCGGAACATTCTACATGGATCCTCCACTTTCTCTCCCTCATTTCTTTTTTGTCACCTCACTAGCTATATTAGTTAAACCGCCTTATACGATTTTACTATTGTTACATTGAATACTCCCCAAAAAATTCATACTCAGAACTAGGGGTGGGCATTCGGGTCCCGATCCGACCCGATCGGGTAATACCCGATTGTGCCGGGTATTTTCTGGAAAAAATCGGTTAGCGGGTACCCCGATACACGAACTTAATAAATCGGGTCGGGAATCGGGTAGTGTGAATGTTACCCAATTACCCGATCGGGTACCCGCTATTTTTAAAAACCAAAATGAAGAAAATGGGCAAAGGTCGAGGATAAGCTTATGTTCTGTCTTCATTCTTGATAATCTCTGATTTTACTCACTTCACAGCACGGCAGCGGCAGCTGCGAGTCCAACTAGACAGCAGAAGGTAAGCCGCTTTCTCTTTTATTTCTCAATTTCTTCCTCCCTCTAAGCAGTAGCAGCCGGCCACATGTGATTTTTGAGTAAACGTGGTTGTAATTTGATTTATGTTCTTTTGAGTTGTTTGAAAAAGTTGGGTTCCTTTGTGTTTCTATATATTAGCCTTTGTTTTTTGAGTTTTTTATTATTATTATTATATTAATTGATCAAATAGGGTGCCCATCCTTGTGCTGCTACTTTAGCGGACAGCATAATTTTTCTTGGGGGCAACAAGAATAAAGACCTTACAACTTACAAGGAGGAAAAACGTAAAAAGTTGTGTTCCCGAAACCCGATTGCTCGGGTACCCGGGGTTTTCGGGTACCCGAAAATTCGGGTATCCGATATTATCGGGTCGGGGGCGGGTACCTATATTTGCTACCCGATAAATTCGGGTACCCGACCCGAAACCCCGACTACCCGACCCGATGCCCACCCCTACTCAGAACACGCTAATCCCAAACATATAGAGATATTTCCACCTCCTTTAAGCAATGGCATCGTCACTCGCTTTACGGAGAGCCACCGGTCTCTTCAGCCGGCTTCGAGTTTCCCCCGCTGCCGTCAGCCACCGCTGCTTCAGTACAGACAGTCAGGTGACTCCTTTCGATGAGGATGATCGGAGGGTTGATGTTTCCCGCCGCCCCGATAGTTCCGTTTCGCGCCGCCGCGACTCTTTCCCGTCCTTCTTCTCTGGTAGTTAGTAGACTCTTGTTTCCCTCTTTAGTGGATTAAATAATCAATTTATTTTTTCAACCGGAACTATTTATTTTTTTTAAAATCTAAGCTTAGTGTCATGTATTTCGCCAGGTGGTACGAAGGTTTAGATTGGCTAATTTTTGGAACTCTATTTAATTTCATGCCTTTTTGTTCCTGTTTAATTCAGGGGTTTCGACAGTTAATTCACTCTGTAGAAAGATGGTTCTTAGGCTGATGATTTTTTATTTTTTTATTTTTCCGTATTGAATAAATGCTTATTAGAGCCGCTCTCTGTTAGATTTCCGAATGTATGATTGCACTTTTTGTTCTATATAGATCAACTGAAAGTTTGAACTTAAAAATGTCTAATAATTCCGGCTTAACTGCAAATTTGGTCGTATAACTTTATGGGTTTGGCATCTTAGGACTTCTATTTTTTCAAATTTGCAATTTAGGAGTTTAATTTAAAAAATTGGACATATTGAGGACAATTCTGGCGGAAGTTTCAAAAATTGGTTGGATAGCTGATATGCCCAAATTGGGAGTTTCAATTTTCTGGCGGAAGTGCTGATTGGAATATAAAACATCACATGTGAATGTAAACCCGTTGTGTATGGAATACGCATGTTATATGTGTCCCAACTAGCATCCAATCAGCAATTCCTTTGGAAAATTGAAATTTCCCAATTTGGGAACTTGAGGTGGCAAGCCTGTCAGCAATCCGACCAATTTTTGAATCTTCCGGCCAAAATTATCCCCGAATATTTTAAATTAAAGTCCTAATTGCAAATTGAAAATATTAAAGTCCAAAAATGCAATACCCAAAAGTTACGGAAAACTTTTGCAATTAAGCCAATTTAATCCCAAGTCCGCAATTATTTAATTTGTTTGAGTAAGTAACGATTTTAATATGTTTATCTTTTTCATTCAGATGCATTTGATCCCTTCTTTCCCACCAGAAGCTTGAGTCAAATGCTAAACATGATGGATCAGTTGTTTGATAGTCCGTTACAGCCATCTTACCGTGGAATTGGAGGGCGTAGTAGGGGATGGAACGTGAGGGAAGACGATGATGCTCTTTACCTTCGGGTCGACATGCCTGGACTAGACAAGGACCAAGTCAAAATATCGGTGGAGCAAAATACCCTGGTGATCAAAGGTGAAGTGGAGAAAGAGTCGGAGGATGAAGAATATGGAAGGCGATTCTCAAGCAGGCTCGATTTGCCCCCGAATTCTTACAAGTTGGATGGTATAAAAGCTGAGATGAAGAATGGGGTATTGAAGGTTGTGGTACCCAAGTTGAAGACTGAAGAGAGAAAGGATGTGTTTCAAGTTAATGTGGAGTGAGTTCCCCTGGATGTGGCCTTTTTTTATGTGTTTAGCTCTTTTAGTCTTTGTTTTGGTTTTCTGTTTGTGTCCCATAAATAAAGATGCATGCTGTTTTAAGGAGTTCTTTCTCTTGTAATTTATGATCCTCATTTTGTTGTTTTCAGAAACTTGGATCTTTTTTCTTGTTCCCTTTGGATTTTGAATTTTGGGAACAATTAGTTTACGCACAGTTCTAAAGAAGTGATGAAGTATATAATGGGCCCTTACAATTTTGATATATTGTCGAGCCGTCACTTTTAACCAAATAAAGATTAACGGTGCACGAGTTAATTTCATCAATTCATCGGTTAGGCAAAATTTAACTTCTATTCCAAAACCGTGTTTCATCTCCTATTCCAACTGTATGGATGATTGACACGTGTATTACACTTACCATGTTAAAACCCTACAATTTCTGTTTAATTTATGCTTGAAAATTAACATGGTAAGTGTAATACTGGCGTGTTAATCATCCACACGGTTGGAATAGGAGGAGATGAAAACACGGATTTTAGAATAGAAGATCTCATCCCGGGAGACGATGATATGAATGGGGGACTATTTTTAAATCAAAGGGTCACTTGTGAGTAGGGGTGGAAAAAGGTCAGACTACTCAACAGTGACCTATGGCCCGACCTATTAAGGGCTTGGCTGGGCTTGGCCTATTTAACAATTGGGTCAGGCTCAGGCCTTTTACAAAGCCTATTTAAATAGTTGAGCTTGACCTAGATCTTTAAAAAAGTTTTCTAAGCTCAACAGGCTCATCTATTTAAGTCCTACGTATAAAATATATATAATATTATATATAGTACATATATAATATATAGGAATAAATAGTATTATATAGTATATATGTATGTATTATATTTTATATACATATTGAAGATATATATTGTTTAAAAATATTACATATATCTTATATATAAATATAATATTAGAATACTAATGAGACTTACATTTGCATTCAATAAATGTATTCAAATGTTATGGTATAATTTGTTTTTGCTCATTTTCTGTTAAATCTTGTTGTTTTTCCTCGGAAACCAAAAGCATAAATAAATCACCAAATTGCATTTCCAATCCTTTAAACCCTAATCATGACTCCAAATCAAACAATGTTCACTTGTTCACGTAATCTCATCTTCCCATGTCAAAACCTATTTCGTGAATCACTCTGTCGCAGAAGTTGCTCCGGTTTAATCGATATGCCAGACTCTGTAATCCATGAGATTTTCATGAAACTCCCAATCAGCAGTATTATCCGATGCAAATGCGTTTGCAAATCATGGTACAAACTCATTGTAGATCCATTATTCGCTAACACTTATGTTAGGAACACTCCATTTACTGCTACTGTCCATTGTACGTTATAAGATTATTCTTCTTCCCTATCCACTCGACGACAGTAAGCCGCCTTTGTTTTTTTCTTGAAATTGGGAAAAACGGTGATTTTATACGCACACCTAATGCGCTCGGTTTTCCGGCAAATGGATTTGTGGTTTCAGAAAGAATGAGTTCTGGCCACGGTCTACTCTGTTTAGTGAACAGTCCACTAGTTGAAAACGAAAGAAATGGCGATCGCATTTACAACGACCAAACTGTTTGCGTTGTCAATCCCTTGTCGGGAGTATGTTTGTTTCTGTCTCAATGCTTTTGATTTATGATTTGATGCAACAATTTTTTTCCAAAATCTAGTGTGCCTCACAAAATGGTTCGATATCTTGTTTTGTTATGCTGAAGTTCACTGCAGGAGTTATTCTAAGTATTTGCTGGAATAATTCCTCAACTTATAAATAAGTGGCCAAGTTATTTAATTGTCACATTATGTAGATCTGTTGAAAGGCTTGAGGTCTGAAGCATTTGGGTGAATATAATGTATTACTGCTGAACACATGCAACTTTCTTGTTTGAAAATTGAGAATTATCAGCAGAAGAATTGGTAGAACACATGTTATAAGTGATGTATTCGATCCAAAAGCTAAACTAATTAAAGCTGTTATATGAGGTCTGAGGAGTATATGAATATACATGTTTTTTATGCACTTGGTTTTCCTTTTTTGTTTTTTTCAAAAAAGAAAAAACTACAAAGCTACCCCCTAAGGTTTTAGCTTAATAACAAAAACCTAATTATTTTTTAAAATTACAAATACTCCCTAACGTATTACAAATACCCTTTTAAGATATTTGTTAACATATATTATTCCTGTAATTTTTGGCATTTGCACAGGGAAAAAGTATTTCTTGTTCATGTAACTTGGATTAGTTTGAGATTTTGTCCTTTAAGTAATCACTTTAAATTTTAGTGTAATATATCTTTTAAAAATTTGGATAATCAGTCATACTTTGACTGAAATTATGTAATTTTAACAGAAATTATTGATTATGACTGGTTATGTGGAAACATATCCTTTATGTATCTTTTGTATTTTCTTCAAAATTAATAACAAACACTAGCATTATCAATTTTTTCATAATGCAAAACAAACAAGATAATTAAATTTTATTTATTAAAATTTTAAACCCTTCAAAAATACAGGAAAAAATTTGTGAAGCATTGCATTTGCTCCGGTACCAAAAAGCATTACACGTGGCGACTTTTGGAGGCTTCACCAAAATGCATTAGACGTGGCAACTTTTTGGGATTTCGAGTAGTACCGTCGGTAGCGTCGAATTACCTGCAAAATCCGCAATGTTATATATCACGCGAGAGTCGTATGGGAATCTTCAGGATATTCTAATTTCATGTGGATATTGACCCCAATGTGGCCACATTTTTTAAACTATTGGCACTAAATTGTCAACCCTTTAATTGCCACCCTCAAACATAGAGGACCAAAACTGCATTTATGTCTTATAGAAAGGCTGTGCCAAATCCTACATCTAATTAATAATACCACATTTAGCTTTCAACTTGGTTGAGATATAATCTCAACGGAAAGGTTATCTTTTCTATACTAGATGACATAGAGGGTCTGTTGCACTATAATGGCAAAAAGCAAAAGCCCTATAGAACTACAACAACTGCTCCGCAGCCTAAATATAGACATATGCAAGTGGTATAGAGTTTTCAAATCACATTCTATTTCAACCTTTAGTTATTTATGCATCACGATTATAAAAGTATCATTGGTGTTAATTGGAAATTAAACTTGTGGATATATCAAATGGATATGCGTTTTACTTTATTCTTTTGCTTAATTATAAGCTCTATTATAGCTATAAGTGTGGCTGGCAGTAGAATTATATGCCCATTTCAAGCGTTGTACCAGTTAGGAGACTCAACCTCAGACACCGGGAATTTGGTTCGAGTTCTCCCTGTGGGTCCCACACTTCCCGCCGCTCGTCCGCCTTATGGAAATACTTTTCCCGGTACGCCAACGGGCCGATGGTCTGACGGTCGACTCATTATAGATTTCACAGGTAATTAGGAAAATACGTTTCTTTAGTCCAAATTTATTCTTCTAAGTGGTCACATTTGAATTTTAGTCCACTATCATTTAAAAACTTGGACAATCTAGTCTTATTTTGATCGGGATTGTATAATTTTATCGAGTATTGCTGACTATGGTCAGTCAACTGCAAATATGTCAAAAATTTTGGAGAATTAGTGATTTGGAGCAAAAATTAACATTGAAACATTAAACTCATCAAATTTCATGTGTCAATTTTTGGTGAGTTGACGTGTCAATTTTGCGCCAAATCACCAAAACATCTAAATTACCCATATGTCCAAGTTGGCAATTCCGGTGAAATTACACAATTCCAATCAAAATTGACCAAAAAAATTCCAAATTCATAACTTGAATGTGACTACTTAGAGGACTAAATCTCTAAGTAGTCGAAGTTACAAGAACGAAGTCTAACTAAATTTCCTGAATTTGTAAGTTCTTGATTTGCTACAAGTTTAATTAAATTTAGGGATAATTACAAAAATATCCCTGAGGTTTGGGCTAATTACAAAAAAATCTAAATTTTTTTTGAAATTGCAAAAGCTCCTTTGAGGTTTGATGTGTCTTACATTTTCACCCTTCATAAGAAAACACTATTTAAAAACACCCTTGACATTTACAAAAATATTACAATACCCCCTTAAATTGAAGGCATTATCAAACAAGAGGGAGTTTTTTGTAATTTTGAGATATATCTAGATTTTTTTGTAATTAGTCCAAGCCTCAGGGGTGTTTTTGTAATTATCCCTTAAATTTATGTTAATGGACAAGATTACTAAGTTTTTGGATAATTATAATAATGGCAGCTTCCGCTCTTGGGCTTCCCTTGTTGAATCCTTACTTAAATAAGAATGCTTCATTCAAAAATGGCGTCAATTTTGCGGTGGCTGGAAGTACGGCGCTCAACTCGTCTTTCTTCGCTTCGAGAGGCATTATTGTTCCGTCTAGTGTTGGCTCCCTTAACGATCAACTAACTTGGTTTAGGACATATCTAAGCTCAATCTGTTCTACACCACAAGGTACTTACTTTAAGCGTATAATTAATTATCCCCTTAAACGCTATTAACATTATTATGCTCCAGTGGTAGAGACTTGTGCTGAAAAAGTGATTGACCCGGATTCGATCTCATACGACTGTAAATTTTGCTAGATTGTGCGGAGAAGTTGAGAAGAGCTCTGATTTTCGTGGGTGAAATTGGAGGCAATGACATCAATTATCCATTGACCCAAGGCAAATCCCTTCAAGAAATCCAGACCTATGTGCCTTTTATAAATCAAGCCATTATCAATACAACAAGAGTAATTAAATACAGATCATTTAATTGCTATGATTTATTACTCATATAAATATTGTGTTTAATATTAAATAATAATTTCCTCTCATTTTTTTTAATTGTTTAGGAGGTAATCTTGGCAGGTGCCTTACAAATCGTGGTTCCTGGAAATTTCCCCATAGGGTGCTTCCCTTATGCTCTTAGCGCGTTTGCTAGTAACGATTCTACAATGTACGATGAAATAGGGTGTATAAAAAGTTTGAATAATCTTGCGACTTTTCAGAACAATAATCTCCAAGTTGCTCTAGACTCTCTCAGAAGGGAATTTCCAAATGTTGTTATGATCTATGCAGACTACTATAACGCTTTTCAGACAATTCTTCGTCAAACATCTATTTTTGGTCAGTATTTATTTCTTGAGCAATATATATATTTGGGATAATTACGAAAACTCCCCTCAGGTTAGGGCTAATTACAAAAAAACCCAGAGATTTTTAAAAATTGCCAAAAAACCCTTGAGGTCGATATTTATAAAAATATTACAGTTACCTCCTTAAATTTAAGACATAACCAAACCTGAGGATCTTCTTTTTGTAATTTTGAATCTTCTTTGGTTTTTTTTTGTAATTAGCCCAAATCTCAGGGGTATTTTTGTAATTATCCCTATATATTTACTTCTTAGTAAATGCTAATTGATAAATGTTATTCTTATGTGTATTTTTTTTTTTTGTAGGATTTGATCCAAGAACTTTACTCAAACCTTGTTGTGCAAGTAGAGAGTTTAACCCTGTCAGTCCACAATTTTGTGGAAGTCCAGGTGTGCCAGTTTGTCAAAATCCAAATCGATATATACATTGGGATGGCTTACATCTAACAGAAGAGGCGCACCGTCATATCTCCAAAATTATCGTTACGAACATTCTCTTGAGGATAAAATGCATTGCATAAAACCATGTTTAATTTGAACGTGCGATGTTATTCTATGGTTGAGATCTTCTATACCAAAATTGTGTTTCATCTCTTATTCCAACCGTATGGATGATTGAAACGCGTATAAGCATAAATCAAGCACTTATACATGTGGCAATCATCTGTGCAGTGGAATAAGAGATAAAATACAGTTTTGGAATAGAAGATCACATCCAATTATTCTATTTTATTTTTGTGCAAATGAAGTCAAGCAATGTAACAAAATTTATTCAATAAAACCTCCAAGTCGTGTTACTTTCATTGGCCTCACTCGGTGCCGCGCCAACCTGATATTGTTCGCCCACTAGCACGCAAGCATGCCGGGCGAACAAACACACTAAGGTCTAAGGGGCTAACATAAAGCATGAAAATTTGAACAATATTATGTTCAGTTTTATTCAATTCGATTAGACCCCTGACCTTAAAGGCATGAAAATTCAGCATTCTTCAGCTATAGTGGTCTATCAGACAGCCATCGGGAAATCATGTTGAAGCATTCTTCAGGTTTATACTCTGGAGGTGTATGTCCAGCACCCTACAAAAAACAGAGGAATGTGTCAAGTACTTGTTTTGCACATTTTGAACAATTATCATATCATAAAAAAGTGTAGACTAGAAATAACCTTAAGTGTTGCAAACGTGAGATAAGTTCCGTTTTCTTGGTATCTCACCGTATATCTACATGAATAAAAAATGGCAAAAAAATTATTAAAGTATATACATGAAATACCGACGCTTTATTCTTAAAAATGTAAAAGTTATTTAAAACCAACCCTGCAATTTGTCCATTGACTTTCCAAGGTCTCCAATTGTCATCAAGAGTTAAATTGAGAGATCGAATCCAATTTAGAGTGCTGATGTGAGGCACCACCATATCATGATCACCACTGCAACCAAAATTATCAAATTAAACCACCTTAGGTTTGATTTTGTCTTAAATTTAAGGGGTAAACTATAATACTTCTAGAAATATTAGGGGGAATTTGAAATAGTTTTTTGCTTATGAAGAGGAACAAGGCGAAATCAAACCTCAAGGGTTTTTTTTGCAATTTTCAAAAATCTTTGGGTTTTTTTGTAATTAGCCCGAACCTAAGGGTGGTTTTTGTAATTATGTCTAATTAATAAGCAAGAAAGTGACATGAGAATTGACCTGTAAACCAAACCCTTATATCCCTTTTTACTCAGAAGTCGATGGAGGTGGACAACACTTTGAACATCTTTGTCATAGGCAGTCAAGCTTCTGTTGCATCTAATCCACTCTCCTTTTGTTCCCTGCTTTAAAAATAACACATTTTATAAGAATAAAAATAACCTGAATATGTAAGAAATATTTGGCCAAGTAAGTTGGGAACATTTTTTCTTTTATATATAATTATATATAAGGAGCTTTCAACATTTTAAAGTAAATTTTAGGGATAATTACAAAACACCCCCAAAGTTTGGGCTAATTACAAAAAATCCCGAGATGTTTTAAAATTACAAAAAGCCTCCTCATGTTTGATTATGTCTTAAATTTAAGGGGTTAACTATAATATTTCTATAAATATCACAGGGTTTTTGAAATGTTTATTGCTTATGAAAAGGAAAAATGTAAGCAGAATCAAACCTTAAGAGTTTTTTTTTTGTAATTTTAAAAAAATTATGCCCGAACCTTGGGGGTTTTATGTTATTATCCCTAAATTTTGTAAGATCATCACTTTAAAATTTTATCAAATATATTATAATATATTTTTAGATCTCAAACATATACATGTATTTTTGAAGAATATCATAAGATGACTCAAAACATCTTCTAATTAAATGTTCCAAACATACCTCTCGAACATCCAGAGTTTTTCTTACAAGTGGATTATTTGCCCAGCTTTCGGATATCTTATAATATGTTGTCTACGGAAAAAGAAAAAATGAGAAACCCAATTTAGTATATAATTAAAATACTGTGCTAATTCCAAAAAGTATTCCTAAATTTGTATCTACTCTCCCTTACTAGAGTTATACATTACAAATACCCGGTCTCTTGAAGTATTGCAAAAACTTCCTTCAAATTTGTCTCTATTTCATAAATACCCCTTTTAGCAGGTACAATTTGCAAAATGAAGACAAATATGAAGGCCATTTATAATTTGCAAATTAAGCCTAACACATTAATTTTGTTAGTAAAAGTATGATCTAATACTGGAAATTAAGGAAATATAAAAATATATTACACGGCAATCTATTTCCTGTCCTTGTTGGGATGGTAAAAGGATATGGCTGATTGAGTTGTCCTGTGAAAATGATTGATCTTGTTTTGGAACATATTTCTTGTCATGACAATCTGGCTCCAGGATATGGTACATGTATATATCATCAAGGCACTGCAATATTTAATATACAAGTTACCATACTTCACTCAATAATTAATTTTACCAATTAATGATCAAGAATTTTTTTACCTCGTTTATTGGCTGAAGAGCTTGACGGCATTGAACATTGTGCATATCTGGATTCACGTAGTTTCCGTTACAATCTTGTTCAGCTAACTGAAATTGGGTCAATTATATATAGAATGTGCCATAGAATTTTCTAACATTGTAATAATTAAGAGGAAAGACATTTTATTTTTATTACTTTAATTTTTATTTGAGAATATGATCCTGAGCATGATTAATTAAAGTTTCCAAATGTTTCTATCGAAAGTATGAAGTTGTTTAATTTTTTTCTTTTGATTTAATTGAAACACAAATTGATTGTAGTTTCTAGTTTCCTTGAAAACTCTCTTTATTTTTGTTGGAAAATCGAATGAAAATTGTGTAAATTTTTTGGCATGATTTTCCTGGACCAATAAGGAATAAAGTGTTTTAACTCCAAAATTAACATATGAAACTTGCCATATTTATGGTGTTTAATTGTGCAACACCTAAAACTCCTTGGTTGTGGAGTAACAGAGAGTCAATACTCTTGAAACTCCCAAATCAGGGAGGAGTGGGAAGTGAATTCTCCTAAATTATTGGATAGTCGGGAGTTAATGTAGGTTAATTTTGAGGGTATAAAATCTGGTGCATTCTTCACAATATATACACACATGTACAACCACGAATCCAGAGTTTTGGTGATATAGTTCAAAATTCTTTGGCACAGTACTTACTTGGTGATATAGTTCACTCACTTTTCCTAGTTCGCCGATAGTAGCATCTTTTATGATAGGCTTACTAACGTTTTCAAGATTGAATTCTACAATATAAATACTTGAAGATCCTCAGGCACCTAGCTAATTGAGTGAGGGGACAAATCTGTTTAAAGGAAAATCAGTTCACTTAGGCCTTCGTTGCTATTGTTTTTCAAAGACAATTCTCGCACATCCTCTTGGACAATTTAGAAATTTCGAATTTCATTTTGTTGGAAAAATCGATTTTGTTAAGCCGAAATTCTAAGTGTGGGAACTCGTTAATTTTAGAAATGAGTGGTGTATTTATTTTCACAAACCATTTATAGGTGAGTGAGAAATCGATGCACAAATGGTACACTTGGAAAGATATATTTGTGGGAAATGTATCCAACATATGTGGAATGTTGGTAGATTGATCAAATCCGGTGCTTGGTAAGTTGCTTGATTTTATCCGTTAAATAGGCAACTTTGACTCAAATCACCAATTTATGGTAACATGATTGATTACATCAAATCATTCCTAAACTGATTGAGGCCATAATTGGAAGGTTTGACTTGACATAAATCAATCTAAAATAGGAAGGATTTGATTGAGGATTGATGGACATAATTGAGTTCAAATCATTGGAGCTTTTCTTTGGAGGAACTCTTGTGTTTTCCCTATATATTGGAGCCCCTCTATTCGGTGGTTTCGTGCAACATACATCACAAACACAGAAAAATTTCGTGCATACACATTCATAGTCTGTCACTCAAAAATCTGCATTGCACAAAAAGTGTTACGTAGAAGTGTTGGCGTCACCTCGGGCCACTTATCTCAGTTCGCCGGTTAGAAGGATTTGTGGTGCTCCTATAATTTACCAAAGTCGTTGTATCTTGGGAGACTCGTTGCCTGCAACCGTGAGCATTGTGACGGGGCAACAAGAGTATTAAAGAAAGAGTTCGCTCGCCTCGATTTGCTTTACTGCTTTCTTTTCGCTTTGTTTGTAATAGACGTTTGTTAGTTCGAATTATTCCCCGTTGTATCCCTCTGATTTTTGTTGTAATCCCAACATTTTAAGACTCTTGTTTTGTAATTTGGACTGATGGCATCTTCAAGCAGTCGCGATGACCACCGATTATGCATGTATGGCCTCGGGTGTGACAACACCTCCGACAACACCTATTTTTGTTGTTCCTGCCTTTGGTGTGACAACACCTTCGGCCGCACCTATGCCAACACATGTTCCTGCTTTTGTTTTGATGACTGTGGGGGGTGTGACCACACCTTTTGTCACACCTCTATTTCCAAACGTTCCATCGGATGTGGGAAGTGTTATAGCACCTCTGCTCGGGTATGCTCCGATTAATACGTGGGGGGTGTGACCACACCTTCCGCACACCCCAAAGATTCTACGATGTTCGGCTAGTGTGGCTATGGTGTTACCACACCTTCCTCGGCACACCGGTTTTTGATGTTCAAAGCCAAGTGTGGCCTATGGTGTTACCACACCTTCTGGCACACCCCAATTTTCTAATGTTCCAACGAGTGTGGCCTTCGGTGTGGCCTCACTTCAGGCCTCACATGGTTCTACCTCTGCCATAGGTGTTACGTCAGTGTTGGCAACACCTTCGATCATACTTACTCCAGCAACCGTGGCTGCCCATGCCGAAAGGCCAGAAAATTTTATCGGACTTAATTTTAACACGTGGCAGCAAAAGATGTTCTTTTATCTGACAACCCTAAGTTTGGTGAGGTTCCTTAAAGATGACTCTCCTGTTGTTGCCCCAGACGATACCAATATGGATCGTTGGGCTGTCCTTGATGCATGGGGTCAAGGGGACTACTTGTGCAAGCATTACATCCTTAATGGGTTGGATAATGCGTTGTACAGTGTGTATGCCTCGTTCAAAGGTACTGCCAAGGGACTGTTGATGAGAATCCATGGGCAAAGGACCCAGTAACAGTACCGATTGGTCCGGTGACGAGGGAGAGGGCAAGGAAGTTCAAGGATGCACTAAACGAGCTGATTCAAGTCATTCAGAATGAGGCCGAGAATGCATTACCAAAGGAGGAAGATGATCGGGTGGTCCAGTTGATTAGCGTCGTCAATGGTCCAGAGTCCACCTCAGACTGAGCAACTAAAGGATGCCAAGAATACAAGCCACCTAGCTTCTTGAAGACCTCATAATCAAGTGCTAGATGGTGTTGTATTCATTTATCATAGTTAGTTGTAGTTTAGTTTTTATTTTGAGTCATGTTAGTGTTTTGGAGGCCAAATAAACCTTTAAGGCCGCGTTTTTCGAGTTGTTATTTAGTCAGGATGAGCGGGGATAAAAGATCAAGAAATCGAAGGAGGCAAAAGTCGTGGAAAGCACGGCCGGGCCGTGCTTAAGTTACACGGCCGTGTTTGGACCTTTCGTCGCGAACACGGCCTGGCCATGCTTCTGGGCACGGCCGTGTGGGAAGAGGAGCTCGTGGGGTTCGTGGAATGCACGACCTGGACGTGCTTCCTGGCACGGTCGTGTGGGGCTGGATCCGGCGGCGTGCGAAACACGGCCTGGCCGTGTTTCTCTAGCACAAGCGTGCTTTTTACCGGATTTTCGAAATTTTCATGTTTTTGTTTCCTTTTCAGTTTTAAGTTGTTTTCTTGGTAGGTTAGGGTTTGGATCCTTTATAAGGGTGAACACTTGTTATTTTTCATTCAGTTATCAATACAATTAAACTTTTACTCTCAAATTGAGTGTTTCTCCAAGTGCTTCAAGATTTACGTTTCTTGTTGCAATTATCGACTTATCAGGCAATAATCCATAATTGCTTGTGGCGTCTTCGCATACCGAGGTTCTTGCTTCGCTAAGCAACGGGTCGAGGTTTTTCCACCACATTAACCAAACTAGTGAAGATTCTGGGTTAACAACATATTGTTGTTGGGTCGTATGCACAATTGTTGTTGCGGTTCACATCAACTGTGGATCTCGTTGGATAAAAGGTACAAAATGGAGAATGCCGGCAGCAAAAGGTTCATTATCGGCAGATTCTTGGAGTATGTGATGGTTGACACCAAGTGTTATGAGTCAACTCCAAGAATTGCAATTGATTTTGCATAGCATCCATGCTGAGGGGATGCAGTTGTGTGAAATTTCCAAGTGGCTGCAATTATTTGAAAAATTGTCGCCTAGTTAGAGGGATTTCAAAAATTATCTCAAACATAAGAGGAATCAAATAGGCTTGGAGGATTTGATTGTCAGATTGCACATTGAAGAAGGCAATAGACAATCGAATGCCAAGCATGGAAAGACCTTGAAGGAGACTTGGTACAACAGGGCGGACTCATAGCTTTGTACTCAATAAAACGGACAATTCCTTGGAAAGGGACACCTTGGAAAGGGATTGTTCAAGATGAATGTAATGGTTGTGTTGCTTCACCCTCTTACATGATTAAGTTGTGATTTATGACATGTTAGACTTGGCACGTCAACATTAATGTCATAAAGCAATTGGTGAATACAAAATTATTACCAAATGTTAAGTTATAAACGTGGGATGTTATGTTGTGATACTGTGATAGCCAAACAACTATAGGAACGACACAAAGTGCCAACTTGAGTGCTACGACATCTTGAGTGTCATAACACGTAGCAAAACATGTCAATGAAGGCACTAGCAAATCTAAATGCCCTTGTGTGAGGCATATGATCAAGTGTCCCCTTGTGAGGGAGCACATGTCAAGTTAACTCTACCCAAAATTTGGTGAATAGATGCAACTGAGTCCTTTAGCCCTTCCGGGAAATTCTTTAGAATTTTGTCTAGGCAATTGGATTATTTGTCAGTTGGCGATCTAATCACGGTTGAACTTGTGAGAAATAACAATTGTTTAATTGATAATTCTCAAAGTTGACATTGTTGCACAATGTGGGGTGGATGAGTTATGCCACAAATGTGGGGGTGGTTGGTAAATATAAATTTACCTCAATCTTGACAAAGACTGACCCCAATAACTGCGAAGTCAAAGAAATACAAGTTTCTTTGAGTGGTATCCTTAGAAATGAGGATGTGGGTTAATTGGCATTAGCAATGCTAGTTGATAGATAATAGGGGTCACCTGTGATTTCTCTTAAAAAATGTGCATCTTTTAGTGTACTCTTGAGTATTGCAATATTGCACACACCGAGGTACCAAGAAAATGTGCAGAAAAGGGCCTTAAAGGCTAACCTTATCAAGGTAGACCTTAACAGATTGTTGTACCCGAACTTGTTGGGAACATATACAACAATTAAGTCATTGAATGAATAATGACAAGTTTGACAAATGATAAAGTCAAACAAATCTCTTCCTAAAAAGAGATAACATATTGAGAATAGTATATATGAGCTTAAGGTGTTATAAAGCCACATTGACATTGAAGGGCTTGAAAGTCCACCGGTGGCACTTATGTCAATTGAAGTGGTCACACATGCTCAGATACAATGTGCTCAAATATGTAAATAAACTGATCTCAATTTTGCGCGCAAATTTGATTGAAGTGGAGATCAATCGTAACGTGTTAGAGGGAATTGGTGTAAAATCCACAACTTAAAGAACAGTTTTTAGTGGAAACCCAACCATGATGACTGGAGATCCCAAGAACTTGGTTCAATGGGAAAACTAAACTTTAAACTGTTCAGTCGTAGCACTTGGTACTTAGCTTCAAGCTAACCATTCCCTAGAGAGCACCACCAAGTGATTGAACCTGCTGACTGTGGTGAGGTTAAGTCCTATGGACTTTTAATGCCGTCTTATACCTAATAAGGTGGGGTATTGCAGGGTACCTCTGATAGACAAGGTCACCTATGTAAGTGTGAGGACGGGCCGCCTCAATGAAACACTTATGAATCCCAAGTGTGATCCATGACCAAAACGGACACAACCAGAGAACTTCGAGATGAGCAGAAGTGTTGTTGTGTAAATACTATTGTCTTGGTATATTCGTAAGCGGAGTAGTTCAAGGCATCGTGTCCACTAAGCCGTGGATATATCCGATAGTATCTTACTAAGGAAGGTTCAAAGCCACAAGCTACCTATCCCCCACTTGAGTGGAAATGATGCATGAATGCATGCAGACTCAGTTAAGCCGAAATTCTAAGTGTGGGAACTCGTTAATTTTGGAAACGAGTGGTGTATTTATTTCCACAAAACCATTTATGGGTGAGTGAGAAATCGATGCACAAATGGTATACTTGGAAAGATATATTTGTGAGAAATATATCCAACATATGTGGAATATTGGTAGATTGATCAAATCCGGTGTTTGGTAAATTGCTTGATTTTATCCGTTAAATAGGCAACTTTGACTTTAATTACCAATTTATGGTAACATGATTGATTGCATCAAATCATTCCTAAACCGATTGACACCACAATTGGAAGGTTTGACTTGACACAAATCAATCTAAAATAGGAAGGATTTGATTGAGGATTGATGGACATAATTGAGTCCAAATCATTGGGCTTTCCTTTGGTGGAACCCTTGTGTTTTCCCTATATATTGGAGCCCCTCCATTCGGTGGTTTCATGCAACATACATCACAAACACAGAAAAATTCCGTGCATACAGATTCATAGTCTGTCACTCAAAAATCTGCATTGCACAAAAAGTGTTACGTAGAAGTGTTGGCGTCATCTCAGGCCCCATTTATCTCAGTTCGCCGGTTAGAAGGATTTGTGGTGCTCCTATCATTTACCAAAATCGTTGTATCTTGGGAGACTCGTTGCCTGCAACCGTGAGCATCGTGACGGGGCAACAAGAGTCTTAAAGAAAGAGTTCGCCTTGCCTCGACTTGCTTTACTGCTTTCTTTTCGCTTTGTTTGTAATAGACGTTTGTTAGTTTGAATTATTTCCCGTTGTATCCCTCTTATTTTTGTTGTAATCCCAACACATTTCTGTCCAACAGTTAATTAAATTAAGCAAAATAAAGATACCTGCATATATTCATCGGATATTAACCCCATGTTGTGAGCATATGGCACTCTATCGTTCGCAAATAGTTCATTTGTTGCCGGGCTTGCAGCAATGTACCCCTGATATATTGCATATTAAAATTAATAACGTCTTAAAAGACAATAAACACTACACGAATAAATGATAGCTAGGAAATAATTACTTGGAGAGACAATTGTGGTAGGCGACCTTCTTCATTGGCTTTAATTAATAATATCAATATCAGTTAAAGCTCTGCAATGAATTACCACATCTAGCTAGGAAAGCGATGAAATAATTAAGAAGAAGGAACATTTACAAAAACACCCCTGAGATTTGGGCTAATTACAAAAGAAAAACCAAATATATTTCAAAATTACATAAAATAAAAAAAAAAAATCTCAAGTTTGATTATGTCTTGAATTAAGAAAGTAACTGTAATATTTTGTAAATGTCATAAGGGTTTTTGAAATGTTTTTGGCCTTATGAAGGGAAAACTGTATGACGAAAATGGAACTTGAAGGTTTTTTTGTAATTTTCAAAAAACCCTGGGTTTTATGTAATTAGCTTAAACCTCATGGGTATTTTTGTAATTGTCCATAAGAAGAAGAACAAAAGCTTTTGAGGATTTTATGTCTACCTTTTGCTATCTCCCAGGCCACCATTGGAACTATTTTTCCTGCATAGGATTCGCCCTGAATGTATAGGCTATTGTTCATAAACTTGGGATGATTCTGCAACCACTGCAATTTGAAATTTCATAAACCTATTTTACTTGATATTTGTTTCTATTTTAAAAATTACAGGAGTATTTGCATTAAAAACATTTGTAATTTTAAAAGATAATTAAGTTTTTGTTTAATAATTAGGTCAAACTTCAATTGTAGCTTTTATAATTATCCCTAATATTATTATGCATGTCGCTCCAAAAGAAAATGAAAAAAAGTTCCCTTAACAAAAGACGCTTGATATATGCAGGGCTGTGCTTACATGAAGGCCACTAAGTCAATTGACTCGCATAAAAAAAATAATAAAATTTTAGGGGCCCAATTTTTTTATATTCTATATATACATATATAATAAATAAGAAATTAAAAAAATAAGTTTCCAAATGTTAAAAATCCAATTATTAAATTATTTTATGGGCCCAAAAATGTTATTAATGTTTTACTAATTTAAATGACAATTTTTGTGAAGAGTATTTTGTAATATTGATTGATATTGAAAGAGAATTTAAAACTCTAACCCATTGCATATTTTGATATTCATCTATGCATGTCTTTATTTTATACTTTTTTGTTCTTGTTGATAGATGAGAAATGAATTGTTGGTTAGTTCTTTAATTTCTAGCATCATCATGCCTCCCATATACATCTACGTGCAAACACTAAAAGAGAAAAAATAAAGTAAGGACATAAAAATTAATCCAAAGTCAAGCAGGTGATATCAATAAATATTTTACTTCCCAAAAAAGAGCAGCCTTAGATAGTTTAAATACATCACAGTATAGCAACTCTCTCTCTTCTTTTCTCTCCCCCTTCTCTCTACCCAAAAAGTAAAAACCCTAAATTTTTTCTCCTCCCCTCCCTCCCCCTAAAAAACAGCCGCCCCCTCCCATACTCTCCCCTCCCCCTCTCTCCTTACCCCTCCCCCTCCCCCTCCATGTTTGCTATTGGAGGGCCAACAATGGCGGTCCTTTGGGTGTCCGAGGTGACCAAAATTTTTGGTCCAGGGTGAAAGCGGGTCGGAGCTTCACAGAGATGTCTCGGAGCTGAGTAGACGATGGGTTGCGGCAGTTAATTTGGGAGAGGGAGAGGCATCTTTCTTTTTTTTCGGTTTTTTTCTTTCTCTATTTTTTTTTTCGTTTTTAGCTATAGATTGTTGTAGTTTTCTTTTTGTTTGTATTTTCTATTTCAGGTTGATTTGCGAAACTCGTAGGCGGATCAATTTTTTTACGTGCAAGTATGTAGTGGTTGCTAGCTCGTGCGGTTTTAGATTTTTCTAGTGTGTTACGAGTCTCCATTAAAAGTCTTTGAAGTCTCCCGTGGAGTGGTGAGTTTGGGGTGTGTAGTTTTTAGTCCGTATTGTGGAACCGAATTGGTCTTACCAATTCCCGTTTGGCTTGTAGTTAGTCATGTCGGCTCATAGCCAGTTGGCTACGATTGTAGTTGTAATTTTAGTTTTTGAGTTGTTTTAATAAAATACTATCGTTCGACAAAAAAAAAAAAAAAAAAAAAGATAGTTTAAATACAAATAAAAATTTGATGGATAAAGAACATGACAATAATTGTCATATTATTATAACTAATTTTGTACATTATACAAAGTTCATTTTTTTTAGTTTTATATTGTTTTTGAACTCGTACACGAGGACCCATTTTAAAGTTTGACTCAGGCCAAAAAACTGGTAGGCACGACCCTGGATACATGATATCAAAGTTATCACCAATTGTACGTATTAATCATAAACAAATTTGTAGCAATTGCCACAAAATATACAGATTCCAAAATCAATACTGTAATTAAGTAATCGTTTCTTTCGAGCTTTAAAGCTATGAATGTGGCTGCCCGTAAACGTTTCGTAAAGATGGTTTTCACGATTGTATTAGTGACATGAATTGCATATATATTATCATTGATTACAATTAGTGACATAGAGATTGTGTTAAAATTTATAATAATGTATTTTTTTTAGTACAATGGGGGAAATTTGGGAAGATAACACACGCACTCGTATGGGATCGAATTGAGGTCATTTACCCTTACAACACATGGCTCGACCACTAGAGCACAAAGTTGACAAATGCGTTATAATAAATTAGCAAACCAGTATAATTATCATTACATTTGCATTATCACTAATTATCAACATGACAAACCCATCCGTAACTCTTAACTAAAATAAAAATTATAATAGTCACAAAACATAAATTGACAATGACAAACTTATGACAAGACAAGAGATACGGAAAATGTTTTTCTTTCTTTTTTTCTTTCCTTTTTTTTTTTTTATCTAGTAACTTGACTATTATGATTCAGTCCTAAACAGTCAAAATTTGGTCTTAGATTAATAAGTTTCAAAAATTCCGACATTTTAGTCCAATTTTGACTGCAATATTTTTAATTTTATAAACAATTGTTGACTAGAGACAGTGAAGTACTAACATGGAAATTTTGGTGATTTGGCATGTAAATTGACATCTAGGGATCATGATGTATCATTGAAAAAAATCAAATTGTCATGTAATTATGTTGGAGGGTGATTAATTAAATAAAAGTTTAATGGATTATTTATCTGTATTTACTTTTTATTCTATTAAATTTGCTTCTGCCCACATGGCAATTTGTTTCCTTTTCTTGGGTCTGAAATAACACATCAGCACCCAAGAGGTAACTTTCCCGCCATTTAGTCAAAATCCCCAAATCTTACTCCAACTTATCACTCTCCCGTGCCATGTCATCAATTACCGGCCAATAATTGAAAATCTTTATGTCATTAGTTGAGTTTGTTTGGATAATCCTAAACTACAATGAAATTCAAATCCTTGAATTCTCATTTGAAGCTAATTCTTGAGTTATTTTATATTGGAGTTATTTGAAATCATTTTTTTAAATTTTACCCTCAAATCCAAATTCTTATATTCAAATGCGAACTAGAAATCCGTATAATCAAGCTCCAAATTGAGATGTTACTCAATAAATAACTAGTCAAGAATGTACAAATGAGCCGCGTAACGTCACAAATTGTTATTGAAATATGCACTAAACTGTTTCCATAAAATTCAAAAAAGAAAAGTGAATCCAATTGCCCTAAAAGCAGAGGCGTAGCCCGGCCGCATGTAGGGATAGAAATGGGCCAAGCCAAGCCGGGCTTTGAGTTGGAAAGCCTGAGTCTGTTTTATTAGGTTTGAGCCCAAGCCTGACCTATTATTTGTAATAGGCTTTTTTCATAGGCTCGGTCTGACCTTTCTAATTAAAAAGGCTAAGTCTGAGCCTATTTAAAGTCTGTTTAAGCCTATCAAAATATATTTTAAAAAAAATATAAACTACAAAAAGCACACGACAATCTCATGATAGTCAATACAAGATTCGTAATGAAACAAACAAAAAATTCATAATGAAAAAACCAAAATGCACATGACAACAAAATCTATTACACTACCTACATCTCCAAAGTATATAAATATAATCATACAATATCCAACAAGTCCATAACAATAATAAATCCAAATACGTGTCTAATTAATGTTGTTATATTGTATTTATATATTAGATATATATAATATTTTTTATACAATTTATATCTTCATTGTTATATAATATATTATTTATTTATATATATTTTATATGTAGTAGGCCGGCCTGTTGAACTTAAAAGGGTTTTTGAAAGGCCCGGGTATGGCTCAACTATTTAAATAGGCTTTATAAAAGGTTTAAGTCTGACCCAATTGTTAAATAGGCCAAGTCAACCCAAACATTTAGTAGGCCAAGCCATAGGCCCCTGTTGGGTAGCATGGCCTATTTCCACCCATAGTCCAAAAATTTTTCTCCATAGCTCAACTATTTTTTACCTTTAAAAACTATATATAACTCTTTTTTTAAATTGTTTTCCATACAAAAAATCGGACAAAAAAAATTGGAGTGTGCGGGGAGTCGGGGAGGCCCCCCTGTCTATGCCCATGCCTAAAATAGACGCCAAATACTCGATATATATTGGAAAGTATGTATGTGTACTTTAAACTCATTTAAACTTAGCCTAGTGGCAACGAGTATAAACCTTCATTGAAAAGGTTGGGTTCGAGTCTCTGCAACGACAGATCCGAATTTAACAAAAAAAAAAAACGAAAAAAAACTCATTTACTCACCTTCACAAGAAACGTGTAAATGTCTTTGTTGTTGCTGTATCAGAAGAATGATATCCTTCCGAGGAGGTGGCATAAGAAAACCCAGCACCAACCGGCTGGTCCAAGAATATTACACTACAAATCTGTGAAAAACATATAACAAATTAATAATCTTTTATTGTAAAAACAAACTGCTATCTGAAAAATTATTAAGTATATGTGAGTCAACTATGGTCAGAGAGTTTGAACCTTTGTCCATGAATATGGATTTAGGATCAACGACGGTAGGTTCGAACCGAAAGTTGATGAATCAAAAGTAAATGGACCTGCAAAAGATGTCTAATAATTAAGTATACCTATTTATTTTCAGAATATTCATTTTATTTTTTAAAATATTTTCTTAAAATTAAAATAGGTGTTGCAATTTTCGTGTTCCACTCTCAATTCCACATATTAGATGAAAGACACGTGTACAATTGTGACATGATCTTGTATATGTGTTATTCACCCAGTTCAATGAAATAAGTAATAGAACAATGAAGTGGAATATGAAATCTCAACCAAATCGAGTATATTTGATACATATACGAGACTAAACATAAAATAAATTAAAACACAAACTTAAATATACAACTAGATATCCTATGTTTATCTACAAATATATGCTATTTAAAAAAGTTAATAAGTCAGACCACTAAGTCACAATTATTAATACGAATAAAGGATAATTACAAAAGGTACCGTTGAGATTGGGGTAACTACAAAAAAAAAAAAAAAGAGAGAGAGAGAAATTTCAAAATTACAAAAAACAAAAAAATATAAAAAAAGGCCGATGTTTAATTCTGCCTCAAACGTAAGGTGATACTGTAAATTTTAACAAATATAAAAGGGGAGTTTAAAATATTTTTGTTTATGAACAGTGTAAAATTGTAATACAAAATCAAATCTCAAGGAGATTTTGGTAATTTTAAAAAAATTGGGTTTTTTTGTAATTACCTCAAACCTTAGGTGTAGTTTTGTAATTTCCCCTACAAATAATAAACTCTAAAGTTCATTAACTTTCCAACATTTAACATAGAACCCACCCCTTTTCGATTCAAGCATGAAAGAAAATTAAAATTATGGGACAAAGTGCAAAAATACCAATTTCAAAAGTGAGAGCATAGATAGCTGAGCAACCAGGGCCCCCGGTGAGTGAGAGCACAAGAGGATCCTTTTCTGGGTTTCCTTCTGACTCTACAAAGTAATAGAACAACTCCACTTCCTCCTCCTTCCCCACACCAATGTACCTGAAAATCCACATTCCACAAACATCAAGTTAAGCGATAATTACGAAAACACCCCTGAGGTTTGGGCTAATTACAAAAAACATAAAGATATTTCAAAATTACAAAAAAAAAATACCTTGAGATTTGATTATGTTCTAAATTTAAGGGAATAATTGTAATACTTTTATAAAGGGGGCAAATGTAAGACAGATCAAACTCAAGGAGTGTTTAGCAATTTTCAAAATATTTGGGCTTTTTTTGTAATTAGCCCGAACCTCAGGTTTTTTTTGTAATTATCCCAAAATATAATCAAACACTTGCCCTGTTTCAAGCTTGAAAGGCAAGACGCCATTGAAACCCGGGAGCGTCTTGATAATCGATTGTGATGATGCATGGTTAAGAGAAAGCAGGAAACGAGATGAATGTACATGTATTAAGGTAATTGTTAATTTTAGCCCAAAACTAGCCATATCTATCTTTTGAAGGATTTGGGAAACTACAGTATGTGCTTACTGTGATGATCTTTGTATATACATGGGATAATGTGGGCAAATGGCAATGCCATTTAATTTCATCTCAAAGATAATATATATATGGGATCATTTTAAAAAATTCAAAAAAGAATATGAATAATGGAAAGTGTTCTTGGATAATGTTGATCTACAATGTACGGATAGGAACACACACCTATGCAGACAACAAATAACATAAGGGATAATTGCAAAAACTAACCCTGAGATTTGGATTTATTGCAAGAAAACCCAAAGTTTCTGAAATTACAAGGTTTTTATTCCGTTCTGCACTTTACAATTTTCATAAACAAAAATATTTCAAACCTGCACCCCTTACATATGTGAAAATATTGCAATTACCGCCTTATATTTAAGACATAATCAAACCTCATGGAGCTTTTGTAATTGTCAAATATTTTGGGTTTATTTTGTAATTAACCCAAATTTCAAGGATGGTTTTTGTAGTTATCCCATACTATAATTTGAAAATAATTCAGGACATAGCACATGGTTGTCCAATAACAATAATATATCTTTTTGTATTAAAGTGTATAATATGTATCTTCGGGAAGAAGACCGTGGAATTAAGCTTAGAACAAATTTAGAACAAACTTATAAGGTTAAATTTGAAATTATTAGAAAAAATTATGAATATTCAAGAAAAAATTATTCTAAAGTTAAATCGACATATAAAATTGGTAAATTTTATATACTTTAAATTCATGTAGTGAATATTTTAGCATGGTTTATTCAGAACATTGATAATGATTTATTTAGGAATGATCATGAACACACCATATGAATGGATGTTTTATCTTTGGGGTTTTTTCGGGACCTGCAAGCCTCTTATTCAAACATGTAAATTCTTTAATTTTTGCACTGAGAGTCGATAAGTGGTAAGATTTTCTAATTTTTCATGTTAGAATGTTCAATGCTAAAGGCTCATACCATCGTGGGTAGATTTTATAAATGTAATAGAATAGGAGACAAAGTCCATGATTGTTGAGTACAATAATATTTTAAAATATAATATAAATGATTCTATTTATTTTGTCCTTTATATATTTGGTCATGATCACTCCACCGTTTTCTACATAGAATGCCTGTTAAAATTATTTAATTTTTTTGTTTGCACAATTTATACGATGAGTTGATGATATGCTATATTAAATCAAAACCCACCTGGCAAATAAGATTATGATGGGCCTGGAAAACTAAAACCCTACGTTTTTTAAACTTATTAAAAGGAATTTAATTTAAATTAATTTCATATCAAACAAAAATGGACAAGTTATGTAAGACGTATCAATCCATGTCTTCCATCAAAGGTAGAACATGACAATGCTACCATTTGGCCATGAGTCGTGGAACTGTTTTTGTGTTGGAAAGTTGTATCCCTACCAAAGATATGATACTTATAGAATGAGCTCGTTTTATGTTGGTCATAAGTCGTGGGACATTTTGATGCTTCATTCACATAAAAGTTTGAAGGGTTTATTTGACACTAGGTAACATAAGAGCTCATAAAATTGGGATATACAAAAAGAGGTGAGACAAATTAAATTTGACGGTTGTATAGTAATACAATTTTCTAAGAGTTGACTATCATATGAAATATTTGATGGATCATAAAATTGGAGTGTGAAACATTTCTATTGGGCCTCAAGCCCACTAGAAAATTGAAATTTTGAATTCTCATTTATGGTTAAGGACCTTAAGGTGATTCTCAATATAGTAAGGTAAATAATCCAGATCCAGTCAAGGGAAAAATATTATTATAAAAAAGAGAAACTTTCCGCAAAATGATACTATAGCGATTCAAAATGTTTCATTGTAAGTGCTTTGGTATTCTTGTTGTCTCATTTTCTGATTTAGTATAGTTAATAGGCTTTTCTCTAGGCTTGAATGGGGAAAGTGCCTTCTCTGTTGCCTTTGTGTTCGAAAGCCTTAATATGTAATTTATCGCTTTTATTTAGAAAAATTGTAATCCCTAATCTCTAATTCCATATGATGTCTATTGTAATAGTTTATTTGTTAGACCACTGTAATATTCGGCTATGGCGTATGGGCTCGACAACGGGGTCGATACCTAACACTGGCATCAGAACAGGTCACGAGTTCGAATTCTCTTAGAAGCACACTGCAGTAGAGGTTGCCAGGAGCGGTGGAACAGAGATGCTGGCGCATCGGAGGTAAACGGACCAGAACTGAAGGGTAGGTTGCGAAGCGAGGTAAAACAGATCGAATCGAAGGTGTAGGTTCTGGTGGACCAGAACTGAAGGGTAGGTTGCCAGGTGTCCGGAATTGAGGTAAAACAGACTGGAACTGAAGGTGTAGGCTGCTGGGTGGCCAGAACTCAGAGGCTTGCTTGACGCGATGCTTGAACTGAAGAAGTTGACGTTATAACTGAGGAAGTTTGGCGAGCAGCGGAGGTTGCAAGCACTGGAGCTGAGATGCTGGCAGGTGCTAGGAGGGGGATTGTTGGGATTTGATCCAACATCCTACCAGCAATGGGCTTTAAAATGGGCGCGAGGCGCGGCCCTCGATTTGAACTCGTGAGCGCTGGATTGCATAGTAAAGAATAACTTAAAGGATTTGATTTGGACTACCTATACCAACAGATGCATCTTCTTTTCTGGTGCCCATTACATAGAAACTATGAGGTTAAGTGTGCTTGGCCTGGAGTAGACATGGGATAGGTGACCCCCTGGAAAGTTTACCAGGGTGCGCGTGAGTGAGGACAAAGCGCGCTAGAAAAGACTCGTGTTGGTTTGTGGGGACAGTCGTCAATCCGAGTAGCACTAGAAAAGACTCGTGTTGGTTTGTGGGGACAGTGGAAAACTTTAATTGAAAATCAAACGGGAAAAAAATAAAATCCTAAGAACTGATAATGGACTTGAATTTTGTAATCATCTGTTTGATAATTTGTGTGCTGAATCTGGTATAAAACAACATAAAATAGTCCCATACACACCGCAGCAAAACGGTGTAGCGGAAAGAATGAATAGAACTTTACTTGAAAGGGTGAGAAGTATGCTTGCTTGTTCTGGACTTTCAAAAAAGTTTTGGGGTGAAGCTGTTTTAACTGCTGCTTATGTGATTAATCGATCTCCTTATGTGCCTTTAAGTGGTAAAATACATGAATCTGTGTTTACGGGTAAGAAAATTGATTTTTTAACTGTTCGCCTTATTTTTAGCTCACCGCAAGTGTACGGTGTACGTTATAGAAAAGGGTAGCAAGGTCGTATCCACGGAGACTAATAAATTTATGCGCTAAGTATTGAACTAAGATAGCCTTATTTTTATTTAGACGATCATAATTTGATGATTGTTGTTGTGAGATTAAGACAATGTAGACTACTAAAGCACAAGATTAAGATAATACAAATGATAGAAGTATCAAGAAGATGAGATGGATTCCCGAGTTAAGGTTTTGATTAATATCCCTCTTGTTGTCTGATTTAATCAAAGACAAGTTATTATCAATATTCCTATAAGACGATCACAAAGATATTTTATCCTCCCTCTCGAGATGCCTATAAAACGTAGATTGAAATACTTATGCTAGCATCTCTACTCAACATGAAGTATTCAACTCCCAAAAGTTCAAAAGATCAATTGTCCTCACAAATATTTACAAACCTCTCGATTCATGCAAATATTTGTGTCGAGTACTCAAGATCTAATATTGAAACTCATCTCTCGAATTATGAATCAATATATCAAACAAGTTAAATCATTGATCAAGTGATAAAACAAGAATAAGCTCCAAGTACTCAAATAGGCTTCAAGACAATAACTTCAACTAAGATTAAAACATCCAACAAGAGTTCATTAATCTACTTCCAAAACTCGGAAATCTAAAGAGTTTAGCTACACATGATTTCTAAACAACTCATAGACAAATTGTTCATAGCCATGACAACTAAAAATGAAAGATTGGAACTACAAGAGAAGCAAGAAAAACTTAGGAAAGTCGACAATCTCGCGATATATCTCCGTTCCTCAAGCTCCGATGCAACCCGATTGTCTCCTTGATGTCTTCTTCCAAGAAATGACGTTTTTCTTGTGTGGCAGATCCCAAAATGTCAGAATATGCCTTGGTGTGCGCCCCAAAAAGCCTTTTTATACCCCTTTTCAAGTTTAGGGCAAAGTCTTTGAGAATGTGGCATTCAAATAAGCAGACGTACGGGTCGTGCGCCCCCTGCACGGGCTACCCGTGCGTCATCCCGTAGCGAAGCCTTTACTTTTTGCCAAACATGCACGGGTCGTGTGCCCCTTTACTTTTTCCTTATACGCTCAACTTCAACTCATTCTAACTTCGCTTTTCATATACTCACTCAATTCTCAGTGTTTCCACTTTGCGATGCTCGTATTTGTATTCAAGTTACTTCAAATATCATTAGATTCCTACAAAACAAGCAAAGTGTAATATCTTTTTCCCAAAAGAGTGAATACGTAACATTTTACACGAGTATATGCATGCTTACTCACCATAATAGCCATAATATGCCCCAAAATACATGTAAAACTCACACCTATCAAAATTCCCCAAACTTAAACTGTTGACTGTCCCGATCAACAATTTTGTAAACAAGATAAAGCACAACAGGGAGATAAGAATGAAAGCGCACACAAAGAAACAAAAAGGAAATCCATATTGTTCGTCATGAATGTCAAACAACAAACCAATCAAGCCTCAAATATCTAATCAAAGGGCACGCATCAACAAAACCCGGTGAAATGCTCTGAATTACAACTCTCAAAGTCAAGTGTATACTCTCATATCACGAGGATATGGGACGTGTTTACGCTCAAAACAATTCAATGTCGCAAAATTACCATAGGCTTGCACTTCGTCTCATGTCTCCGCCACTAGAATGTATGCAATTTGTGAATCAAAAAGGACTTTTTCGTTTGGTTGCAATGAAGGCTCTTTGGTTAGGGTAGGAAATTTTGGATAAAGTGACTCAAACTCGAGCATATATACCGGTGAGCAAAAGGCTTGAAAGGCTAGCAAAGATGGCCTTTAATCACATTCACAATTCGCATACAATATGTGGCCTTGACAGAGATGCCCGAGCAAGTTCTAGAATTCTAACAACATGAATGATACACTCAAATCACAACAAGACTGCATAAGATATAAGCAGTAAAGGCTCAAAAGCTCACAGGCTTGTAAATATGTAATTCAAAGCATCAAACCAAGTTTTCATATCAACATGCTCAATGTTATCTATTCAAGGCTCAATCAACTCATGCCCAACATCCAATCCCAATAATACAAATTTTCAATCAACACACAAACAACAAGATGCATCAAGCCCGGTCAACTCAGTCTCTAATATCTATGAAAGCAATAAACGTGCTAAAGCTGTAAACGTGCTAAAGTTGTAAACGTGCTTCTAATGCAATGCAACCTAGAATGCTCTATATGCAACTATATGAAAACGTGCTTCTAATGCAATGCAACCTAGAATGCTCTATATGCAACTATATGAAAACACACAACAATGCAATGAATTTTTTTTTCATCTACACTTTTCATGTATCAAAATACTACCTCTCCCCCAAACTTAAATGAAATTATATTTTTTTTCGAAAGGGGAAAGATAGAATTTCAATAGTGAAAAGTGGAGATATACCTGAATCACTGCGGAGGTGGTGGCGGGAAGTGGCCTTGTGAGATGTGCCACATTTGTATCTGCTGGATTACTTGTCACGTCTCAAACTCCCTTCGTTCCTAGGCCGCGTATCTTTTCTCCTGGGCCGCATACCTCTCTCCCCGAACCACATACCTATTTGATACATGTTTTTATATTTATTTTGATGATTTTATTTTTACACCAAAAACAATGTTTTCAATTGTTGTCCAAATACTCCTAAATGATTTAAAATGGTTTTAGTATTTTCCGGAGTATTTTTTCAAGTTTTATTTCAGATAAAATTAGACAACGCTTTTAATGAATTTGTGTTTATAAGATTTCACTTCTAAACAAGGTTCCTAAATGTTGTTTAAATACTCTCGTCGGTTTAAAAGTTTTTACTATATTTTGGAGTATTTCTTGAGTTTTATTTTCGATAAAAATTGGATAACATTTAAATCTCTTGATCGACCATGTCATCTATAGGGCAACTTTGTACATGAAGATGATTTTGAAACGAGAAAATGAGATGGAAGAAAAATCAAGCGGTCGGCCGGTCGCCCGGGGCGTCGACCGGTCGCCAGTGGTCGACCACTGCAAGTTTGTTTTTTGAAAGCGAACTTGATTTTCTCTAAAACTATTAAGGGGACGGTTGATGATAGGGACGACGGTCGAGGTACATGTCGACCGGCCGCCCTATGTAAAAATTGTTGTGTTTCGTTTCAAACTTCTATTTCGTGCGATCGGTCGCCTGTGCTTTGATGACAAAAATATGACCGTTTTGACAATGAGACAAATTTCCTTAAAATGTGGGATTGATTTCTAACAACTATATTCTTGAGTTTAATTGTATTTTTACGTAGATTTTCAATCCCCAAGATGAGCCTATGCTTGATCAATCATCTCCTATAAATAGAGGAAGTTTTGGAGCAACCAATACAACAATTGAGATACAACACAACAAGATACACTTCAAGCAAATATTTGTTCTTCATTGTTATTATTCTTGTTGTAATTTTTTTGACTTATCACTTTCACATGCTTGAGGTCTAGGCTATTTTTGATTACACTTTGCACTCAAATTGTAATATTCATTATTGAGCTGTAATCTTGATTTTTGGTTATCATTCAAACACAAGATATCCTTGTGAGTGTTCTTGTGGTAAGAACACACTTGGATGATCTAGGTGATAGGTGCAAGAATATTGTGGTGATCTTCTTATTGAGGTGTTGAAGAATTTGGTATTCTTCAAGGTTGAAGATTGTGGTAATCTTCACAAGGTGCCGTTGAAGGAAGATTGTGGTAATCTTCAAAGGGAGATTGTGGTAATCTCCAAAGGTGGTGTTGAAGAAGAGTGTGGTGCTCTTCAAGGTGTTGTAAGTTGAATTTGTATTAATTTTGGTAATTAATAAAATCCTTTTTCTTTTTTGAAATCCATCCCGGATATACTGGGGTGGTAGTAGATTAGGCCCTAGGTGGGTTGAACTACTATAAATCGACGCGTGTTGTTTACATTCCGCACCTTTATTATTGTCTTTGAGCTTTCGGTTCGAAAAAGAGGGCGAAATCGAAAAGATGGAGATAATCTATTCACCCCCTCTAGATTATCGTAGCCGCTTGGACTTACAAGTGGTATCAAAGCCAAACTCTTTGGCAAGCTCGTTTCATATCGCGAGTGAAGAGAAACGATCGTCGGCTACGAACGAAGCTCATCTATCCGGCACCTCCACCACCAAGCCACCTCTATTTGATTCCAAAAATTATATATTTTGGAAAGAAAGAATGGAATGTTATTTACAAGGTTGCGGGTTCGATATTTGGAACATCGTCATAAATGGAGAATCCATTCCGATGAAAGACACACCACACACCTACAAAGACTTCAAAGAGCTCAATGATGAAGAGAATAAAATCATCTCCTTAAACGGTAAAGCTCTCAATATTTTGTATTGTTCATTTACTAATTTGGAATATGAACATATTGTAGGAATTCGATCGGCACATGAAGTATGGCAAAAATTAGAAGCCATTCATGAAGTATATGCAAATGATAGGAGCAACTCAAAAGCATCTACTTCTCAAAGGGATACAATGTCAAATCTAAGGAACAAGCCTCTTACAACTTCCAACTATGAAGAAGTTGAACATTGTCTTATGGGCATCGAAGAAGAAAACGAGGTATGTCTTAAACCCTCTACTTCCTATGACATTGTTATGCAAAATGATTATAGTGATTTGCAAAATAATTATGATAAACTTCAAAATGAATTCCAAAGCTTACTTGTTAAATACAAAAATTTGAAAAAGGAATTCAATGTTTTGAAAAATGATAAGGATAGTTTATTTACTTCCTATGAATCACTATCATTTTCTCACACCACCACACTTGACAAGGTTATAAACCTTGAAAAAGAAAATAGTACTCTTGTTGAGGATATTAATTGCATGAAAAAGGATTTATCTAAATCCAACTTGAGTACCGATGAAATTGTTGATTGTTGTGATAATTCGAAACTAGAACTTGATCATAAGTTTAATGTTGTCAATCATATGAAAAAGAATCAAGTCTCTATGCATGTTGGTCATTATGCTCCTAGAACTATTACCTGCTTTTATTGCGGTAAAAAGGGTCATACGGTAAATACTTGTCGGGCTAGAAATAGCTCCAATTATTGTTGGAGACCTAAAAGTTTCAAAGCTAATCCTAAAGGACCCAAACACTTGAGGGTACCACAAAATAATGTTTTATTAGGTACCCAACGAAATAATAATCGGAGAAAATTCATACCGCCAAGAAGACATCAAATGACCAATTCATTTGATCAAAGGAGAAAACATTTTCAACAAAGTCATTTTCCAAGAAGAGGAAATAATAAAAAATAGGAAGAACACAATCCTTGGAAATGGCAAAGACAACATCAACAAGATGATTTTCCAAGAGAAAGACACTTTCAAAAATGGGAAAGCCACGATGCTTGGAAATGGAGAAATTGGAGAAGTCATCATCAACAAGATGATTCTCAAAGGGGAAGATATCATCAACAATGGGAACTAAGACAACCCATGGAAATGGCGTAATTGGTAAACCGTATCTCCCCATTTAAATATGCATTTTATTAGTATGCATGTTTTTATTGCAAATGAGTTTTCATTATTTTTTAAAATTTAGGTCTTCAATATATTTGTGAGTTTCAAATTTTTTAAAGAAGACCTTGCATGATATTTCTAAAAACTCTTGTGCATTTAATTAGACTTATGTGGTTTATTATCTCTTATGTATTTTTATAGCATAAGCATTTTTCTTGATATCTCCTATTACTTGCCTACACTTGTGCTTTTGTGCAAATTTTTGTTTAAGAATTGTGTAGGATATATATCTCATATTCATTGGCTATTTCGTCATCAAGTTTCTTAAACTATCAAGGTATGTTCACTCGTATTTCTCTTAGAACTCGATATTATGCTTATACACATATCTTTCAAGATATTTTATTTCAACCCCTTAAGTGCCCCTAAATGCTTTTGCAAATTTTTCTTAAAAAGGGCACTACTCCTTAAGTCTCGATTTTCTCGAATATATGTTTTCCCGAAACCTGTATTTGTTGGACTTGGTCCAAAATTATCTTTTTGCAAAGTTTTAAAAACTTTTGGGGTGAAAAATTGAATTTTTGAAAAACCTGGAGAATGAAAAATTGTACTGGGACGGTCAAGGCAGGGGCACCGCACGTCGACCGGTCGCACCATACCTCGACCGTTCGCCCAGGGCAATTTTTCAAGTTAAAAACGGGATGTTCTTCATTTTCAAAACAGAACCTGAAATCGCTCCCAAACCCTTAAACAGCGAAAAACACCCCCTTTTTCATAAAATCTTCAATTCTTCATCAATCTTTACGATTCTTGTTGCTAATCATCCTATTTTTGCAAGAATCTCACATTTATGGATCCTCCAAGAAATTCTACCGAATGAAATCCTCAAAAGAGGAGAAGGAAGCAAAGGGGCGAATCTTCCTCCAACCCCCAATAAGTTGATATTCCACAAGGAGATAATCAAAACCGACTTACGGAAGAAGAGTTGGTTGAATTGAGAGCCGGGATTTCAAAATCAAATATTCATTGGGACTCTAGTAAGTTATCACTTCTCTATGAGCCTCCCTCTAGAGTTAATAGATTTCGATTTTTAAATAAGCTTGCGGAAGAGCACTATGATAACATTGGGTTGAATGACAAGAAAATTGCGTGCACTCGTATGGTTCGATTTTTAGCATTTCATGATGAATTTCCGGACATTAGGGCTTATTTTGAAATTCAAGGTTGGGTTTCACTATGGGATAATCCGTGTTTGCATTATGATGACGAGCTTATAAAACCTTTTTATGCAAATATGTGGATTGTTGATGCTACGGTAGATAATCCGTTGGAACTTCACACATTTGTTAATGGTAGGCATTTCTCATGGACATTGGCCGATATTTGTAATCATTTTAATGTGCCGAATGATGGAGTGGTTAATGTGGATTGCACTCATTGGGATGATAATATTTTTGGTGTTTCACTAGATGAGGTGAAAACCTTTTTAGGAGTGTATCCCGAAGTAACATACTCGGCAATGCCGCCAAATTACCGGATTATATCTATTATCTGCTCCTATTGTGTTTGTGGTAAAGAAGTAAAACTTCTGAGTAATCTCGAACTCTTTCTCACCTATAAGATTGTTCGAGGAGAAATAGTAAATTATGGGGCAATTTTTGTGTATTGTTTGTCGGAATCAAGAAGGCATACTAAGAAAAAATATACCTTGGGAAATTTTATTTGCCGACTATTATACTTATCGGGATACCCGGAAAATGAGATGAATATCGAAATTCGTCACAATGACTTTGATAATGCCAACATTCTACAAATCGTAAGAATGCAACGATATTTACCACGGGTTCCCACCAAAGCCGCTAAGGGACGTGCCCGACATCAACAACAACCTCGGGATGATTTCTTTAATGACAATGAGGTTGAAAATATTGGAAGAGGTAATATTCATGAAGAGGAACAAGAAAATGAAGAAGAAGAGAATGTGGGGAATGAACAAGAAATTAGGGAGGAAGGTAATGAGGAAGAAGATGAAGACGAGTCGGATGTTGAAGATTTAAATCTCAAAGAGAGAATGGCCAAAGTGGAAAGAGATACTGTTAGGAATTTTATTGTTTAGATTTTGATGAATGCCATGTAAAACTTAGAATAGAAAGTTGGCTCCCCAATTCTTGCTTTGAAATGTTTTGTAACAATTAGAGAGCTGGCAAGCCGAGTTAAGTCGCCTACGCTCCAACTTGCAAGAAGACAACCTGAAGGCTTGAAGGAAAACTCATTTGTGAGAGAGTGAGTACAACAAAGAAGAGCAGACAGAACTCGATGAAGAAGCGGTGAGATGCGGTGAGTGAAACATCAGTCAAGTCAACTCAAGAGAAGCCAAGTCTCAAGATGAAGTGAGAAGAGTCATCCATGATTGGAAGGCGACTCTAAGTCACCGGGGAAAGCGAGGAAATGCGGTCAAGTCGAGATAATCGAAAAGGAACCGTTGCACAGAAATCAAGAGATTTACTTAAACAAGTAATATCTCCATACTACCTTTCTTGGAGTGCTCGGTCCCGAGCGTGCAAAGAAATGAACCAATGGGAAGCACTACACCGTGTCGAACTCGAAAAAGGTGATAAAACATTTCATACGAGGAAATGGCAATTCCAAGAAGTGCAAACCAACGATCGCAAAGTGATTTTCAAAAATGAGCCTATCTCTTCAACGGGCAAATTTTTGAAAGTTCACTATAAAAGGCCGAGGAGTTTGATTGAGAAAGAGAGGATGCGTAGATGACACACGTGAGATATACAAGCTTATCAAAATTGAAATATTCTCAATCCTCAAGCCTACATCTCGAAGAACATCAATCCAACACTTACCTCGTGAAGGAAAGAGAACTTCAATCAGTTGAAGAGAAACCATCGAAAACAAAGGGGTCTACATTCCAAGAAGGATTGTAGAAAGGTTCAAAGCGTGAACCAAGTCTTAAGCGTTTGGAGGGCTTCGTGAACAAATCCAAAGTGCTTGAGCAAGTGAGTCGTAGTAGCAAGCGCAACGCCTGCCGTGAAGAAAAGTTGCAGTCGTGCGAGAAGCCACGGTGAGTGATCAAGGCGTCTCATCGAGTCCCGAAGGATCAAGTCATTTGTTGTGATCAAGACTTCATATCCGGACTGTTGCCACTTTGTAAACTCCGATCATTACTTAGTGGATTCCTCCGGGAGTTGGAGAAGAGAGGAGTAGAAGAATTACCCCATCTTGAACCTCTATAAAAACTTTCTTGTGTCATTTACTTTCTGACATTTAAATATCCGCACTTTTAATTGCTTATATCTCTTTGATAAATTTGCTATCCATCCGATAATCTATAAGTACTAAATCAAGTCAAAAACTTGCTTAAACAAACTTAAGGGTGTTAAGTCTTCATTGTAAACAAAACCACGGTGAGTCAAATTATAGCCAACAAAGTGAGTTACTCTACTAACGACTCAAATTTGAGTGCATTAAGAGATTGACTCACTTGAGTGACTAATTCGATTGTCCATCAAGGACAACGGTGTGTAGAACTCTGTAGATTTAAAAGGCCTAAATCGAAAATTTGGTAAGGTTTATTCAACCCCCCTTCTAAACCTTACACTTACACCCCCTTGGGACCTACAAGTGGTATCGGAGCGGTTGGTTCATTGAACCCTCCTCGCACCAGTTCTTGAACTAGATCTCCAATCTTTTCAAAAGTCCGCTTTAGTACTTATCTTTCAAAACTCTTTTCTATCATTAAAATTATTATCATGGAAGCAAATCTAACACGCATTCCTATGTTCACTATTGAAGAATTTGATGATTGGAAAATTCGTATGCGAGCTCATCTATCAAAGATTACATGATGAGATGTGGATAGTGATAGAAGATGGGCCTCTGCAAATATTAAAGGTGAACACAATTGCACGAAGAGTTGCGGTGAAGGGGGAAGAAGATCGACACGGACGGTCATGGTTGAAAACCAAGAATCGAGTGGACAAATGATGTGAGAAAAAGATACAACCTGGACAATGTAGCCAAGGACATTCTTTACAAAACCTTGGATAAAGCCATGTTCAACAAAGTCAAATCTTGCAAAACGGCTAAGGAAATGGGACAAGTTGACTTTGATTTGTGAAGGTTGTGAGCAAATCAAAGAAAACAAATTATCGATGGTGTCTGTATTTAAGTTTGAGAACTTTAAAATGATCTCAGGAGAAAACTTGGATCAACTGGATGCTCGATTCTGAGAAATCACAAATGAGTGTCTACACTTGGAAAGGAATATACACGAGATGAAATGTGTATGAAGATCCGAAAAGTCTTCCGGTGAATGGGAGATGAAGGTCATGGCACCGAGACATTCCATGGACCTATCAAAGACATCCAACCATGAGTTATTCTCGGACCTCAAAGCCTATGAGTTTTGGTGAGAAGGAAAGACCGAGGAAGAGACATTTGTACCCAAAACAATTTGCTCTAGTTGTCAAAGATGGAAGGAGAGTCAAGTCAAAGAGGCAATTGACCCGAGGAAGAAATAGCCCTAATGGTTAAAAGATTCAACAAGTTCTTTAACAAGAACTACAAGAGAGGAAAGGGTGAATCCTCCGGAAGACACTCGGCTCCCTCCAAATCAAGGGATGATAGGCCAACCAAGAGGACGGATCATCAACAAGTTGAGTATCAAAGGGTGACAACTCAAGAATAGAAAGAGTTGAGCAAAAGGTGAATATCTATGTTGGAATTGTAGACAACCAGGTCACTATGCCATTGATTGCTCATATCTGTAGTCAACAAGTACGTAAACGAAGAAGAAAGAAAAGTCTTGAGAGAAAGAAGACAAGAAAAGAAAAAGGCAATGATGGCTGCAGAGATCTGGCCGACCAAGTCAAGAGAGACAAGTGACTCGAGAGAAGCGGTGAAGCGACTACTCAAGTGACTACGAAGAAGAAGCCTTGATCCGCTTAATGGCCAAAGAACAAGATCAAGAAGATGAGGTACAATCTAACTCAACAAGCTCGGACACTAGTGATAGTGATCGTGACACACACACTTCATCACCCTTTGATCTTTATGATTCATTAGGCAAAATGATGAAAGATTTTGAGCACATTAAAACCTCACACACATCTTTGTTGAATGAGGAAAATGACTACTCAAAAATCAAAACTCAAAGTGACTAGGAGCCGAGTACTCTAAGTCAAATAGTGATGAGAATAAAAGTTTAAAAGGTGAAAATGCTAAATTAATAAAGCAGAAATTGCTTTGCTATAGAAAAGAGGGAGAATGACCTCAAAAATGTTATTGCCTCATTCACTAAGGCATCTAAATCTTTGGATGATCTTATTATGAGTCAAAGAGAATGTGGAGACAAGACAGGCTTAGGATTTAATTCCTTTGTGCCATGTCAAACCTCAAGAGTAACTTTGGAAAAAGGATCTTCAAGTCATGAAGAGTCCGAAAAATCCAAAACTCTAAATGATGCACACACTTTCAATCAAAGCACAATGCTAAGCAAAGCGGCCTTGGTTACAAAGGAAAAGGAAAACTTGACCCGATTGAGAGTCTTTGAAAGGATACAGTGAGAAGAGATTCAGGAGTCCTCGTGAGACTCCAAAGAAAATACTCTGTAAAGAAGAAGCGAGCTACCAAAAATCCCGAGAAAACTCATAAAAGAAATACACATGATGGGAATGGTAGAAAATATCCAAGCAAGCCGATGGAACAATGTGAACTATCGGCTAGACTTATGGAATACAAGCCCAAATGGCAAAGGCCTAGAACTCAACAAAGGCCATTCCAAAAGCATAAGAGCTTTCATCAAGACACACATATGCACCTAGGCACTACACTCAAAGACACCACAATTACCCAAGAAAGGCAATTGCTAAAACACATATGCAGCATACGACAAAAGAGGCAATTTGTATGAACCTAGACTCCCCAAGCAATTTGCCAGGATTGATTATGATTATGGCACCGATAGATGGCAACCTCTTGAGTCAAATCATTTGGCTATAAGTTGGTTGGATCATCTTATAATTCTAACCCCTCGGGACCCGCAGACAAGAATGGGTACCTAAAACTTAATTTCCTTGATTGCGGGTTCAAGGCAGTGAGTGCCAAGGAAACCTGGTACATGGATAGTGGCATTCCGGACACATGACAGAAATAAGAGAAATCTGTCAAAATTCAAGGAAGTCAAAGGAGCAAAAGTCATATTTGGAGAAATGAAGCTCTGGTGAAATAAGAGGCACTTTGGATCCATCAAGAGGAATGGTTTAGAAATCACGGATGTTGCATATGTTGAAGGACTAAACTTCAATTTACTAAGCATCGATCCCAACTCTGCGACAAGGGCTACAATGTTGGATTCAATATGGGAATATGCCAAATCAAAAATATTGGATCTAATGAAGTTGTCTTTGCAAGGATGTAAGACAGAAAAATATGTATGTAGTGGATTGGTCAACTGCAACACCCAAAGACTGTCTACTAGCAAAAAACCTGGTGAATCAAGTTGGTACGGGCACAAAAAGCCGAGTCACACGAACTTCAAAACAATTAATAAGCTAGCAAGAAGTCATCTTGTAGAAGGACTTCGGACTCGGTATACAAGAAGGAAAGTATATGTGATGCATGTCGAGAAGGAAAACAAATCAAGTCGTCATTCAAAGAAAAGACATGCCCATCCTCAACAAGAATATTGCATCGCCATATGGATCTATTTGGCCAAAGTGGAACCAACAAGCATAAGTGGAAAGAAATACACCTTGGTGGTAGTAGATGACTACTCAAGATATACATGGACAATATTCATGTGCAAGAAGAAAGAAACTCTACAAAAGCTACCCACGGTGATGAAGAAAATACAAAATGAGAAGAGTCAAACCATTATCAAAATAAGATCGGATAGAGGAACCGAGTTTGTCAATGGAATAATAACTCGATCTTGTGTTGAGAATGGTATTGGTCATGAACTATTGCAAGGACTCCGTGAGAATGGAGTTGCGAGAAAGAAAAAGCAGAACCCTCAAAAAGCGGCAAGGACCATGTTGGTCAAGCGGGGTTACAAAAAGGTTTTGGGTCAAGCAATCAACATGACCTGCTACACCCAAAACAGATGTATGATAAATAGCGGTGACAAAGACTCCCTATGAGATCTGGTGGAAGAAAACCAAATGTTGCATATTTTAGGATATTTGGATGTAAATGCTTCATCCACAATAATGGCAAAGATAACCTAAAGGCCTTTGATGCTAAAGGTGATGAGGGTATCTTCTTAGGATACTCGGTGAAAGCAAAGCCTACTGAGAATACTCAACAAAAGAACTATGGTTACAGGAAGAATCCATTCATGTAGTATTCGATGAGCCAAACATAAATGGAGAAGACATTGAAGAGTTGGTGATAATTTGAAACATCCAACCTTACGAGAAGAGTCCCTATGTTGAAGTAGGCAAGGGGATTATCAATTGAGGAAGAAGATGAGATTTGAATCTCAAAAGCGGTGGAAAATCTGCGGTGAGTGATCACGAGAGAGCGACCCAAAAGAACACACAGTGCAAGTCGATGAATCCGGCTAACTTACTTCAACCTGACGTAAGATGACGAGAGACCATCCACCGAGAACTTGTCATTGGAGATATGAGAGAAGGCGTCAAGACAAGATCGAACTCAACAAGAAGCAATGTTCACATGCTTCATCTCGCAGAATAGAGCCCAAAGATGTGTCACAAGCATTGGATGACACACATTGGATTCAAGCTATGCAAGAAGAAAGCTGAATCGGTTTGAGAGAAATAAAGTATGGGAATTAGTACAAAGACCCATACATCAAAATGTTATTGGAACCAAATGGGTATTCGAGAAATAAGATGAACGAGGAAGGTTACGTGGTAAGAAACAAAGCAAAGCAAGACTGGTAGCCAAAGGATATTGCCAAGAAGAAGGAATAGATTTTGATGAAACATTTGCTCCTGTAGCAAGATTGGAAGCTATAAGGATGTTTCTTGCCTATGCAGACTCACAAAAATTTCATTGTATATCAAATGGATGTAAAAAGTGCATTCTGAATGGATTATTGGAAGAAGAAGTGTATGTTGAACAACCTCCGGGATTTGAGCGAGAAGACTCTTGGAGACAAAGTGTACAAACTCAAGAAAGCCCTGTATGGATTGAAACAGGCACCCGAGCATGGTATGATACCCTGTCACAATTCCTAATCGAAAATGGATTCACTAAAGGAAAAGTAGATAGAACACTCTTGAGAATTCAAGACAAGAAGAGTATCTTGCTTGTTCAAATATATGTGGATGACATCATTTTTGGATCCACTAACAAAGAGCTGTGTGAAAAATTCTCAAACCTCATGCAAAGTAAATTTGAAATGAGCATGATGGGAGAGTCGACATTCTTCCTTGGACTTCAAGTGAAAGCTTAAAGGATGGAACCTTCATAAGCCAAACAAAATACACCAGAGATTTAATGAAGAAATTTGGTATGGAGGAGAAGTCTTAGTAAAAATACCAATGAACACATCAGTCAAAATGGACATGGATGCGGATGGCAAGCCTGTAGATCAAACAAGATACAGAGCACTTATTGGATCATCGCTCTATCTCACGGCTAGCGGGCCGGACATCACCTTTCTTTGTAGGTGTATGTGCAAGATTTCAATCTGCTCCAAAAGAGAGCCATATGACTGCAGCTAAGAGAATATTGAGATACTTAAAAGGAAACCAAGAAGTAGGGCTATGGTATCCAAAGGAAGGTGGATTCAAGCTAATTGGCTATTCAGACTCGACTATCTTTGGATGCGAGTGGACAGAAAAAAGTACTTCAGGCACATGTCAAATGCTTGAAACAGACTAATTTCCTGGTTTAGCAAGAAACAAAACTCAATAGCCACTTCTACAGTGAGGCAAAATACATAGGCTGCGGAAGGGCATTTGTTGTGCCCAAATCCTATGGATGAGACAAAGCAGTGAGAGATTATGAAGTTGAAGAAAAAGAAATTCCAATCATGTGTGATAACACAAGTGCAATTGCAATCACTCAAAATCTGTGTTGCACTCAAGAACAAAACATATAGATGTCGAGATATCATTTCATAAGAGATCATGTTGAAAAGAAGGACATTATCTTGGAATATATCTCAACGGACAAACAACTAGCTGACATCTTCACAAAACCATTATGTGAGTCAAGATTTGAAGAACTCAAACATGAGTTGGGGCTAATTGAGCTAAGCTGAGACACAGAAGAGTCAAAGAAACGAAATGGAACAGAAAAGAAGGTGAAAAAGAGCTGAAAACAAAAATTAGCTCAATAAATCAGCTGTATCGGAAAAGTCAGCTATACCAAGTCGGTGATAATTTGAGTCACTAAGAGAAATGTGAAAAGCAGAGTTAAATCGGCTAAGAGATAATTTGAATAACTTATGAGCAAAATGACAAAAACGCGATCGTTTTGACTAAGCGGGAATGTTTTAAGGAACACGTCAAAGATAATGATGATGTGTACGGACATAAAGCCGCACACCAAGCTTATGATTGGATATAAATCTGCCGCATTAAATATGAGACATGAATGCTCAATATGCGTGCGAAATCCAAGCCGTTGATTTCGATCACGATTCAAAAACCGTCTGCACGTCCTTTCATAAACCATATTTAAACCATTTTTCGTCCGTTTCTCTCTCACACTTCTAAAAACTGTTCAATCTCTCTCTCTCAAAAAGCAAAGGCAAACACTCTCGAAACCCTATCAAACTTCAAATCTATTTCGAATTTTTCCTTGAAATTATTCCCGAGAAATGGCACCAACATATGACTTTACCAAGTTGGGAAAACAAATCCACACCGGTTCGCCAGTGGATTTCGATGGAATGGTGAAGCAAGGGTCCGACAACACCCTGGTGAAGGAAATCGCGGAGAAGCTAGAAAGCGGCGGATCAAAACCGTTCTAACACCGGGAGTATCCTATGACCTATGTGGAGGAGGTCGCACAATTCTACGTGAATTTGAGATTCACGACGAAGGAATCAAGTCATCATTCACGGGAAGCGGTGACTATCACGGCCAAGGATTTGGTGAATATTGCTCACTACCCAGAGAGAGGAGCATCCGAGATCAAAGAGGCTGATGTAAACTTGGTGACGCATGGAAAGAAATAGCCAAGTCCGATGTTCTTTGACAAAATAATATACACAAACAAACAAGAGACTACTAAAGGAGGATTATCACAAATTGTTGGACATTGTTGCCAAGTGTATCGACATCAAATTTGCGACTTTGACCAACTGTCAAAGGCAAAATTGATTGTGATGGCTGCAATAATCGAAGAAAAAGAAGATAAACGGGCTGAGTTTATCTCAGCAGACTCTGCCAAAAGCGTGGGAAACAAGTCCTTCAAAGAAGATGGGTCATTTGGAGGATCCCTGGGATATGGCCTGGTGATTGGCGGCTATTGGAGGTGAAAGGAGTACCTCTTAGACATGGGAAGGCCTTCCATGTTAACAAGAGGATGTTGAGCTAATCTCTCTCGGTGCTCGAAGCGTCGTACGCCAAGAGAGGCGACACGGTGAGGGGGAATCGGTGACCCCGAAGACACAGTGCTTCCTCTCCAAAGAAGAAAAAGCGCCCTGCTGGCTACCAAAAAATCTCGCCCCTGACAAAAGAAAACCAAACATGCTCCCGCCCTGCAGCGCAGAGTCACCGCCCTGCAGCAGAGTCACTGCCCGCCGGCCGTGTCACCGCTGCCTGCCCAGCGGTCGAGAAGGACTCACAAATTCCTTCTCGATCGTCAAAAGGAGAGATCGACAAGCCTAGACGGCCGGCTCCTCGAAACAAACACAAGCAGACGGCCCGGCCGCCCAAGACTCGAGAGGACACCGCTCCGAACGAGAAATTCCCTGGTACAAACCGGGAGACGAAGAAGACTCGTCAAGCGGCCGAACAAGAGAAACCGGTGAGTCGGCTACTCGGCTAGCACAGAGATCAGGAGACTCTTGGAGAAGTAGAGTCTCCGGATGTAATTGATGAAAGACCAAGTCTCTTTGAAGGTGATCGTGAGAGGCAACTCAAGACACGTTTGTAGTTCATACACAAAATTTGAAACTCAAGAAAGAACCAGCCCAAGCGAGATAGTGATGTAATGATCCTATCTCCACCTTACCCGGACATCCAAAATCGTCTGCGTGAGTGGAGAAAATGGAAGTTTGGCGGTCAGTCAGGGAGCAGTTCCAACGGCTGAATTCATAGAAGAAGAAGAAGGCTGAATTTCCTTGGATTATCTTGTGCTCGACTCACAGATGAAGACAAGCTGCATGGATATTCTGCGGATCTACAAGGACAAGGAGAGAGAAAAGCAAGTGAAGAAGCCAAGCACGCGAAAAGGCAAGTACGCCCTATCTCCCAGTGACCTGACGAACACTTCCATCCTCTCCTTGATGTCTTCTCCGAAAGTGATGAGGAACACGAGAATCTTTCTTTGCCCACGAAGAAGTGCGGATCAGCAAGCATTGCATGAATCAAGAATCCTTCACGAGCAAAGACGATGGAGGGACAGGAGAGTCCTCGAACACACCGAAATCGACCCAATGGGAGTGGTTGACAAATAGCCGCGATGTTCTTTGCTACCACTTCCCTGACTAACTCGGAAGAAGCGATAAGGAAATGGCGATGGCGGGCTAGTGGGGACCCCGATCGAGCCAACCCCTATTGAAGGTGTGCCACCACCGCCCCAAATTTGAACCATCCATTGCAACGGCCGGGAGTTTGGAGACGAGTAACCCCACTCCAAGTCACTCGGTGATGCGCCGGGGGGAAACTCTCTCCTCGGCTGCGGCAAGGTCGGAGGATCTTTGCGAGATGACTCCACAAAGAATGTAGGGAGGCGAAGCAAAAGACACTCAAACACAAGAAGAAAAGCAAGTTGCCACCAACGAAGCTCGAGGCGATTGACTGTCTCGGTGAGTCACCGAGGTGCTACGAAGGCTAATAATGACGCGATGCGATCGAGGCACGAGGAAGAATGTACGGGAGTTAACACTGGCGATGAAAGCGCAATCCATGGGGTTGAGACTCCAATGGATGCCACTGTAGAAGAGACCTAAGACGGTGACTTTGCCGAAAGGGAAGGCAAAGCCTCGCGACGTAGAGAGCTGGCCTTTGGAGGAAATGAAGGCCCACGGGAGGTTGAGACTTCCAGGGGTAACACGTGAAGTAGAGAACATCCATCCCGCAACCATCGATTCATCGAGAAGGAGATCAGGCGCACTTCATGATTCCCAGGACAACCACGATGTCACATTTGCGGGATCGAAGGCGAAGAAGAAAGCGAGTCAACCCCCATGACAAACCCAAAAGACTCAGTGCGGATGTTCCGGCACGAGCAAGTCGATCCCAAGACTACTCGTCGGACCTTTAATTTTGATGATGAGCCACCAATGGAAATCTCATCATCGTCCGATGACGCTTCGATAAGGCCGAGGACGTCTACTCAAAAGGAGAAATCGGTGAGACCAACGACGGCATTAAGACATTGAGGCTCGGCTCAAGCCGAGTCTCTTGCACCACAAAACCCAGTGAACCGGCGATCAACGCTCCGGCTCCTCAAGCTACGGTGGATCGATTCCCGAAGAACTTCACGTCCACCGCTTATCATCGAACAAATCCCGGATGGCGGTGATGAATCCTTTGTGGAATCTTTCCCTTTCTCACTTTGGAGATACGAGAACTCCACGAAGAGTCGAAAATGAGCAAGCACGCTATCACGGACCGGCTCTGTTTTTCACTCGGCACCATTGTTCGGCCCGACTTCGATTTCGACCTTGATATGGCCATCTCCGCAAATGAAGAATCGGTGAAATGCGAGAAGTGTTCAAGGCACTCTTTTTTGAAGTTGAAAAGATGGGAGGCATCGAGCCTCCTTGGATATGCGCTGGACAACAGAGATGCCAACCTTACTGGTGACTTGAGAAGCATCATAATCAGGATAAGGGAATGGTGGCAACAAAGAAAGAATCAATGCGTGTGGAGAAGGTGAGATACTTGGACAATTATTCAAAAGTTGGTGTGGAGAGTGAAAATGTTGATGCGAAAACAAAGTCGGGAACACATTGAACATATGCACGAAGCTCACACGCTGCGAGATCAAGGCGCTGCGTGAAGCGAAATGCAAATGATATACAGCGTTTGGAAGAACACATGACAAGAAAATTCAGCCTTCTCATGGCCGAGATGAAGCGATTTGTGAGAATCAACGCTACTCGATGTCAATTCCGTGCAAAAGCATACAACGCAGCAGACTTGAAGCAAAATTCAACCATCGGGAGACTTCGACTTCATGCTTGCCAAAGCATGTTCCTGGGGTTCCTCTATCCTTTGATGATGCCAAAAAGGGGAAGAGGAATACCTTAAAGCAAAGAAAATCAAGTGAGAAGAAAGGAGCGGTGACAAAGGAATTTGAGAAGGGAAAATCGGTGAGGAAATTTTGAAATGAAGAAAGGAAAATCACTGAGGGGGAAGGATCAAAGAATATGACCTTGATGATTGCACAAACCCCCAACAGGTCATCTGGTGACATTATAAGCGGCAAACTCCCGTGACTCGCCACTCCAACACTCTTTTGTATCTATGGTGAGAAGAGAAAAGAAATTGAAGCGAGGGATAAAGGAGGTGGAAGGAAGAATGGATGCCAGGGTGATGAACATTTTGAAAGAACACGGAGGCATTCCGGTTGACAGAGACACGTATGCCATTTCGGATGTCGGGACGAGCCAAGATCGATTGCGAATTCAAAACGCTCGAATCGAAGGTTATTTTGCAAATTTGTCCTTGGCTCAAGCTTGGGATCTGATCTTGGGAAAAGGGTCTCACACTATGTGAAGAAGGCGTGCCAGATGACAATGAGACAACGATCCTCTGCTTTGGTCACTCATTGAGCACTGTTTGGAAAGAAGAAGGCCCAGTCAAGATACGCCCAGGTAGAGGAAGAAGCGGTGAGTGGAGGAAGAAGCTTGGACCAGGCCTCTCGCCCAAGAATATTGAATACGTAGATCCGGGAAAGAAAGGAGGGATCCGGGCGGGCTTGACCATGTGGCGAACTTGCAAGTGGCTAAAACCAACGCCGAGTATGCAAAAAGGATAGAAGAAGAAAACAAGAGACAAACTCGGCTATGGGGGGAGAGACAGGAAAGAATAAGGAGAGATGAAGCCGCCAGGAAGGCGTATGAGAAGAAAAAAAGAAAGCGGTGATGACGAGAAAGAGAAGAAGAGAAGAAGATGCTGATCAAGATGAAAGAAGGAGACAGCGAAGGAGATGAAGTGTTGCTGTCCAACCCTTCGTGTATTTTATATGTAAATACATACAATGTAAGTCTTCTGTAATAATGCTATAAATTTTTTTTGAGACAATTACATACTCGATACACCTTGTGATTTGTGTTAAGTACAAGAATGATATGATCAATAAAAAGATTGATTATGCGCATACATTCTATGTCAACACACTATCTGTATGTATCTTTGTTATTTGCATCTCTGTATGATTTAAGTTTTGGCATCATCAAAAAGGGGGAAATTGTTAGGAATTTTATTGTTTAGATTTTGATGAATGCCATGTAAAACTTAGAATAGAAAGTTGGCTCCCCAATTCTTGCTTTGAAATGTTTTGTAACAATTAGAGTGGCCAAGCCGAGTTAAGTCGGCTACGCTCCAACTTGCAAGAAGACAATGAAGGCTTGAAGGAAAACTCTGTTGTGAGACAAGTGAGTACAACAAAAAGAAAATGACAGAACTCGATTGAAGAAGCGGTGAGATGCGGTGAGTGAAACATCGATCAAGTCAACTCAGAAAGCCAAGTCTCAAGATGAAGTGACAGAAGAGTCATCCATGATTGGAAGCGACTCTAAGTCACCTGGGGAAAGCGAGGAAATGCGGTCAAGTCGAGATAAGCGAAAAGGAACCGTTGTACGTAAATCAAGAGATTTACTTAAACAAGTAATATCTCCATACTACCTTTCTTGGAGTGCTCAGTCCCGAGCGTGCAAAGAAATGAACCAATGGGAAGCACTACACCGTGTCGAACTCGAAAAGGTGATAAAACATTTCATACGAGGAAATGGCAATTCCAAGAAGTGCAAACCAACGATCGCAAAGTGATTTTCAAAAATGAGCCTATCTCTTCAACGGGCAAATTTTTGAAAGTTCACTATAAAAGGCTGAGGAGTTTGATTGAGAAAGAGAGGATGCGTAGATGACACACACGTGAGATATACAAGCTTATCAAAATTGAAATATTCTCAATCCTCAAGCCTACATCTCGAAGAACATCAATCCAACACTTACCGTGAAGGAAAGAGAACTTCAATCGAGTTGAAGAGGAAACTCACGAAAACAAGGGGTCTACATTCCAAGAAGGATTGTAGAAAGGTTCAAGGTGAACCAAGTCTTAAGCGTTTGGAGGGCTTCGTGAACAAATCCAAAGTGCTTGAGCAAGTGAGTGAGTAGCAAAGGCAGCTGCCCTGTGAAGAAGCCGAGTCGCACGAGAAGCTTGGTGAGTGATCAAGGCGTCTCGATCGAGTCCCGAAGGATCAAGTCGGCTGTTGTGATCAAGACTTGTATCGGATTTGTTGCCACTTTGTAAACTCGATCATTACTTAGTGGATTCCTCCGGGAGTTGGAGAAGAGAGGAGTAGAAGAATTACCCCATCTTGAACCTCTATAAAAACTTTCTTGTGTCATTTACTTTACAAACATTTAAATATACGCACTTTTAATTGCTTATATCTGTGATAAATTTGCTATCCATCGATAATCTATAAGTACTAAATCAAGTGTAAAAACTTGCTTAAACAAACTTAAGGGTGTTAAGTCTTCCGTCAGTAAACAAAACCACAAATTGAGTCAAATTATAGCCAACAATTTGAGTTACTTACTACTAACTGACTCAAATTTGAAATCATTAAGAGATTGACTCTTGAGTGACTAATTCGATTTGTCCATCAAGGACACAATTTGTGTAGAACTCAGTAGATTTAAAAGGCCTAAATCGAAAATTTGGTAAGGTTTATTCAACCCCCCCCTTCTAAACCTTACACTTACACCCCTTGGGACCTACAAATACATTTAGAGATGTAGCCTCTCTTAGAAAAGAGCTCCGGGTTGTGAAAAAAGAAAATTCCAGTTTGAAAAAGTCAATCGGAAAATTGAAGAAATTCATCAAAGATCTTATTCCCGGAACTTGCTTCTCTTCGGACGATAATTGATGTCCCACCCCTTTACTTTTTAGCATTTTCTTTCTTGTTCATGCTGCTTTGTTTTTTTTTTTTATGAACTTTTTGTAAAACTCTAATGCACTAATGAGATTTGCTTGTTTTCTTGAAAGGGTTAAAATTGCAAGTTGATTATGACTTGTGGATGATCTTGATGGAGTATTCGATGGTAAAAATACTCTAATTTAGCATTGTTTGATAATTGGTATGAAGTACTTGATGGTAAAAGTGCTTCTTTTAATTTTTGCTTAGATGCATTTGAGATGCTTTAATCATTATGCTTAGATGGATTGTTTGGGACATTTGTAATGTCTTATGTATTGCTTGATGCTTGACTTGTAGCTCTTTAATTTTTGCTTGATGGCATTCGTAATACCTTGATCGTTTTGGCCTAAATTATCTCAATTGGGTTGAACCCTTGAGAATTTACTTTATTTATGCCTATTATTTGTTGGGTACATGTTGAAAATTGCTTTTGGAGATGGTATGAACAACTTGGCTTGATTTCATTTACAAGGGATATATATATCTTTTTCAAATTTTTAACGCCCGCCAAGTGTTCATTATAATGCTTCAATAAAAATCTCATCACATACATGATTCTCTTATTTTCCAATGTCTTAAAATCTTTTTGAGATCATGTTTTTGGCTAACAAATGAGTTTATGGATTTCTTATGATACATTTCTCCCATTTTCTCTTGGATTCTAAGCTTAATTCTTCAATGGTTGATAAATCGTATTGTTGGCTCACTTTGATAAACTTGTATGATGTTTTTATCATCTTAACATTCTTTTTGATGATTCCAAAGGGGGAGAAATAGGAAAATGGCTCATTAGCTCAAAGAAGCTAATAAAAGCTTGTCACTTTGATAAACTTGTATGATGTTTTTATCATCCTAACATTCTTTTTGATGATTCCAAAGGAGGAGAAACAGGAAAATGGCTCATTAGCTCAAAGAAGCTAATAAAAGCTTATTTTAAAAACTATAAGCTATGGATCTTAAAAGCCATAAGTTGTGATTCATTTGTAGTCCAATTGTTGCTTGATGGACTTATATACTTGTCTAATGATGTTTTGTGACAGGGGGAGCTTATAAGCTCTTGATATATTTGTAAAAGCTAAGCTTTTAGCTTATGGTTAAATTACTTTTACATTATTCTTGATGTGCTTGTTGATAGGGGGAGCTTGTGTTTGATAAATGGTTTTATCATGATTTTGATGATTTTGTTTTTATACCAAAACAATGTTTTCAAAGGTTGTCCAAATACTCCTAAATGATTTAAAATGGTTTTAATATTCTCCGGAGTATTTCCTCAAGTTTATTTTCGACCATATTGGACAACACATTTAAGGATTTTATGTCAATGGGTTTTTACATTGAAACTATGTTTCTAAATGTTGTCCTAATACTCCCGATCGGTCTAAAATGTTTTCACTATTTTTCGGAGTATTTCTTGAAGTTTATTTTCGATATAAAATTAGACAACACTTTTGTTTTGAGGTCAACCGAGTCGTCGTAGTATAGGGAAACCCGTGCACTGAAAGTTGAGAAAACAGAAAACTTCATGTTTGCGAGAAAATGGTCGGGGCAACCGGTCGCCCTATAGGGCAAAAGTGCGTCAACCGTCGACCCCTTGGGCGGCCGGTACTGGGAGCAAATTGAAAGCAGAACATTTGCCCTTCGTTTTTGAAGTTGTGCGCCGGTTGAAGTAAGGGGGCGACCGGTCGAACCTACGTCGACCGGCCGCCTGTGTAAATGTGTATTCTCATTTTCAAACTTCTATTTGTGTGCGACCGGTCGCCCTTGAGTTTGACAAAAAAATGTAACCGTTGTGCGTGAGACATCTTTTCCTTAATTTGTGGGATTGATTTCTAATGACTATAATCTTGATTTTAATTGCAATTTTTGTAGAAATCAGATTCCAAAAGGAGCCTATCAAGTATCAATCATCTCCTATAAATAGAGGAAGTTTTGAAGCACAACTATAAGAGAGAAAACTACAACACAACAAGATACACTCAAGAATACACTTGTTCTTACATTGTCTTATTTCTTGTTGTAATTTGCCTAGCTATTCACTTTCACATTCTTGAGGTCTAGGCTATTCTTGATTACACTTGCACTCAATTGTATTATTCATTATCGAGTTGTAATCTTGAATTTGTGGTCGTCATTCAAACACAAGATATCCTTGTGAGTGTTCTTGTGGTAAGAACACACTTGGGTGAACTAGGTGTTAGGTGTAAGGAGATTGTGGTAATCTTCTTGTTGAGGTGTTGAAGAGTGTGGTGCTCTTCAAGGGTGAAGATTGTGGTAATCTTCACAAGGTGCCGTTGGAGATTGTGGTAATCTTCAAGTGAGATTGTGGTAATCTCAAAGGAGGTGTTGAAGAAGAGTGTGGTGCTCTTCAAGGTGTTGGTGTAAGATTTTGTTGTAATAATTTTGGTAATTATTAATAAAATCTTTTTCTCTTTCGAAATCCATCACGGATATCTTTGGGGTGGTAGAGGATTAGGCCCTAGGTGGGTTGAACCTCTTTAAATCGTCGTGTGTTGTTTACATTCCGCACCTTTGTTATTATCTTTGAGCATTCGGTTGGAAAAAGAGGGCGAAATCGAAAAGATGGAGATAATCTATTCACCCCCCCTCTAGATTATCGTAGCCGCTTGGACTTACAGCTTGTACTTATTATTGAATATATTTACTCCCTTACTTGGTTGCTTATGTATTTTGGAAATTTTGGTTGCTTCCAAACGGTTAGATGTTTTTACCAGAAAATTGTTTTCAAATTGTCCCTCTAATTTTTCTAAAAATTGTTTTGGATTGTAATCATCAAAAGGGGGAGATTGCTTGATACATGTTTTTATCTTTATTTTGATGATTTTATTTTTACACCAAAACAATGTTTTCAATTGTTGTCCAAATACTCCTAAATGATTTAAAATGATTTTAATATTTTCCAGAGTATTTCTTCAAGTTTTATTTCAGATAAAATTAGACAACACTTTTAATGAATTTGTGTTTATAAGATTTCACTTCTAAACAAGGTTCCTAAATGTTGTTTAAATACTCTCGATCGGTTTAAAAAGTTTTTACCATATTTTCGGAGAATTTCTTGAGTTTGATTTTCGATAAAAATTGGACAATATTTCTATCTCTTGGTCGACCGGTCGCCCTATAGGGCAACCCCGTGCACGAAGATGATTTTGAAACAGAGAAAATGAGACGGAAGAAAAATCAAGCGGTCGGCCGGTCGCCGGGGCGTCAACCGGTCCGGTCGGCCGTCGCCCAGTGGGGTCGAGGCACTGCAAGTTTGTTTTTTGAAACAGAACTTGATTTTCTCTAAAACCATTAAGAGGGACCGATTGATGATAGGGACGACCGGTCGAGGTACACGTCGATCGGTCGCCCTATGTAAAAATTGTTGTGTTTCGTTTCAAACTTCTATTTCTGTGCCACCGGTCGCCCTGTGCTTTGACAGCAAAAATATGACCGTTTGACAGCAGACAAATTTCCTTAAAATGTGGGATTGATTTCTAACAGCTATATTCTTGAGTTTAATTGTTTTTTTCTGTAGATTTTCAATCCCCAAGAGGAGCCTATGCTTGATCAATCATCTCCTATAAATAGAGGAAGTTTTGGAGCAACCAATACAACAATTGAGATATAACACAACAAGATACACTTCAAGCAAATATTTGTTCTTCATTGTTATTATTCTTGTTGTAATTTTGCCTAGCTTATCACTTTCACATGCTTGAGGTCTAGGCTATTCTTGATTACACTTTGCACTCAAATTGTAATATTCATTATTGAGTTGTAATCTTGATTTTTGGTTATCATTCAAACACAAGATATCCTTGTGAGTGTTCTTGTGGTAAGAACACACTTGGATGATCTAGGTGATAGGTGCAAGAAGATTGTGGTGATCTTCTTATTGAGGTGTTGAAGAATTTGGTATTCTTCAAGGTTGAAGATTGTGGTAATCTTCACAAGGTGCCGTTGAAGGAAGATTGTGGTAATCTTCAAAGGGAGATTTTGGTAATCTCCAAAGGTGGTGTTGAAGAAGAGTGTGGTGCTCTTCAAGGTGTTGTAAGTTGAATTTGTATTAATTTTGGTAATTAATAAAATCCTTTTTCTTTTTTGAAATCCATCCCGGATATACTGGGGTGGTAGTAGATTAGGCCCTAGGTGGGTTGAACTACTATAAATCGACGCGTGTTGTTTACATTCCGCACCTTTATTATTGTCTTTGAGCTTTCGGTTCGAAAAAGAGGGCGAAATCGAAAAAATGGAGATAATCTATTCACCCCCCCTCTAGATTATCGTAGCCGCTTGGACTTACAATACCGATGTTCTTGGACCAAATATCTTTGTTCGAGTTCCAAGTTCCTCCGATCATAGTCCTCCCAGAATGCATGGAAATCAGCCCGATGTTGCCGCAACTCTTCCCCTTGGTGACGCAAGTCCTCCCCAAATGCGTAAAGTATGTCGTGGAATTCATTGCTGTGTTGGGACTCGCCACCACAAGAAGTTCCGGTAGGATCCCCGCTATGTGAGGGATTTCTTCCTCGTGAGGACTCGGGAATGTCATACCCAATTTGAGGGTGATGGGGTTCCATTCCCATTTCTTGTCTGTGTATCTCCTCTTCTTCCACCACCATATCCTCTACATCCGGGAAGCCTTCAACTCTGCGCCTTTTCCTTGCATCGATAGCATTCGTAACTCTGTTATGTGCCTCAGAGTTAGGAAGTTGGTGGTGTCCGCTAAGGTATCCACTGTGGTGTATCTCGGGTTAGGCAATGGAAATGCGGCACCTTTTTTTTGTAGAAGAACCAACACACCATCTTCGTTTGCAATAAATTTCATGTGGTGCAAGGACGCCAAATTGACCCGAGTGCTGCCCGGTATAGGCTCCAAGCCTCTAAAATCAATGTTAAAATGTCGGGCAATAGGGGTAATCAGACCCCCTATCGAAATAGCACCCCTTCTCGCCTAACCAACTGCTGAACTTGCTCTGCGAAATAGGCGGCTGTGTTGTAGGGCGTATTTGTGAGCATACACCATAATAGATATAACTCCCTTTTAGTCATCCCCCCAACATTTTCTCGTGCGAACACGGAGGATGAAGTCACGCGTTGTATGTACCGGAAAATTGGATTCCGGATCCAAGAGGCTTTTGCGGTTCGTGCGGCATATAGCATGGGCCCCGTCTGTGGCGTTTCAACAAGCATTCTGCAAAACGCATACTGATCATAGTTGTCCATCGGTCTGAATCGAGCGTTCGTTGGGACCTCAAAAATGGTGTTCAGTTGTGTAATAGATAGCCGCCTACGTACATTCCCCAACCGAAACTATATTTCAAACGGTTCAAAAGCCCCTCCTTGTTTGAGTACTTCGACGGTACTCAAAAACTCCAACGTGAATCGTTTAAATGTCGGGCACCTTCGACTCATGAAATTGGTCCACCCTACCTTTGCGAAGAGACGCCAAACATCCTCATGTATCCCCAAAGTTTGGGTACAGTCGTCATCAGCGTATCGGGATGGAGATATTTGGTGACCAACCAGGCGATTCCACCTCTCAATGTCATTTGCGTTTGTTAATACAACCCCGTATGCCGCGGGGCTATTTGGGTCCACCTCTTGCGGTGCTTCGTCTCTTTGTGCCACCGTGCGAGCACGTCTCCTACCTCCTTGGGGATTCCTTCTGTCAGCCATGATAGAATTGGTACCTGAAATAAACTCTATTAGCATCCCAACAAGATCAATGGCAAGCACATAATGATGAATTTAGGCCAACAAATTAGATGATGCGTAATGACTTTCATATATCACTTTAATCGATCAAGCACCTCCAAACAATCAACAATTATGGCCACACTAGGGAAGCATTAACTGAAAGCTCTAACAATCATAATGCATGCCCAATTCATCAACAATTCATTCAAATTTGTCTCAATTGTACAAGCCCACAAGGTGTTCGATAATTTGCCTTAAAGAATAACTCATTCAATTCATAGCAAAAATATCAAAGCAAGTACCAATCATGATTCCCATCACATAAATTACAAGAAATTCACAAGGAAAAACGATGTCTTACTGGAATTCTTGAAATTCAACTCAAAGAGAAGAACTTGAACCCTAGGTGCTTTTTTGTTTTTCAATTTCTTTAATCAAACCTTGAATGCAATGCAAATTTTAGGCCTAATATGATGGTGGAGTGGATTATATGCGGGATTTTAGAGGAAGACTCCAAGAATTTTCGATCACAAGGAAGAATTTAGGAAGGGGCATGTGCTTGAAAGAGTTGGAATGAAAAGAGCAGTATTTAAACTGCTCTTATTTGCCTCCTTCCCGTAAGGCACACGGGTGGTGTGCCGGCGCACAGGTAACCCGTGCGCCATGCCAAAACGAAAATTCTCCACCCTTCAGGCACACACGGGCCGTGCGTCATGCGCACGGGTAACCCATGTGCGATGCCGAAGCAAAAGCTGTCCCCTCCCAGGTACGCACGGGTGGTGCCCATTGCACGGGCTACCCGTGCATACCTGTACAACCACTCAGGTAATTAAATTTTTTTTTATATCACACCAATCACACAAAATTCAAACAAAACACACACCAAAAAATAAAATCCACACGAAAAACCGTTGGGTTGCCTCCCAACAAGCGCTATATTTAACGTCTCTAGCTCGACGCCTGTTTGTTCCGTCACGGGTCTCGCAAGGTGATGGATGTCACCTCCTCTTGATTACCTCGGTGGAAGTAATGTTTAATCCTCTGGCCGTTTACCATAAAAGTCTCACCGTCTTTTGTTAACAATTCCATGACTCCGGGAGAATTCAATACTTTCTTTATCACGAATGGCCCCGACCACCTAGACTTGAGTTTTCCAGGGAAAAATTTAAGGCGTGAATTATACAAGAGGACTGGTTCCCCTGGTAAAAACTCTCGTTTCTTGATCATTTTGTCGTGCCATCTCTTGGTTCTTTCTTTATAAATTCGGGAGTTCTCGTAAGCTTCATCCCGAAACTCTTCCATCTCATTTAAATGGAGCAACCTCTCTTCACCGGCCTTTTGAAAATCTAGATTTAGTTTCTTGACCGCTCAAAATGCTTTGTGTTCCAACTCTACCGGCAAGTGGCACGATTTCCCAAAAACAAGTTGGTATGGGGATGTGCCCAACGGTGTCTTATAGGCATTCCAGTATGCCCATAGAGCATCATCTAATTTTAACGCCCAATCCTTTCAGTTGATGTTCACCGTCTTTTCTAGGATTTGTTTGATCTCCCGGTTGGCCACTTTTGCTTGCCCATTGGCTTGTGGATGGTATGCCAATGCAACTTTATTTTTCACCCCTTATTTTGCCAACAAGTTGCTCATCAATTTATTTACAAAATGCGACCCTCCATCACTAATTAAAGCTCTTGGAGTGCCGAATCGAGTAAATATATTTTTCTTGAGGAACCGCATCACAACTTGAGTATCATTTGTTTGGGAAGGAATCGCCTCTACCCAACGGGATACATATTCCACTGCGAGTAGAATATATTGATAGCCCGAAGATGATGGAAATGGGCCCATAAAATCAATCCCATACACATCGAACAATTCAACTTCGATTACATTTGTCATCGGCATCTCGTGTCTCCTTGAAATGTTTCCCATTCGCTGACACCTGTCACATTGTTGCACAAACAAATAACAATCGTTAAAAAAAGTGGGCCAATATAGGCCACTTTGCAATACCTTCGCCGTGGTGTGAGTTGGGCCAAAATGTCCTCCGGGAGGTGTGGAATGACATCTTGTTGTAAGACTCCTCCCATTCTTCTTGAGGTACGCATCTTCTTATGATTTTGTCAGCGCACCTCTTAAAGAGTAGGGGGTCGTCCCACATGTAGAACTTTACGTCATGTAAGAACTTCTTCTTTTGATAGGGCGATAGATCTGGAGGCAAAACTCCTGCAGCTAAATAGTTGACAAAGTCCGCATACCACGGGAATTTGCCTCGAGCATGAGTAATCGTTCATCAGGAAATTCCTCCTTTATCAATTTTGTGCTTCTTTGCACCCCCTCTTGATTTTCAATTCGAGACAAGTGGTCTGCTACAACATTCTCACATCCCTTCCGGTCCCTAATTTCCACATCAAACTCTTGCAATAATAGGATCCACCTAATCAACCTTGGTTTCGCATCCTTCTTGTCAAAAAGATATTTGATGGCCGCATGGTCGGTGTGAACAATCGTTTTCGTTCCAATCAAGTATGATCGGAATTTATCAAATGCGAAAACAATTGCCAACATCTCCTTCTCGATAGTGGTGTAATTCTGTTGAGCACTGTCCAACGTTCTACTAGCATAGTAGATGGATCTAAACAACTTTTTCCTCTTTTGACCGAGAACAACCCCTACCGCAAAATCGCTCGCATCACACATCAATTCAAACGGTTGACTCCAATCTGGGGCGACAAGAATAGGTGCGGTCACCAATGCCTTCTTCAAAGTTTCAAACGCCTGCAAACAATCATTGGAAAAATTGAAAGCAGCATCTTTTTCTAGCAATTGGCTCAAAGGCTTAGAAATTTTAGAAAAGTCACGGATAAACCTTCTATAGAATCCGGCATGGCCCAAGAAGCTCCGAATGGCTTTTTCGTTTGTAGGAGGTGGTAATTTCTCGATCGCTACAATCTTTGCCCTATCTACTTCCAAACCTGCATAAGAGACTCGATGACCAAGTACAATACCACCGCGTACCACAAAATGACACTTTTCCCAATTGAGTACAAGATTGGTCTCTTCACATCGCTGTAAGACTAAGGAAAGATTGTGAAGACAATTATCAAAAGAGTCACCAAACACAGAGAAATCTTCCATAAACACCTCCATAACTTTTTCAATAAGATCGTGAAATATAGCCATCATACAACGTTGGAAAGTGGCAGGTGCATTACATAAGCCAAATGGCATGCGGCGAAATGCAAATGTGCCATAAGGACATGTAATGTCATTTTTTCCTGGTCTTCCGGTGCAATCATAATTTGATTGTACCCGGAATAACCATCTAAAAAGCAATAATAATCATAACCTGCTAGACGATCCAACATCATATCTATAAAGGGGAGGGGAAAATGATCCTTTCGGGTGGCATCATTAAGTTTTCTATAATCAATGCATATTCGCCACCCGGTAACAATTCTAGTAGGAATCAGTTCCTCATTCTCATTTTTCACGACTGTTACCCCCTTTTTTTCGGCACCACTTGTACCGGACTTACCCATGAACTATCAGATATAGCATAAATGATCCCAACATCTAACCATTTCAACACTTCCTTCCTAACCACATCTTGTATGATAGGGTTTAGTCGTCTTTGGTTTTGCACTGATGGTTTATAAACATCTTCCATCCGAATTTTATGCATTACAATGGATGGACTTATGCCTTTTAAATCAGTTATAGACCATCCGAAAGTGCCGACTTATGTTTTCGTAAAACCCTTAACAATTTATCAAGTTGAGTAGGAGTGAGAAGAGATGAAACGACACGGATTTGCATTATTCGCCCCAAGAAATGCATATTCGAGGTCTTCGTAATCGCTTGAGTTTGAGTCGCGTTCTGTTTTTCAGGTCACGCACGGGTCGTGCGTGATCCCCTGTCCTCAATTCTCCCTTCGGCATCACGCACGGGTTGCCCGTGCTCCAGCACACGGGCCGTGCGCCCTTCAGGGTTCTCAACCACCGCTTCGGCATCACGCACGGGTCGTGCGTTGCTGTAGGTTTTGCTCTCTTCTTTCCAATGTTGCGTTCTCGTCTCTTGCACTCCTATGTAGTTCCTGCATATGATCTAAGGCACAAACATAGTCGTACAAATCTTGGTTATCAAAATCAAGCACAACACTCGACATTGAGCACGAGTGGGTTAGTACAAATTCCAAATCATCCGTAGACAATGTGTGATCAACATAATCCTCAATGCATGAACTAACTATATCCAAAAAATTACAATTGTCTACCGTATCATGAAATTTCATTGCCTTATATATAGAAAATAAAATGTGCTCATCATTAACACATAAAGTGAGCTCTCCTTTTTGTACGTCTATTAAGGCTTTACCGGTAGCAAGGAATGGACGTCCAAGTATTAGTGGAACGTCACGATCTTCTTCCATATCAAGAACCAAGAAATCCATAGGGAATATAAATTTATCAACTTTTACCAGCACGTCTTCTATAAATCCCTTTGAATATGTAAGTGACCGGTCCGCAAGTTGCAATGTCACCATGGTTGGCTTCACTTCGCCTAGTCCAAGCTTCCTGAAAATGGACAAAGGCATCAAATTAATACTTGCCCCCAAATCACACAACGCTTTATTAAAGAAGTTACCACCAATGGCACAAGGGATAGTGAAACTCCCCGGATCTTTCAGTTTTTATGGCAGCTTCCTTTGAATGGTCGCGCTACATTCTCCGTCAAATTCACCGTTTCAAAGTTTGTCATCTTTCTCTTCTTCGACATAACATCCTTAAGAAATTTCGCGTAATTTGGCATTTGCTCTAGTATGTCTGCAAAAGGAATGTTAATGTGCAATTTCTTAAATATATCGAGGAATTTTGCAAATTGATCATCAAGCTTTTTCTTTTGAAATCTTTGGGGAAAGGGAAGAGAGATAGGCAATTTAGATATATCAGTGTTAGACGATGATTTAAGCTTCTCAGCCCCTGTTTGTTCCGCCTCTTGTCTCTCTTTTTCCCCATCTACTTCAACACCATCTTTCATCACCGATTCAATATCTCCCGACTTAGATGCTTCCTCTGAAATTTTCAGATTTCCAGATTTTTCCTTAGGCCCCTCATATTCTGTACCGCTCCGTAATCGAATAGCCTTGCATTGCTCCTTAGGATTAACTTCCGTGTTACTCGGAAATTGACCCTTTTGATGTTGCCCACCTACAATTGTAGCCAATTGGCCCATTTGAGTTTCAAGATATTTTATCGAACTTGTCATTTGGGTCATTTGTAGCTCCACCTTATCCATCCTAGAATCTTGCCTAGCGAAGCGACTCCTCGTGTCACTCATGAATGCATTTGATTGATTTATGAACGATGTGAGTGCATCTTCCAAAGATGATTTACCTTCTACATTAGCACCCCCATTTGATGCATTAAATCCCGGCGGTGGTTGCAACACATTCTTTGTATTGGCATAGGAAAAAATTTCATGGTTTCTCAATCCCAGATGGTAGTATGTTGGGTTTGAATTATTCCAAAAATTGTTGAAATTCCGGTTATTCACATAATTGACCTCCTCCATCGGATATAGAAGAGCTTCACTACCCGTGCTCGTGCTTGGTTCTGGCCCTTTCGTGAAAACACTCAATTGGGTTGTTAATGTTGCCACTTGCGCAGTCAACGCCTTAATTGGGTCTGAATCCGAAATTTCAGCTACTCATTGTACATTGGATCTCTCAGACGGCCACTGGTAACTGTTTATAGCCATTTCTTTAAGAAGGTTTAAGGCGTCTTGTGGAAACCTTGCCAACAATGCTCCTCCCGCTGCGGCATCAACAAAGGCCCTCATTTGCCCCATTAAACCATTATAGAAGAAGCATAACTGTTGATCTTCTGGAAAGCCATGTTGTGGACATCTTCTTAACAAATCCCGAAATCATTCCCAAGGCTCGTATAAAGGCTCGGAGTCAAACTGTCGGAATTGAGTAATTTCGCTTTTGAGCTGCAAAGTTTTGCTCGGTGGAAAGAATTTAAACAAGAAATTTTGGCTCAAATCGTCCCATGTGCTCACACTTCCTTGCGTCAAAGTACCCAACCAATTCCTCGCCTTATCCCTTAAAGAGAAAGGGAATAGGCGCAATCTTATGGCGTCATCCGAAACTCCATTCATTTTTATTGTATTGCATATTTGGATGAAATGTGCAAGGTGAGAATTAGGATCTTCAGTTGCGAAACCCCCAAACTGGTTCTGTTGTACCATGTTGATCAGTGTCGGTTTAAGTTCGAAGTTGTTGGCATTTATCGGTATATGAGCAATACCACCGTAATTACGATTCGTTTGAGGTCGAAAGTAATCATGGATAGCTTGCTGTGGAACCGGTATTGGTAACTCGTTGATCCCATTGTTACCTCTATTTTCTTCATCCGCGTCCCCCATATTCTGATTTTGTTGTCTTTCAACCCGTCTAGTAGTTACACTAATTCTCCTTGCGAAAGCCTCAACTTCCAGTATGAGCGGTATTAAATCTCCTCGCCTAGAGCGAGTGTTCATGCACTACCTGGACCAAACTAAAAGAAACAAGTCAAATAATGAAGGATTTAAGTTAAACCAAAATGGAAAATAAAAATGTCTAAATTAAGAATAATTCTATCTACCGCAATATTAGCACCAAAAATTATATTAGTCCCCGACAACGGCGCCAAAAACTTGTTCGCCTTATTTTTAGCTCACCGCAAGTGTATGGTGTACGTTATAGAAAAGGATAACAAGGTCGTATCCACGGAGACTAATAAATTTATGCGCTAAGTATTCAACTAAGATAGCCTTATTTTTATTTAGACGATCGTAATTTGATGATTATTGTTGTGAGATTAAGACAATTTAGACTACTAAAGCACAATATTAAGATAATACAAATGATAGAAGTATCAAGAAGATGAGATGGATTCCCGAGTTAAGGTTTTGATTAATATCCCTCTTGTTGTCTGATTTAATCAAGCCAAATTATTATCAATATTCCTATAAGACGATCACAAAGATATTTTATCCTCCCTCTCGAGATGCATATAAAATGTAGATTGAAATACTTACGCTAGCATCTCTACTCAACATGAAGTATTCAACTCCCAAAAGTTCAAAAGATCAATTGTCCTCACAAATATTTACAAACCTCTCGATTCATGCAAATATTTGTGTCGAGTACTCAAGATCTAACATTGAAACTCATCTCTCGAATTATGAATCAATATATCAAACAAGTTAAATCATTGATCAAGTGATAAAACAAGAATAAGCTCCAAGTACTCAAATAGGCTTCAAGACAATAACTTCAACTAAGATTAAAACATCCAACAAGAGTTCATTAATCTACTTCCAAAACTCGAAAATCTAAAGAGTTTAGCTACACATGATTTCTAAACAACTCATAGACAAATTGTTCATAGCCATGACAACTAAAAATGAAAGATTGGAACTACAAGAGAAGCAAGAAAAACTTAGGAAAGTCGACAATCTCGCGATATATCTCCGTTCCTCAAGCTCCGATGCAACCCGATTGTCTCCTTGATGTCTTCTTCCAAGAAATGACCTTTGTCTTGTGTGGTAGATCCCAAAATGTCAGAATATGCCTTGGTGTGCGCCCCAAAAAGCCTTTTTATACCCCTTTTCAAGTTTAGGGCAAAGTGCTGCAGAATGTGGCATTCCAGCGCAGACGCACGGGTCGTGCGCCCCCTGCATGGGCTACCCGTGCGTCATCCCGTAGCGAAGCCTTTACTTTTTGCCAAACACGCACGGGTCGTGTGCTCCTTACACGGGCTACCCGTGTGTGATGTCGTAGGTATAATTCAACTCCCCAGTGGCGCACGGGTCGTGTGCCCCTTGCATGGGCTACCCGTGCGCCATGCCGTAGCTTTCAATGCCTCCCTTCAGGGGTGCACGGGTGGTGCCTAAGGCACGCCCAACCTGTGCGCTCCCTGTATTTTCCTTATACGCTCAACTTCAACTCGTTCTAACTTCGCTTTTCGTATACTCACTTAATTCTCAGTGTTTCCACTTTGCGATGCTCGTATTTGTATTCAAATTGCTTCAAATATCATTAGATTCCTACAAAACAAGCAAAGTGTAATATCTTTTTCCCAAAAGAGTGAATACGTAACAGTTTACACGAGTATATGCATGCTTACTCACCATAATAGCCATAAATATGCCCCAAAATACATGCAAAACTCACACCTATCACTAACTTGAAAGTATTTGGTTGTTCAGCGTTTGCTCATAAAAAACTTGATAAACTTGAACCTAGGGCTGTAAAATGTGTTTTTTTTTGGTTACCCTGAAAATGTTAAAGGTTATAGGCTGTGGTTAAAATCTCAACCTGGTTTTAAAGTTTTAATTAGTAGGGACGTGACATTTAATGAATCTGAAATGCTGTGCTTATCTATGCCTATGAATGATTCTGAAAATGGTACACCTAATAAAGTGGAGCATGTTCCTAGTGTGGATATTTTTCATGATGCTATTGTGCATGAAAATCATGAAAATATGCTTGAAACTGAACCTGTTATGCCTGAAACTGAACCGATTTGCATGATTTTGAACTTGTTTTGCCTGAAAATCATGATGATGGTGTTGTGCATGATGAAATCATTGAAGAAACTGAACCAAAAAAAGAAAATATGCATGATTATCAATTTGTTAGAGATAGGGCAAGACGGAACATTAGGCAGCCTGCTAAGTTTGATGATTTTCATCTGGTCTCATTTGTTTTTAGTGTGTTTGACTCTATTGATAATTCTGAGCCTAAATCTTATGAAGAAGCTTTAAAATCTAAAAATTTTGTTGAGTGTTAAATGCTATGAATGAGGAAATGAATTCTTTACATGTTAACAATACTTGGATTCTTGTGCCTAAACCTGCTAATTGTTCTGTTGTGGACTGTAAATGGTTGTTTAAGGTGAAGAATGAATGTGAATCTGTTAGATTTAAAGCTAGATTAGTAGCTAAAGGATTTACTCAAAAAGAGGGGATAGATTATACAGAAATCTTTGCTCCTGTTGTAAAGTTTACTACTGTCCGAATTATGTTTGCCTTGTGTGCTCAGTTTAATTAGGAATTAAAACAAATGGATGTCAAAACTGCATTTTTGCATGGTGATTTAGATGAAAAAATCTATATGCGGCAGCCTATTGGTTTTGTTGATAAAAAGAATCCTGATTTTGTTTGTTTACTTAAAAAATCTTTGTATGGCTTGAAACATTCTCCTAGATATTGGAACAAGAAATTTGATGATTGCATGCTGTCTTTGAAATTTAAACGAAGTTCTTATGATCATTGTTTGTATTTTAAAGAAGATACTAAAGTTCCTATTTTCTTGATAGAACTAAGCATATTGATGTGAGGTTCCATTATATTCGTGATATTGTTGCTAAAGGCATAGTTAATCTTGAAAAAATACCTTCTGAATTTAATCCTGCTGATATGGGAACTAAATGCCTGCATGTGAGTAAATTTTTAACATGTTTAAAAATTCGGAATTTTGATACAGGTGATTGAACAGTTCCTATACTTGTTGGTTTTGGAAATGACTTGCTTTGTGCTTGTTATTTCTAGTGTTATTGTGTTGTGTGTGCAATATGGTTATTTTACCCTGTCTCATTTTGCTTTGGCTTGCTTTGTGCTTGCTAAGTTGTCTCGTGCGTTATGGTTTGCTTTGTGCTTACTGTGATGCTGATTCTTGTTGTACTGCGTGTATAGTAAAGAAAAATAAATAGGCGATGATGATTGTGTGTGTATGTCTCGAGTCGTAGGAACCGGAATTGTGCCAAGGTGGAGAATGTTGGAATGTGGCCCAATTTAATTGGTTGTCCATATAACATTTGTCCTGGCCCATTGAGAAGAAGCCCAAAGCAACCAGCCCTTTGTTTGACCCGGACGGTTTGACCCAGCTGAGACACACGGACCCTTAATTTCGAAACTGACCGTTGGATTGAGGGTTTTGATCTCAGCCGTCCACTTCCCTCTTATTTCCCTTAACCCTTTGGAACCCAGGTAAGCTCTAACAGTCTAATATCTCTCTTCTTCTCTTGTGTGCCGCTGAACTGTCCCACTCTCTCTAAGATCTTTGTTTCTTTCTCTCTTTGATTCTTTGTGAATCTTTGTCAGTTTTCAAGTGAGATTTTCGATAGAGTGCTCCGATCATCTTCTCGTTTGATTGTTCGGTTTTGGTTGTGAGTTTTTCCGGTGGGGTTTTGAATGGTTTTGGGTATTTGAGGTTCGACCTTTGTAGTCTTCCTCCGGTGACTGTCCGTTCGTGTTTCTCCCTCCGGTGGTCATCTCTTTCGTGGTCTCTCCGAGGAAAAACTTGGGTTTTGGACGGCGTTGGGCTTCGGGTCTCTTTGTGGCCGATTCTTTTGGTGCGTCCGGTCCGTAGTCGATGGTGAAGGGGCCTCTACACACAAACTGAGCCTACCCTTGAGGTTGTCCATTTCGTTGTAGCTGCCTCGGAGCTTTAAGCTCGGCTCGTAACATCAGGTGATATCCTTCATTTCTATTTCCTGTTTTCTGTCCTTTTACACTTCTTTATAGCTGCTATTTATTTCTGTCTTGTGTTGTGTGAAAGTGGTTCGATTCGAACAGGAGCAACTGGAGTTAAGATTAAAGTTTCGGTGCTTTGGTAATCTTGTTGTCTCATTTTCTGATTTAGTATAGTTAATAGGCTTTTCTCTAGGCTTGAATGGGGAAAGTGCCTTCCCGGTTACCTTTGTGTTCGAAAGCCTTAATCAATAAATTATCGCTTTTATTTAGAAAAATTGTAATCCCTTATCCCTAATCCCATAGGCTGTCTATTATAATAGTTTATTTGTAGACCATTGTAATATTCGGCTATGGCGTACGGGCTCGACAACGGGGTTGATACCTAACAATTGTAAAAAGAGAAACTTTCCGCAAAATGATACTATAGCGATTCAAAATGTTTCATTGTTTCTTTGATTTAATTCTTGCACTTAACTTTCCGCAAGCATGAACACACACTCACGAAACTTGGTTACATAGAACATTTTCCTCTCGCTACGTACTTCATTTTTAGTACTAAACAACTGTTGACTCATTATTATCAAGTGTGAAACATCTTACCCTTTGATTGTGTTTTAAAATCTGGAATTGCATAAGTTATACTTGGTGATATATTCACCCCATCTAGACCGCCATTTGGGACCAACACTAGTCATCGCTACAACATAGTATTGATACGATGAAGCTACAATATGATTCCATGTTAAACAAATGAGTTGGTCTCATATCAAATTGTCTAACAGATCCATGTTCGTTACATATGAATCCCCAACACCTGATGCAGATCCAAAACAAAAGAACAAATATGATCATGCATCTATCCTCCATCCTTCCTCTCTGCTCTATCTTCCAATACGCAGTAAACTATTAGGTTGGAGATCGAAAACTCGAACAAGAAAAGTAAAATATTTTCCTGAGGCGTTTTGAAAATACTGTCCTAAAGGATTTTATTCCAACCCCCTAGGATTCAACAGGATGAAGAATGACAAAAGAAAAATAAATTCGTAACCCATCAGAGAAGAAAAAGAAAAATGAGATGCAAATAGATCTACAACAAAATTGCTAATACACAACGGATTTTATCCGTTGTCTATTAAGCATAAGAACTGTTGTGTATGAAGGCGTTGTGAAGAGGTACCACAACGACAACGGTTAAATCTCGCTGTCTTTTCCATCAACTACAACGATTTATAACTATTGTGTTACAGGATAAATGACAACGGTTCGTTGTCATTGACAATAAATAACAACGGTTCGCAACTGTTGTTGTTATTATACAAGACAACAGTTAGAAACCGTTGCACAATCATTGTCGTGTAGACATATACAACGGGTAAAAACCGTTGTCGTTTTGGTTATTCTTTTACAACACCTCCATCTACAACAGTTCATTTTGTAAAAGACAACAGGTAACACCATTGTCGTTTTGGTCAAAGAAAACGTGCGCAAACTGTTGTGTTTGTTTTGTTTCACAACGGTTTTTACCCGTTGTCGTTTTATGTGAGCACCTCAATCAACCCTTGTGTTTGGTTTGTTTCACAACGGTTTTGAAATTGAGGTTTATCTACTTCTTATTGGTATCTTTCACAACGGTTTTATATTCATTATCTTTTCTATTTGTTTGTTGCATATATATAGCCTGATTTATTATTTATATATAATTCATATTATCCTATTACAAGCACAATTTCAACTTACAAAATTAAATTAAACCATCAAATTAAACTATCAACACTTCAAATTTATTAATATATAATGTCTAAAAGTAACATAATATCAAGAAATGTACCTAACATCAAGAGTTGCAAATTAATTAATATCAAGCGAAAAAATAAATCCAGAGTTAGAATGTTATATTGCTCCCACAGAAAAGAGTAAAGATAAAATGTGCTCAACATCAAACGCAAAAGTTGATTCTTCAAAACTCTTTTCCATCCGACGACTTCCAGAAAATTCAACTGCATGCACACAACAAAATATATATTAACATCAAACAAATAAGTAAATCTAGAGTTCGAATTCTATTGCTCCCAACACAAAAGAGAAGCTCGAAAAATTGTTTAACATCAAACGCAAATGTTGCTTCTTCAAAAGTCTTCCATGTGACCCCTTCCAAAAAACCCAACTGCATGCCATAAGATAAAATACATATTAAGAAATAAACAAATTACAGAAGAGCGGAAAGTTCAAGCAGTCCTCCAACAATTGAGAATGAAAACAGAACCTTTTACAAAACTAATGATATCCAAGTCATATATTATCTGATTCAGACATGTGGGTAGATAACTGGTTCTATAACATGCACAATGCTAAAATCTGGTGTCATTGATTTATATCTCATGATAATGCACAAAACTAATGCTAATCTCATGCTAAAATATGGTGTACATATAAACTGATTACATCTCATGCTAATTTGGTGCAGACAAAACTAATGCACAATGCTAAAATTCAGAGCTTTAATTTAGCAGACATCAACCATTTTGAGGCCAGATGCATGGATTACATCTCAGAATGATGATGTTGCAGGAAAGATGGATTACTTATGAACCAAAATGAAGGGATTTGTCAGCTCCTGGATGCAATAATTAATACATAGTGATGAATATCACATTTTTCCTGATGTTATGCAAAGGTTGATTAATAAAACTTCAGAAACAACCAACACTAAACAACAACTAATTAGATGTAACCAAATTGGACAAAAGCAGAGAGTTCCTACTAATACAGAGCATTTATCATTTGTGGTTGTGGGTGATTTAGTTGCTTCTAATCTCAAAAATCCATCAACATACATCACTTCCCCACTTCAACACACATATTTTTAAAGGATTTACACAAATAAAAACACCAAAGTTCGATCAATAATTTCAAGGCACTTATCAACTCATAACCAACCAAACACGTTAAAAAAGATAAACCAAGCGAAATCAACAGAATACTACCACTCCTACAAATTCCATAGACTTATCATTCTAGACATTTCTAAAAAAATAATTATTTAACTTTTCTATTCAACAATGACATTCAATTACTATTTCACTAAAAAGATATCACATAAACTATCATCATCCAAAGAATTCACTGAAGCACAAAACATCAAATGTGGACATACTTACCCTTTAAAGACATTGAAAAGAGCTGTTTTAAATTGATGAACACCACATCCAAATTGTTTAAGTTGTTTTAAGTTCACTCTTCATGCACCTGCTTGAACTGCCTTATAAAAATAAAAGAAATGAATATGATTTGCTTTAGGTAAATGTAAAACATGAAAGAAACCAAAAAAGGCACATAAACCTGAAGACTTATGATAAATTATAGAAGTTACTGTCGAATTTTAGAGAATTGCTTATACATGAAGCACATTTTGTGAAATAAAACAGCGTTTCTATGAAGATTTCATATCCATTTAAATATAATATGTTTCTTTCCATATTATGTAATCAATATTCATCAATTTGTTTGGTCAAGTCACAACCCATAAGGAGAAAAGATTTCTAGCAAAATGAATTATTGCAAGGCACTTCCTGATACTGTATGCCATCATGCACGGATGGGATCTTCTATTCCAAAACCGTGTTTCATCTCCTATTCCAACCGTGTGGATGATTGACACGTATATTACACTTACCATATTATAACCCCACAATTTATGCTTGATTTATGCTTGAAAATAAACATGGTAAGTGTAATGTACGTGTCAATAATCCACACGGTTGGAATAGGAGATGAAACACGGTTTTGGAATAGAAGATCACATCCGCATCACGAATTGATTTTCTTTATGAACAATCACCTTCTCTAAATCGAAAATAAAAACTGAAACCTAATATATTCTCCAAAAAACACGCACTAAGCTTAGAGCTCAATATCAAAATTAGCTTTATCTTTTGAGCAAGAACTGTAGTTCTTTAAGAGTAAATACCAAAGCATATAGCAATAAATTTTAAAAAAATTAGGAAAAGTGACAATCAAGGCCATTTCAATAACAATGATTCAGTAACAAGGATATGTGTATCTCAACAACTTGAGTTAACAAAATCTTGTGAGACTTCAATAGGAGACCAAATTCGTTTGACTATGCACAACAGGGAAATTACAAAACTTCAAAGAATTTGAGCACCTTTTATAATTTCAGACCAATCTTAAATGAAAAACTATTTTTGCAGTTAAGTAGCTACCATGGTTAAAAGTAAGAAAATAGACAATAGTTGTGGCAAAGCTTGTTCATATTTTAGTGCACTTGAAATGACGGACAGGCTATAGCCTTTCAACGAAAATGACAGAGACCTTCTAAGCTTGTATAACTGGAAAATGCTAATGAACACTAAAATACAAATTCTCCATATGACTATGGGAGGTAGTGTTCTTTCTTTTACTCATGTTAAATCAAAATATGTCTTCAAAAATGAAAATTAATCAGTTATACTACTCTGATTGGTAGAGACTTGCCAACCACATAATTCTAAATTGAAAACAACAAAATAATTGCCCTCCAGTCCAAATTTCATTTAGTTCCAAAGTTTTTATATCATATAAATAGAATTGTGATCAAATATAAAAGATAAAGAGCAGCTAACAATATTCGCTAATCGAAATATTGCCCTCTATATCAGATAGGAGATATATAGATTTTAATTTACTAACTTTTCACCACAAAACACCACGAGCTCTCCCACTCAACTCAAAACCACACCAAGCACTATATATGCCAGTCAGAAGAAGTTCATATGACAACCATTTAATGGATCAAACATTTCAAACTCCCATGCTTAACTAGGCACCTCAATGGCGTGCAAGCAAGAATCTTTTCACCACATGCCAGCAACTATCTATTTGTGATTTCCAATACAAACTAACCACACAGGAAAATCAATTCCAGGTCAAATAGTAACTAAAACCAAAAAACAGAAAATTGTAACATACAGAAATACAACCTTAATATGCAGCCCAGAAACAAAAAATATAATATGTTAACAGAAAATAAAGAACAAGCAAAACCACTGAATTATAAACAAAATGAAGTTCAGATCCCCAATATCAGAACATAGGATCAACCGACCATATATAAGACCTTAGGTTCCAGTGCCTAGAAACAAAAACACTAATCATCAATACAACAACAGAAAAAAAGATCAAGAAGAATCACCAAATAAGAAACAAGAACGACGCACGAATGCTTACGTAGAATGGAAACAGCTCCATCGCCAATAGCCAAGTACACCAATTTGAGGGATATCTGGAAAATGCACACAACTAAGATGGTCATATGATAATTCAAAGACCTCTAAGTCATCTAAACAACAAGCATTCAGGAATATCAAGTATATGGATTGAATAATGTCATTTAAATAATCAAACCCTGAAACATGAAGAAAATTATGCAAATATAAAAATACAACAAAACAGAGCATTTATTTGTTGCAAATATTCACATTCCTGTACCAACATATATCCATATTGAATAATGACCCAAAAATCCCAATACATTTACTGGTGAATAGGAAATAAAACATAGACAATCCTTGTAAATATATATGATGATACATCATATCTCGTGTAATAAATATAAACACACCATTACTATAACAGAATAAGAAGCCACCAAAATAATTACTTTAAATAAATATAGACTACTACTTGACACTGTGCCAATTCCATTTTTTTCTCTTTCTTCTCTATATATGAAAGCATTCTTTGTATAATGTTGAAGTCAATGTTCAAAAAATCAAAATGTTCGATAGACAAAAGGATAACACGTAACTGGTTTTTCTTTTTTCTGGTTGGGAAGTTTTGAACATAAAACAAACAAAAACAACAGGGTTTGAAGATAAAAAAAAAACAAGAATACATGTGCATACCTCTAGCTTTAATTTTGGAGTAAATTCAATAAACCCTTTTCAGTTGAGTCACTAAATACTGCAAATACACACACAGAAACACAGTAGTGTGACTGCAGATTATCAGAGGGCTTGTATTTATATTTATGTACGTGTTTAACTGAAAAAATTGGGATTGTGTTAAACTGAACGTAATTTCCAATAATCCAACAATAACTTCTATAATTAGAACAATTGCAACAATAAACATAAAATTGCAATTTCGGACTTCAATTCGAAAAAAAAGATATTTTACCATTGCATAAATTTGCGGTCTAGGGTTTTGTAATTTTAGAAAACCAAATAAACCAAAACATAATGGACATAATAGTTTTGGAAAATTGTAGTATTACATAATTTTGCGGCTAGAGTTTTCTAATTTTAGGGATCTGAAAATACCTTTTATTAGGTGGGACTTGGGGCGCTTACAACGAGCAACGAGGGAATTCACTGTGACCGTGGTGGTGCTCGAGCAATAAAATGGTCGCAATGTCAGTCGGTGATGGAATGATGCGACGACGGCTTAGAATGTGACGGAGATGACGAAGGGATATTACTGATTTGCGGTTGATGGTGGAGGAAGTCTTGCCGGCAGTGGCGGAGATGCGAATGTGAAGAATTGATTGTGGCGAGACGATGCTGTGAAGAATTAATTACACGTGGAGACGAGCAGTTTAGAGACAAAATAAAATTGCAGATATAAAATGTTAGGGTGCGATTGGATATACTTTTATTTTGCTAGAGAATAGTGGTAAAAAAAATTGAGAAGAAAAAAGATGAATTTTGAGAGTGTGATTGGATGTGAGATGAAAAAGTAATGATGAAAGTTGATTTGATTTAAAAATAGTAAAATAATATTTGATATGATTGGTAGTTAGAAATGTGTGAGTGAGTGAATAACAAAATTTGTGGGTGACTGTATAATAATGATTAGTTTTTTGTGAAAAAATGTGTAGATGTGATTGATAAGAGAAAAAATGAGACAAAATAAAAGTGAGAGAATAGTATATTTTCTGAAACTTTTCATAAACAATCGCATGTTTGGTCAAAAACATTTCTATAGCGGAACGGAAATGAAATTTATTTCATATCCAATCGCAACCTTAGGCTCGGGGTTTGCGACGAGGAATTTTTTAATCAATACCACAATGCTTTTTAGTAAGTAGTCTATGACTAAATAAACGTTATTGTTTCGCAAAGCGCGTTGTCATTTAAAACAAAGCGCTAATATACAACGGTTCATGAAATCGTTGTTACATATGTTGTCGTTTTAAAAACAACACAGTAATAGACAATGGTTGTATGTAACCAATGTAAAGACCGTTGTTATTTAGAAAACAAAACACGCTAATAGACAACGACTGCTTGGTAACCGTTGTCTTTGCAATAAAAGGCCGCTCAAAGACAACGATTTTCCTAAACACTGTAGTATTTTACATAAAATACAACAGTTTAGCCTAAAACCGTTATCTTTGTGGTGTTGTGTATTACCATTTTTGTTGTAGATGAAGGTTGTTTATATTTTTTGAACTTTGTTACACTCATTTGTTACTGAAGAAATAAAATATATAAGCTAGTAAGCCAACGGGTGTAAGCCAAAATTTAGGAACTGACTGAATGGGTGTTAGCCGAATTTTAGGAACCGACTCGACGTGTGTTAGCCGATCAAGATATTTTCAAAAGGTGGAGATGTTTGTTTTAAACTTACTCTAAAAAACCAGGCCTAGTGGGTATTAAGGTCCAATGTTGGATAAGTTAACTCAAGTATCTTTGATGACTTTTGAATAGTTCAAAACATTAACCCATTAATCCTTAAAATATAGGCTGATGGATTATCAAATTCGGATAAGGCTTTCAAAATTAAATCACAAATTAATTTTAAAGTGGCAAAATAAATCGGGTCGAGCCCGTATCACCTGCACGTGGGGGGAAGGGGTAAATCAACATTTACACTCGAAACCGCAAATTTGGCCCAGCTCTTTATGTGCGCGAGACCTCCTTATTCTCTTAGACCATTATCACTAAGCCCATAATGGTCTCCCATTAATAAAGAGGATAAAACTTGTTTTGGATTCCTATGTGGGATTGAGAATCTTTTAAAAATACTCTTTTAAATACAACAATCCCCCACATATTTTTAAAAGATTTATAAAGAATAAAAAGGAATGATCTGTTAGGTTACAAATATAAGTGTAAAATGCATCCAATCTGGTGTCTTTTGGACTAAGAACCAGACCTAGAAAGATAAGGTTTAAAATACAGAGTTTTGGTGAAGCTTGTAGCTTCTATGAACCAAAGACTCTTTATTGTAAATTAAAATCTCACCAGTCACATTACACCATCAAAATTTTTGCCATTCATAGTAGTGTTGCGCTAATAGACCATTGTTTTGCATGTTTTTATCTGCATTTTGTGTGGTGATTTATGCATATTTTGTCTTGTTTTATTTGCATATTGCATGTTTTAGTGTTATGTTGTGTTATTTTATTGATTTTATTGGTTTTGGTAGAAAAACATGTTTTGGAGCAAGAAACGTCAAAAAGTCATTTTTATGAATCATGCTAGTCTTCATATTTGGAACATAATTTTTTCATTTGAAGTTCAATTGACTTGATTCTTATACCATTAGAAATATAAGAGAAAGATATACAATGTTTATTGGGCGATGCGCGGGTACGCGGTTTGGCGCGCGGTGACTTCCTGAACAAGAAATTCGCGATTTTCTTCCAATTTTTGGCTCTTCCACCTTGTTTAGGACTCTAGGCTTATAAATAGGACTTGGGGAGCCCTTATTTTCGACACACATTACTTCTTAACACTTCTAGACTCTAGTTTTCTCTCTTTTCTCTTGCTTTTCATCATTGCGATTGCTTGGGTTCTTCCCATTGAAATTATTTTTTCTACTTAATCAAATAGTAATATTTTTTCATCTCTTTTGTCTGTTTTCATTTGTTAGGTGATTATTGTTGTTGCATGATAATGTTTATGATTGTTTTCTTTCCTTGTTCTAGGATTAGGATGATTTGATGTAAACAAACAAGCATGAGTATTGACTATTGATTTGCTTTCCTGAATAAATTATTGTACTTGTTGATTAATAGTTTGGCCTACTTTTGATTGTTTTGAGGGAATAATTGAGATCGAGAGAAAATATTATTCCTGAACTAAATCTATTCACGGGGTTAGATATGAATCAGAGATGTATTATCTAACTTTGGCTTAATGAAAATAGCAAATTATGTTAGGATAGCCCTAATCCGTGAATACGTGGGTTATCAGATCTAGGCCATATTTTTACATGATTGTTATATTTATTAACCGCATGATCAGTTAGTGGATATTATGCTTGTAAGTTTGATGAGATGAATCCGAAATCCTAGACTTTCATCCATTCATTTTTCTCAAAGTTTATCATGTTCAGTTTAATTACTGTCTTCTTAATTGTTTTCCTTTAGTTTATTAAAAATCACAAAACTGATTAGAGTGTTTAAGATTTACTTTTTGTTTATTGTGAAACATAATAATTATTTGTTGGCTAAGTCTTACTTGGGAGATGACTTGTGGTCAACTTGCTACCCTATGATTGATCTTGTTCTCTTGCAATGTTTGCTAGATTTATTCTAGGTATTTAGCGCTCGAACAACCATGCGTGTGCCTGGTATTCATAAGTGCTCTAGAGCATGCCAAAGTCTCATAGGAGCGGTCCCATTCCACACTCATATAGGTGAATTTAATCAAGTATATTTTGCAATTAAATATACCACCCTTAAGGGATATAAAATTCATTAAGAGTATTAGTAACTCATCCTCACATAATTGCAATTTAGCACTTCTCACACCATAAGAAGGGACAATTAATTTTAGTACTAATAGAATTAACAAGTGACTTGTTATTACACATATGAACCTTATTCATGGAATCTCCAATCACAAAGGTTGGGTTTTTGTAACTATTAATTTATCAATTGGCTTAAGTCGCATTCCCCTCGATGTCTCAATAATTAATTCTTCCCAAAGGTTTAGTCAGAGGATCGGCCAAATTCACTTCTGACTTCGCATAATCAATGGATATTACTCCATGTTTTAACAATTGCTTAACCACATAATGTCTCAGACGAATATGTATGTTTTTACCATTAAAGGTTTAATTCTTTGCAATTGCGATTGCTGCTTGACAATCACAATGCATAAACACTGAAGATGTTGGTTTTGAACCCAACGGAAGATCTGCTAAGAATTTTTTCAACCTCTCAGCCTCATTGCCAGCTAACTCTAATGCAACAAACTCAGACTCCATAGTAGATTATTCTATGATAGTTTGTTTAGCTGACTTCCAAGTAATTGCACCCCCACCAAGGGTGGATATATAACCACTAGTGGATTTTATCTCATCTGAATCAGAGATCCAGTTGGTATCACTAAACCCCTCGAGTACGGAGGCAAATCCACTATATAGAATACCATAATTCATGGTACCTCTCAAATATTTTATTAGCCTGACTAAAGCAGTCCAATGATCACGGTTGGGGTTATGTGTATATCTGCTCAATCGACACACAACATAGACTATGTCAGGTAGTGAAAAATTCATCAAATGCAATAAACTCCAAATAATCTGTGCATACTCAGATTGAACCACAGGATCACCAAGATTTTTCTTTAATTGGGTGTTAGCATCATAAAGTGTACTCATAGGTTTGACATCGAAATGTCCAAACTTCTTAAGAAGCTTCTCAACATAATGTTCGCGCGTTAACATAATGTTATTATCTCTCCTTATGATTTAATACCCAATATCACACTTGTTTCACCCATATCTTTCATATCAAAGTTTGAAGCAAGAAACTCTTTGGTTTTATAAATTAAATCAAGGTTGCTACCAAATATGAGCATGTCATCCACTTATAAAGAAATAATCACACACTCTTTGTCAACAAGTTTTGTATAAACACGTCAATCTACTTCAACAAATGTAAAACCATCAGATTTCAAAACTTGATCAAATTTCTCATGCCACTTCTTAGGTGCTTGTTTTAAACCATATAATATTTTAAGTAATTTACAAACTTTATTTTCTTTTCCAAAAACAACACACCCTTCTGGTTGCACCATATAAATCTCTTCTTCCCAAATCACCATTTAAAAATGCAGTTTTTTACATCCATTTGGTGAATAAAAAGTTTATGGACAGAAGCCAACGCAATCAAGACTCGGATAGAAGAAATTTATTCTTGGTGCAAAAGTATCAAAATAATCCACATTTTGTTTTTGAGTAAAACTTTTGCACCCAATCTAGCTTTATATTATTCAATAGTTCCATCGGGGATAATATTTCTTCTTAAAAATCCATTCGCAACCTATAGGTTTAGCTCCAGGTGGCAAATCAACTAAAATCCAAGTTTTATTTTATTCAATAGAATCAATTTCAAATTTGATGGTTTCTTTCCAATATAAAGAATCAGAAGAAGAAACAGCTTCGGAAAATGTTAAAGGATCATTTTCTACAAGATATGTATAAAAATAATTTTCAAAAGAAGATTTTTTTCTTTGTCTTTTACTCATTCTTAACTCCTCAAAAGAGTTCTCAATATTATGTTTAATAGGAGAATAAGAAGTAGATTCAACAGGTGCACGAGAAATTATCTCAGTTTTTAAAGGAAAAATATGGTCAAAAAAATTCAGCATTTTTTGTTTCAACAATCGTATTAACATCTAGCACATCATTTTTCAAAACAAGAAATATATATGCAAAGACTATGATCAAGATAACCAATAAATAGGCAATCATAAGTTTTAGAACCTAATTTTCTCTTCTTAGGATCAGACAACATAACTTTAGCAAGACACCCCCACACTTTTAAATATTTAAGGTTAGGCTGATATCGTTTCCATAACTCATAGGTGTCTTACCGGTTTTCTTATAAGGTATTCTGTTTTGTAAGTGACATGCAGAAAAAATAACTTCACCCCAAAAATAATTAGCAGCACCTGAACTAATGAGCATTGCATTCATCATTTCTTTTAAAGTTCTATTTTTCCTCTCTGCTATACCATTTGATTCGGGCGAATATGGAAGGGTAATTTCATGTAGTATACCTTGTTGTTCACAAAAATCATTAAGTAAAGTGTATTCGCCACCTCTATCTGATCTAACTCTTTTAATCTTCTTATTCAACTGATTTTCAACTTCGGACTTATATAAACAAAATATTCTAAAGGCTTCATCTTTGTTTCTATGTAAATATACTTTAGCGTATCTAGAATAATCATCTATAAAAGTCACATAATAATTTTTACCATGGTTTGTTTTAAATTATCTAAATCAGTGTGAATAAGACTAAGCAATTCAGATTCTCGTTGCATGGGAAAGCACGATTTCTTGGTTAATTTTGCTTCACAACATATTTCACATTTGTTTAGGCTAGTGTTATTAATACGAGAAATTAAACCAAGAGTTTGCATTTTATAAATATAGGAAGCACAAACATGTCCTAATCTAGCATGACATACATAAATAGAATCAATCAATTAAGCAGAAGAAACAATTTATTAATAACATCGAAAACATTTGGTACAAAAAGACCCTGATATCAATAACCTTTGCCCACAAGAACATTATTTTTTGTCATTACAATCTTGTCAGATTCAAATGACACCCTAACCCCAGCCTTTCCTAACAGAGAAATGGAAACTAAGTTTGTCCTAATATTAGGCACATGAAGCACATCATTAAGAGCCAAGGTCTTGTCAGATGTGAATTTCAATAGAACTTTGCATTTGCCAAGAACTTATGCAGTTCGAGAATCCTCGAGATAACATGCTCTTCTACATCCCCCACAAGATTGTAGGATGCAAAAGCCTCTTTGTTTGCACAGATGTGCCTGGTAGCCCCAGAGTCTACCATTCATTCTTTCACGTTGGCCTCGAGATTAATTTGACTAAATATCGATGCATCTACATCATCCCCTTCAACCAAATTTGCATTTGGCATTGGGAAATTTGTAGGTTTGTTTCTTTGTTTACATTGCGGTGCATGATGACCTGGCTTTCCACAAACATAACATTTCATTTTTTTTTTTTGAAAGTATTGGGGTTATTCACTTTAGGTTTGTTATCAGGTTGAAGGAATTGGTGGAGGCATATGAATAATAGAAGGAGTGATAGTAGTTTGGGTTGTCACATTAGCATGGGTAGTGGCTGTCGCTGCCATATCGGATGTAGTATGGACATCAGCAGAAGGAACGAAATCAGCAGCTGTTTGATTGACCTCTTAGAACAGTGAAATTCTTTAGATTGTTGGGCCGGTGATCGAAAACTCGAACAAGAATAGTAAAATATTTTCCTAAGGCATGTTTGAAAACACTGTCCTAAAGGTTTTTATTCCAACCCCCAGGATTCAACAGGAAGTAAAATGGCAAAAGAAAAATAAATTCGTAACCTAGCAGAGAAGAAAAAAAAGTGATCTGAAAATAGATGAAGGTTGTTTATATTTTCTGAACTCTGTTACAGTTCTCCGTTACTGAAGAAAGAAAATATATAAGCTAATAAGCCAACGGGTGTTAGCCGAATTTTAGGAACTGACTCAACGGGTATTAGCCGATCAGTATATTTTCAAAAGGTGGAGATGTTTGTTTTAAACTTACTCTAAAAACCAGGCCTAATGAGTATTAAGGCCCAACTGTTGGATAAGAACTCAAGCAATCCTAATATATAGGTTGATGGATTATCAAATTCGGATAAGGCTTTCAAAATTAAATTTGAAGTGGCAAACCAAATCGGTTCGAGCCCATATCGCTCGTGCGGGGGGTGGGGGCAATCGGCAATTTTACACTCGAACCCGCAAATTTGGCCCATCCCTTTATGTGCGCGGGGCGTCCTTATTCTCTTAGTCCATTATTACTAAGCTCATAATGGTCTCCCATTAATAAAGAGGATAAAACTTGTTTTGAATTCCTATATGGGATTGAGAATCTTTTAAAAATACTCTTTTAAATACAACATAAACGACCTCACCAATTTTATGAAAACAACTAAGTGAGCAGATATGGAGTAAATTCGAAGTCACTATATATATAAGCCTTTGTGCAACTTGAAGAAGGTTTAACGATTCTTATCTTTCTTTGGGTCACAACGAAGGAAGTGCTACAATACTTGTAGTTTCTGGAACCTATATGTTTATCATCAAAATAAAGATTTTACTCAATGATGAACCAAATTATATATATATATATATATATATATATATACACACACCTTTAGTGGCGTAGTCAGGAAATTTTACGGGGTGGGCCAGATAAAGAACTAAAAGAAAAATCATATAAATTTTAACTAAAAATATAAAAGAAAAGATACCTTGTAAAAAAATTTAAAAATGGGAGGGGTCGGGGCCCAGGTTGTGCCCCCTCCCTCCGCCACTGCACGCCTTAATGGAAGTTGTATTTATTTTTGGGATTTTTGGCTCTTGGTCATTCTTCTTTTGTCTTACTTTGAATTTGGTGTAAACTGGTTAACCATGTCATCCAAGTATTTGATGATTCGATTGAATCGACTTTGAAACATTCTAAGGGGCTACTAAAATTTTTCAGGGAACTACTAATACTTTTCATGAGAAAACTTTTACCATTAGAGGGACTATTAAATACTTTTGCAGGGGACTATGAAATGAGGCCTAATAATCGTAAGTGTTTACAATCTTAGTCTTTGTTATTAGGGATGTCAATTTTGTCCCTATCTGTGGGCACCCACTTCTGCCCTAAGCAAGGCGGGGCGGGGCGGGTTATCACTTCCCCCTAGATACCCATCCCGCTCGCCCCACATAGCAAATTTATTCATTTTAATATATTTAATATATATTTTTGCATATATAAAATATATTATAATATATTTTTTATCTATTAATATTATATCTAGCATTTATAAATTTATAATAACAACTTTTTATAAAGAATATTTATAAACATATTATAAATGTATATTTTGTTTTAGTATTTAATTTTATTTAGATCTGGTCAAGACGTGTCACCCTGGTCTGACTCGTGACCCACGGTGGGTTGCTCGCCCTGTTCTGGAGAAGCGGTTTTGGGTCTTTAGAAACCTGCCCCGCCCCACACTATTACCATCCTTATTTGTTATTTGAACAATGCGAATTTATTGAATAAATCTTTTGAATTGATTTAACGTTGAAAAACTTAAATTAAATAGGATATTTGGATATGTGAGAGCTCAAATCATCATTTTTAGCATTTTTAAAGTAAAAATCTTTTCATAACGAGCTTGTAGCTCAAGTGGTATCATTCATCCTTTGAAAGAGTGTTGACCTAGGTGTTGTTCGAATCGGTATCTTTCGAGTTTCTTTTAAATTTATCCTCCTCCAACTTATTAAAAAAGTAAAAATATTTTCTCTTTTTTCTACGTGTATGAAAGAGAGAGAGATGAGAGTTTCCGTTCCAAAAATATGGAGGAAAGATTACTTGAATAATTTTTATCTAGGATACTAATATTGTTGGAAATTTGGTTTGATAAATATGGGTTTTGACCTATATTTGACCAAATATTAAAGTGTTCTTCATTCATGGGAAATGGAAATAAAATAGATAATCAAATTCTACTAAGTGCATAGATAAGATTAGCATTTGAAATTTTTCAAAATCAATTTCGGGCGAATGAAAAATTAATGCAACAAATTTGCCACATAAAACTAGAAATATAATATGGAAACTGAAATATATGGGGATGGAGTCTCTACATCCCACATAGGATATAAAGTTAAAATGAGCTCACTTTATATAGTCCAAATTTGAGTAATGGGTTTGAGCCCTTGGGGCACCAACATTTATAAATGATGGGGGACCTACATACTTGTGGGTCTGATTCAAAACACGCGCGCTGATGTGTATAAAATATACGTGCATTTTGGGGCTTAAAATGATATATAATTGATGCATTTGCACGCATATTTACTATGCTTTTACTTGGTTTCTGTTGGGAAATTTATTGTTTAGATTTTGATGAATGCCATGTAAAACTTAGACTAGAAAGTGTTAGATAAATATTTTTATCATGATTTTGATGATTTTGTTCAAATGAGTTTTAAACCAAAACAATGTCCCTAAATGTTGTCTAAATACTTCCGATCGATTTAAAATGTTTTTACTATTTTTCGGAGTATTTTTTGGAGTTTATTTTCGATAAAAAATTGGACAACACATTTGTTTCGTGCTCGACCGGTCGCCCTATAGGGGGAAACCCGCACCTGAGTTGAGTGTTGAAAGCGAGAAATGGGACGTAGAAAAATAAGGAGGCGACCTGGTCGACGGATGGTCGCCGTGATGGTGACCGGTCGACCCGGGCGGCCGTGCACTGGGAGTACCTCTTTTGGTTCGATCTTCTCTGTTTCGTATTTTAAACACCCCCAACCGGTCAACATCAAGGCGCATGGCCGAACCCCTTCGACCGGTCCCCCCGTGTAAAAATCGCAGAAATTCAATTTCAAACTTATCTCTCGCACGACCTGGGCCGCACTGTTTTTTATCAAAGAAACTATCCGTTGCATTTTCGAGACAACTTTTCCCTATTTTGAGGGATTGATTTCTAACAACTATATTGATGATTTTAAATGGTTTCTTTTGCAGCAAATTACTCCCCAAGGAGGAGCCTATGTCTGGAAATCAAAGCCAAGACCTCTCCTATAAATAGAGGCTTCATTCAAGCAACAAGACACAACACTCTACACAAGCAAAGAGCAAACAAGCAAACACTTTCATATATCTTGTTGTATTAGCCCAAGCACTTTCACTTGCACAAATTTGAGGTCTAGGCTTTCAATTCTTGATTACACTTGTACTCATATTGTATCATTCATCATTGAGTTGTAATCTTGATTTTTTGTCATCATTCAACACAAGACATCCTTGTGAGTATTCTTGTGGTAAGAATACACTTGGGTGGTCTAGGTGATAGGTGTTTGAAGGTTGTGGTAATCTTCAAAGGTGTTGTAAGAGGGTTGTGGTAATCCTCAAGGTGGTGTAAGAGGGTTGTGGTAATCCTCAAGGTGTTGCAAGAGGGTTGTGGTAATACCATATGGAGTGCTTCCTACAAGGATGCGGGTTCGACATTTGGAATGTGGTCATTGAAGGAGTTGATCAACCAACCAAGAAATCGGAGGATGGCACCTCGGCTCCTAAACCTTTCAAGGAGTTCGATGAAAATGACAAAAAGGCTTTCTCTCTAAACGGTAAGGCCTTAAATATTTTGCATTGTTCTCTTACCGCCACCGAGTACAATCGCATAAGAGGCATAAGGTCGGCACATGAGGTTTGGGAAAAATTGGAGACAATCTATGAAGGGACCAAGAAGGTCAAGCAAGCAAGAAAGACCATGCTTGTTAAAGACTTTGAAAACTTTAACATGCATGATGGTGAAAGCATCTCCAAGATGGTGGAAAGGCTTGACAATATTGTCAATCCTCTTGTGGCCCTCGGTAAAGTCATCTCCGAAGAAGACAAGGTGACTAAGGTATTGAATGCTCTTCCCGGCTCATGGTCCGAAAAAGTGACGGCAATCACGAAGGCACAAAATCTTGAGACACTCAAGTTTGACGAGCTTATTGGAAACCTTCTCACCTATGAAGTTTATCTCAAGGAGAGGAAAAATTCCAAACCATCCATAAATCAATCGGGTATGCAAATTATTCCTAAAGGTCTTGCTTCTTCTTCTAATAATGCATACTATAATAATGATGATGATGAGGAAGAGACGGCCGCACTTGTTCGAAAATTTGTAAAATTTGTGAATAAAAATAAAGCAAGAAAACCGAGAGATAATGCTTGCTTTAAATGTGGAAAACCCGGGCACTTCATTGCCGATTGCCCAAAACTCGATGAAGAGGAACAAAGAAAAAGAAGCCTTTCACGAAAAAGAAGGCTCTAAATGCGGAGGTCAAAACGTGGGATGAATTACTCGAAACAACCGACGAGGAAGGAGAGACCGAACATAGTCTCATGGCCATAGACGATGAAAATAATGAGGTACGCTCTAATTCTTCTACTTCCTCCATAGTTGATGATTTGCAATGTGATTTTGATGATATGCAAATTGAGTTTCAAAATTTAATTGTTAAATACAAAAATTTGAAAAAGGAGCATAAAGAGCTTAAGGTTGAAAAAGAAAAATTATTTACCTCTTATGAATCACTAGACAAAGCTCATACACTTACTCTTACTAGAGTTCACTCTCTTGAAACCGAAAAGGAATTGCTCACAAAAGATATTGAATGTTTGAAAAATGATGTGCATCGTTTCAACATAAGCACGGATAAAGTCACAAAAATTTTAGATGCACAAAGAGGTGAGCATTCCAAATTGGGACTTGGTTATAAGCCATTTCAAAGTGTTTTTAAGAAAAATAACCAAGGTCCGACTTTTGTACGTGCTAGTAGTTCTAATACTCCTACTTGTTTTTATTGTGGCAAAGTTTGACATTATGCTAATAATTGCAAATTGAGAAATAGATCTAGTCATGTTTGGAGACCCAAAGGTCTCGAGACTAACCCCCATGGACCCCAAAATTATAGGGTACCTAAAAGAAATTCTTTTGTAGGCAATTGGGGCTATAACAATAATGGAAGATTCAAAATGGCTCGTGGACAGCGGATGTTCACACCATATGACCGGGAGGAGAGAACTTTTTACCAACATCAAGCTCCAAGAAGAGGGTATGGTCATGTTCGGCAATGGCAAAGGAAGAATTCTTGGAAATGGAGAAATTGGTAACTCTTCTTTCTCTCTTAGTAATGTTCTTTTAGTAGAAGGGCTTAAGTTTAATTTGATAAGTGTTAGCCAACTTTGTGACTCAAATTATGATGTTTCTTTCAATAAAGATAAATGTCTTATACTTAAAAATGGTAAAATTATTTGTAAAGCAAATAGAAAAGGCAATCTTTACAAAATTTGTACAAGTGATTTGGTTAGTCAAAATGTTTCTTGTTTAGTCGCTAATAATGATTTAACTAGTTTATGGCGTAGGCGACTTGGAAATGTTGGATATAAGAATTTGAAAAATATTTACAAAAACCAACATGTGAAAGGACTACCCAAATTGAATTTTGAAAATCTTGGCTTATGTGACACTTGTCAAAAGAACAAATTAGTTAAGAGTAGTTTTGAGCCCAAAAATGAAATTTCCACAACCAAACCCCTACAATTGCTTCACCTTGATTTGTATGGGGATATCGGTACGGCTAGTCTAAGTGGAAAACATTACACTTTCGTTATTGTCGATGATTTTTCTAGATATACTTGGGCTCTTTTTCTTACCAATAAAAGTGATGCCGTTAATGAGTTTGTTAAGTTGTGTAGACTTATTGAGAATGAAAAAGAAGATACTATTAAGTCTATTCAAAGTGATCGAGGTGGAGAATTTCATGGTGAGTTTAGAATCTTTTGTGAAACCAAATGATATGCTCATAATATTTCGGCTCCAAGGACACCTCAACAAAATGGAGTGGCCGAAAGGAAAAATCGGACATTACAAGAGATTAGTCGGTCCATGCTCAATGAATTTTCACTTCCAAAATATTTTTGGGCGGCCGAAAAGTACCGCTTTTGCTATGTTATTAATCGAGTTTATATTCGTCCTAAAATTAATAAAACTCCATATGAGCTTTGGAAAGGTAGAACTCCAAATATTAGTTATTTCAAGATATTTGGTTGTAAATGCTTTATTTTGAATACCATCAATTGGACAAACTTGATCCTAAGGCCGATGAAGGGATATTTATGGGATATTCAACAAAGAGCAAAGCATATCGGGTTTACAATAAGACTAGTGGGGTTGTTGAAGAATCCATCCATGTCAAATTCAATGAAGCTTCGGGTGTTGAAAGAATACCCAATGATGAAAGTGATGAAGAGGATACTATTGAACTAATTGTTCAAATTGATGATCAACCGTCTACATCAAATGATCAACCGCCCACTTCAAATGTTCCTCAAGAAGATAGATGTGATACTTTGGTTCTTCCCGTTGCATTGAAATTTAAGGGAGATCACCCAAAAGATCTTATTATTGGTGATCCCCTTGACAAAGTGATGACCCGGAGAAAATTTGCCGAGAAAGCTCTTATTTCTCAAAAGGAGCCTAAAAATGCTAAGGAGGCTATTGAGGATGAGGATTGGTTCTTAGAGATGCAAGAGGAGTTGAATCAATTTGAAAGAAATGATGTATGGGAATTGGTACCTTGTCTTCCATCTCAAACTATTATTGGTACAAAATGGGTATCCCGGAACAAACTTGATGATCAAGGCAACATTGTTCGAAATAAGGCAAGGTTAGTAGCTCAAGGGTATTGTCAAGAAGAAAGTATTGACTATGATGAAACTTTTGCACCGTGAAGACGTTTAGAAGCTATTCGTATTTTACTTGCCTATTCTTGTTATAAAAATTTCAAACTTTACCAAATGGATGTTAAATCTGCTTTCTTAAATGGTTTCATTCAAGAAGAAGTCTATGTAAAACAACCTCCGGGGTTTGAAATATTTTCTAGGCCTAATGATGTTTATAAACTTAAAAAGGCCTTGTATGGTTTAAAGCAAGTACCCCGTGCATGGTATGATAGACTTAGCTCTTTTCTTTTGCAAAATGGTTTTACAAGAGGAAAAGTTGATACTACTCTCTTTGTTTTTGAAAAAGGGCAAGATTGCTTATTAGTGCAAATTTATGTTGATGATATTATGTTTGGTGCTACTAATGAATCTTTGTGCAAGAAATTTTCTAAGTTAATGCAAGGTGAATTTGAAATGAGCATGATGGGGGAGCTCAACTTCTTTCTTGGACTCCAAATTAAGCAATGCCAAGAAGGTATTTACATTTCTCAATCTAAGTATACAAAAGAACTTTTGAAAAAGTTCGGTATTGAAGAAGGAAGAACCGTGTCTACCTATGGCAACTAATGTCAAAATTGACAAAGATGAAATAGGCAAGTCCGTGGATGAATCAAAGTATCGAGGTATGATTGGTAGTTTACTTTATTTAACCGCTAGTAGACCGGACATTCTTCATGCCGTATGCCTATGTGCTCGTTTTCAAAGCAATCCCAAAGAATCTCATATGAGTGCCGTTAAAAGGATTTTTCGATATTTGAAAGACACTATTCAATATGGTTTATTCTATCCAAAGAATGAAAATTTTTCTCTTAAAGGATATAGTGATTCGGATTATGCGGGAAATATCGATGATCGGAAAAGTACTTCCGGATCATGTCAATTTTTAGGCGATTGCCTAGTTTCTTAGTTTTCAAAGAAGCAAAATTGTGTTTCACTTTCAACGGCCGAAGCCGAATATATTTCATGACTTTTGTTGTAATCAAATTTTTGGATTAAACAAACCTTAGCGGATTACAAATGTTCTTTTGAAAACGTTCCTATCTTTTGTGATAATATATCCGCTATAAACATTGCTCAAAACCCGGTTCATCATAACCGTACTAAACATATTGAGATTCGGCATCATTTTCTAAGGGATTGTGTTTCTAAACGAAAAATTGTTTAGAAATCGTTCTGTCTTCAGCATTCGTCATTTTAACGCTGACCGACCACTCAAAATTTGTTTTCATGCATTCAATTCATGTCTTGAACCTTATATAGCTTGATTATCATCATCGTTGCTCATATTTACCGATCGAATGGTAAGAATTTTCTCTCATTTGCTCAATTAGGTTGAACCCTTGCATTTGTACCCTTCTTGTATATTTCTTGATGAAATTATATTATGATCATGATGAGCTTAGTTGTTATGATGTATTGTATGATGTTTGATGTGGATTGGTGATTAAAATTTTTGGCTTGATTCATTTACAAGGGCTCTATACAACTTCTTTTAATTTTTACGCCCACAAAGTGTTCGATGAAATGTCACAATAAAAATTTCAACTTCTAAATGATTATCTTGCTTCCAAAAGTCTTAAATATTTATTGAGATCATGTCTTGGCAAATAAAACAAGCTTATGAACTCTTCATGATACATTTCTCCCATGTTTTTGGATTTTTAGCCTAAATTGTTCAATGGTTGATAAACCGCTTCTTTAGATCGTGACATAATTGTATGATGTTTTTATCATCCTAACATTCTTTTTGATGATTCCAAATGGGGAGAAACAGGAAATTGGCTCGTTAGCTAAAAGTAGCTAATAAAAGCTCGCAATAAAAGCTATAAGCTATGACTTCTTAAAGCCAAGTATACCTAGTCCATGGCTTGTATTATGGACTTAATTGCAATAGATTATAAGTATTTTGACAGGGGAGAAACTTGTAATAGCTTGTGTTTCTAGCTTATGCAATATATCTTGTTGATGTCTCAAAGATAGGGGGAGCTTTGCATAAAATGTTTAAAACGGATAGTTCACTCGTAAAACCGGAAAATTATTTTATTTTCAAAATCGTCCTCGTGAAAATTGTTTTGGTTTGTAATCATCAAAAAGGGGGAGTTTGTTAGATAAATGTTTTTATCATGATTTTGATGATTTTGTTCAAACGAGTTTTTAAACCAAAACAATGTCCCTAAATGTTGTCTAAATACTTCCGATCGATTTAAAATATTTTTACTATTTTTCGGAGTATATTTTGGAGTTTATTTTCGATAAAAAATTGGACAACACATTTGTTTCAGGCTCGACCAGGTCGCCCTATAGGGCAACCCGCACTGAGTTGAGTTTTGAAACAGAAATTGGGACGTAAAAAAAAATGAGGGAGGCGACCAGGCCGACCCCGGGCGGTACCGGGAGTCCTCTTTTGGTTCCGTCTTCTCTCTGTTTCGTATTTTAAACACCCCCAACCGGTCGAACCCCCTTCGACCGGTCCTCCGTGTAAAAATCGCAGAAATTAAATTTCAAACATATCTCTCGCTTGAGAATCGGCCGCACTGCTTTTATCCGCAAACTATCCGTTGCATTTTCGCATGCCTTTTCCCTATTTTGAGGGATTGATTTCTAACAGACTATATTGATGATTTTAAATGGTTTCTTTTGCAAAGAAATCACTCCCCAATGAGGAGCCTATGTCCTGGAAATCAAAGCCAAGACCTCTCCTATAAATAGAAGCTTCATTCAAGCAACAAGACACAACACTCTACACAAGCAAAGAGCAAACAAGCAAACACTTTCATATATCTTGTTGTATTAGCCCAAGCACTTTCACTTGCACAAATTTGAGGTCTAGGCTTTCAATTCTTGATTACACTTGTACTCATATTGTATCATTCATTATTGAGTTGTAATCTTGATTTTTGGTCATCATTCAACACAAGACATCCTTGTGAGTATTCTTGTGGTAAGAATACACTTGGGTGATCTAGGTGATAGGTGTTTGAAGGTTGTGGTAATCTTCAAAGGTGTTGTAAGAAGGTTGTGGTAATCCTCAAGGTGGTGTAAAAGGGTTGTGGTAATCCTCGAGGTGTTGCAAAAGAGGTTGTGGTAATCCTCAGGTGTTGTATTATTAATTTTGGTAATTAATAAAATCTTTTTCTTTTTTGAAATCCATCCCGGATATCTTTGGGGTGGTAGAGGATTAGGCCCTAGGTGGGTTGAACCTCTTTAAATCGAAGTGTGCTATTTATTTTCCGCACTTAAAGCATTTCGTCTTTGCTTGATTTTTCAAAAAGAGGGCAAAATCTGAAAAAACCGAGATAATCTATTCACCCTCTAGATTATCGTGAGCATGGGGACTAACAGAAAGTTGGCACCCCATTTTCCTTGTAATTTGTATTGTAATAGATAGGGCATTTAGCCGAGTCAAGTCGGCTATGCCTGGATATACAAGAAGTCAATCAAGACTGGAATGAAGACTCATTGTGGAAGAAATTGATTATAGCAAGGAAAAGAAGACAAAAACTCGATCGAAGGAGTAATAAATTATGATATGATAATCTGTGTGTGAAGTGTCGGTCAAGTCAACTCAAGATAACCAAGTCTCAAGTTGAAGTGACAGATGAGTCATCCAATGATTGGGAGTCAATCAAGTCACCCGGGGAAAAAGATCAAGTCAAGACAACCGAAAAGAATCCATTGCACGTAAGTCAAGAATATTACCTAAACAAGTAATACTTCCATGATGCCATGTCTTAAAGTGCTCCCCGAAGCGTGCAAAAGGAATAAACCAATGGGAAGCATCGCACCTTATGTCGACTCGAAAAAGTGAATGTTCACTTAATACGAGGAAATGTCAAGATCAAGGATCTGCAACAAGACAAGCCAACGAATACAAGTGACTTTTGAAATCAACCTATCTCTTCAACGGTGATTTTTGAAAGTTCACTATAAAAGTCTGAGGAATCACTTAGAGAGAAGGTGACCAACCACGAACATTCAAGTTATTATTCAAGTCAGAACCTGCAAAATATTCTCAAGTTATTCAAGCAAATCCTCAAGCCTAAATTTGAAGGAAATCAATCCAACACCAAGTGAAGGAAAGACAACTTCAAACTGTTGAACAGAAACTTTTGAAGAATCAAAAGGGGTCTACATTCCAAGGAGAATTGTAGAAAGGTTCAAGGTCGAACCGAGTCTCAAGTTATTGGAGGGCTTCGTGATCAAATCCAAGAAACTTGAGCAAGTGAGATGTAGTAGCAAAAGCGCACCGCCTGGAAGAAACCGAAAGTCGCACGAGAACCGTTTGTGTGACCAAGGCATCTCCCGGCCGAGTCCCAAAGGATCAAGTCATTTGTGTGATCAAGACTTGTATCCGGATTGATAACCACTTTGTACGATCAATACTTAGTGGATTTCTCGAGGAGTTGGAGAAGAGAGGATTAGAAGAATTACCCAATCTTCGAACCTCTATAAAATTTATGTGTCATTTACATTTTCAGCATTTACTTTCTACATATCGTTTAATATCTCATTGATAATTTGCTATCCAATTGATATTTAACAAAGTGCTAAAATCAAGTGTTAAAACAAACTTAAACCAAATTCAAGGGTGCCAAGTCTTCCATTTGAAAATCTCATCACAACCAAGTTAAGGTTTAGACTAAACATTGAGTTATTCTATCGCCATTTCAATTGAGTCGTTGAGTGGCTAACTTTTTGGTTAACTAACTTAGTTGTCCATCAAGACAAAGTCGTGTATTTAACTCGTAATATTTTAAAAGGACTAAAATCGAAAAATTGGTAAGGTTTATTCAACCCCCTTCTAAACCTTACTCACACCCTCTTGGGACCTACAAGTGGTATCGAGCGGTTCGTTCATTGAGCATTCCGCACCGGTTTCTTTGAACTAGATCTTAAATTTTTCAAAAAGTTCTTTTAACACTTGTTCTTTCAAAAGTCTTTTGCTAAGTTATTTTCATGGAAGCAAATTTGACACGCATTCCCATGTTTACCACTGAAGAATTTGATGACTGGAAAATACGTATGCAGGCTCATCTATCATCTTTATATGATGAGATGTGGATAGTGATAGAGGATGGGCCACTGCAAATAATGAAGGTGAACACAGTAAAGGAGAGTCTGCTGCGGTGAAGGAGAGGATGATGCTCCTCCTGACCAGCCTATGGTTGGAAAATCAAGAGCTGAATGGACAAATGATGACAGAAAACGATACAACTTGGACAATGTGGCCAAGGATATACTTTACAAGACTTTGGACAAAGCCATGTTCAACAAAGTCAAATCTTTCAAGACAGCCAAAGAAATCTGGGATAAACTAACCCTAATTTGTGAAGGATCTGAGCAAATCAAAGAAAAAAAATTATCGTTGTTGTTCGTAAATTTGAAAACTTTAAAATGCTTGCGGGTGAAACGATGGACCAGTGGATGCTAGATTCACCGAAATTACAAATGAGCTCTCAAAGATTGGGAAAGAATACACACGAGAAGGAGATGTGTATGAAGATATTAAGGAGCCTCCTAGATGAGTGGGAAATGAAGACCATGGCTCTAAGGCGCACGATGGACCTATCAAAAACATCCAATCATGAACTATTCTCGGACCTCAAAGCCTATGAGTTTGAGTGAGAAGAAAGGATCAAGAGGAGACAAGTTGTACCCAAAACAAATTTGCACTCGTAGTCAAGGAAGGAAGAGAGCCGAGACCAAAGAAGTCATTAACTAGGAGGAGATTGCCTTGATGGTTAAAAGATTCAACAAGTTCTTCAACAAGAACTAAAAAAAAGAAACAAAGGTGAATCCTCCGAGGAAGGCATTCTCCTCCAAGTCAAGGGAAGATAGGCAAACAAAGAGAGTTGACTATCAAAAGGTCAATTATCAAAGAGCTGACAACCCAAGAAATGAGAGAGCTGATCAAAAAGTTGAAAACCTGTGTTGGAATTGCAGACAACCAGGACACTTTGCCATTGACTCTCCATATCATGTAGTCAATAAATACAGGAATGAAGAAGAAAGAAAAGTCTTCAGAGAAAGAAGGCAAGAAAAGAAAAGAGCAATGTTGGTCTGGCCGTCAACTAAGTCAAAAGAAGCAGACGAGAGAGTAGTGAAGCCGACTACTCAGTGACTATGAAGAAGAAGCCCTAACTGCCTAATGGCCAAAGAACAAGATCAACCCGACCAAGAAGATGAGGTACACTCTAACTCATCTCATTCAAATTCTAGCGATAGTGATTGTGACACACACACTTCATCACCCTCCGATCTTTATGATTCATTAGCAAAATGATGAAAGATTTTGAGCACATTAAATCCTCTCACTCACTATTAAATGAGGAAAACAATCATTCAAAAGTCAAAACTCACGGTGACTAAGGAGCTAAGTACTCTAAGTCACATAGCCGATGAGAACAAAGAGTCAAGGTCGAAAAATGCTAAACTAACAAACAGAGATAGTTGCTATAGAAAAAGGAGAAAATGATCTCAAAATGTGATTGCTTCATTCAAAAAGGCATCTAAATCATTGGATGACCTTATCATGAGCTAAAAAGAATGTGGAGACAAGACAGGCATAGGATTCAATTCCTTTGCGCATAGTCAAACTCCAAGAGTGATCTTGGAAAAAGGATCTTCAAGTAATGAAGCATCTCAAAAATCCAAGACACCAAATGTTGCACACACAGTTATTCCAAAGCACAATCACAAACAAATTGGCCTTGGAGATAAAGAAAACGGAAAACAGCCAGTTGAGTATGCTGAGAGGACAGCTGAGAAGAAATCCAGCAGAGTTTCTCAGCAAACTCCAAACATGAAGTACTCTATGAAGAAGAAACAGAGCTACCAAAATCCCCAGAAGTTCTATCAAACAAACACAAATAATGGGAATGGTAGAAACTACCTAAGTCAAGTTGATTGGAATAATATGAAATATCAGCAAAGACCTATGGAATACAAGCCTAAATGGCAAAGGCCTAGAACTCAGCAAAGGTCATTCCAAAGGCAAAAGAGTTATTATCAGCACACATATGCACCCAAGCACTACACTCAGAGATATCACAATTACCCAAAGAAGGCAATTGCTAAAACACACACAGGCATACAGAAAAAAGAGACAGTTGTATGAACCTAAAGCCCCCAATCAATTTGTCAAAGTAAATTATGATTATGGCACAGATAGATGGCAATCCCTTAGAGTTAAATCATTTGGCTATAGGTTGGTTGGATCATCTTACAGCACTAACCCCTTAGGACCCAGGCAAGTATGGGTACCTAAAAACTAATTTCCTTGATTGCAGGTTCAAGGAACAGCTGAGTGCCAAGGAACCTGGTACATGGATAGTGGCTGTTCCAGACACATGACAGGAAACAAGAAAAATATGACAAAATTCAAGGAGATTAGAGGTGCAAAAGTCATATTTGGAGGAAATTAAGCTCCAGGGGAAATAAGAGGCACTGGATCCATCAAGAAAAATGGATTAGAAATCACAGATGTTGCATACGTTGAAGGCCTCAATTAACCGGTCAGTTGCTAACTGAGCTCTTGCTGCTCTTGAGTGAATGAGCCGATGCAAGAGAAGGCAAGTGACAGGTCTTCCTTAGAAGCCTGGAACGATGGGGGGGTCACAGGGGGGGAAAAAAAGTTAACTTGTTAAGCATCAGCCAACTCTATGACAAGGGCTACAATGTTGGATTCAATATGGAAGTATGCCAAATCAAAGACATCAATCAAATGAAGTGGTGTTGCAAGGATCCGCATAAAAGAACATGTATGTGGTAAATCATTTAATCGCTACACCAAGCACTTGTCTTGCAGAAAGAAACAAACCGAATCAAGTTGGGTCAGGGTGGCACTGTTCGAGTCACCTAAATTTCAAGACAATCAACAAGCTTGCAAGGAGCAATCTTGTAGAAGGACTACCAGACTCAATGTACAAGAAAGAAAGTGTTTGTGATGCATGCCAGATGGGAAAGCATATTAAATCATCATTTAAAGAGAAGTCAAGTCCATCTTCAACAAGGATATTGCATCTGTTACACATGGATCTATTTGGCCCAGTTGAGCCAGCTAGCATAAGTGGGAAGAAGTACACTCTAGTAGTGGTGGATGATTATTCAAGATATACATGGACAATCTTCATTTGTAAGAAGAAGGAAACCTTGCAGGAATTACCTCAATTGATGAAAAGAGTTCAAAATGAGAAAAGTCAAACCATTATAAAGATAAGATCTGATAGAGGAAGTGAGTTTGTCAATGGAATACTAACTCAGTATTGTGATGAAAATGGTATTGCTCATGAATTATCTGCAGCAAGGACTCCACAGCAGAATGGAGTTGCAGAAAGAAGTAATAGAACTCTCAAGGAAGCAGCAAGGACCATGTTAGCTGAAGCAGGGTTGCCTAAAAGATTTTTTGAAGTTATAAACACCGCATGCTATACTCAAAATAGATGCATGATTAATAAACAGATGACAAAGACTCCCTATGAAGTTTGGACAGGGAGAAAGCCAAATGTTGGGTACTTTAAAATATTTGGATGTAAATGTTTCATCCACAACAATGGGAAGGATAATCTAAAGGCTTTTGATGCCAAAGCTGATGAAGGTATCTTCTTGGGATACTCGGTGAAAGCAAAGCCGATAGAGTGTTGAAAAAGGACTATGGTCACGTAAGAGTCCATTCATGTAGTGTTTGATGAACCTAATGTAAATGGAGAAAACTTTGAGGGGTTAGGCGATAAGCTAAATCACCAATCGTGCGTAAGAGTCCCTATGTTGAAGTCAAGTCGAGCAATTAATCAAGGTGAAGATGAGATAGTCGAATCTCAAAGACATTTGGCAAACTGCACTAAGTGATGATGAAAGAGTCGCTTTCAAGAAAACACAACCAAGCAAGACGATCAACTGCCTAACTTACTCCAACCCGATGTGAGATGGCTGAGAGACCATCCACCAGAGCTAGTCATTGGAGATGTAAGAGATGGTGTAAGAACCAGATCCAGAGCTCAACAAGAAGCAATGTTCACTTGTTTTATTTCCCAAATAGAACCTAAAGATGTGTCCCAAGCACTGGATGACACACATTGGATTCAAGTCATGCAAGAAAAGCTGAATCAATTTGAGATAAATAAAGTATGGGAATTGGTGAAAAGACCAACCCATCAAAATGTTATTGGCACAAAAGGGTATTTCCAAGAAGAAGGTATAGATTTTGATGAAACATTTGCTCCTGTTGCAAGATTAGAAGCAATAAGGATGTTTATTGCCTATGATGTACACAAGAACTTCATTGTATATCAAATGGATGTAAAAAGTGCATTCTTGAATGGATTATTGGAAGAAAAAGTCTACGTTGAACAACCTCTAGGATTTGAGCAGAAGACTCTTGGAGATAAAGTGTACAAGCTCAAGAAAGCTCTATATGGATTGAAACAGGCACCTAGAGCATGGTATGATACATTATCTCAACTTCATGCCGTATGCCTATGTGCTCGTTTTCAAAGCAATCCCAAAGAATCTCATATGAGTGCCGTTAAAAGGATTTTTCGATATTTGAAAGACACTATTCAATATGGTTTATTCTATCCAAAGAATGAAAATTTTTCTCTTAAAGGATATAGTGATTCGGATTATGCGGGAAATATCGATAATCGGAAAAGTACTTCCGGATCATGTCAATTTTTAGGCGATTGCCTAGTTTCTTAGTTTTCAAAGAAGCAAAATTGTGTTTCACTTTCAACGGCCGAAGCCGAATATATTTCTGCAGCTTTTTGTTGTAATCAAATTTTTTGGATGAAACAAACCTTAGCGGATTACAAATGTTCTTTTGAAAACGTTCCTATCTTTTGTGATAATATATCCGCTATAAACATTGCTCAAAACCCGGTTCATCATAACCGTACTAAACATATTGAGATTCGGCATCATTTTCTAAGGGATTGTGTTTCTAAACGAAAAATTGTTTAGAAATCGTTCTGTCTTCAGCATTCGTCATTTTAACGCTGACCGACCACTCAAAATTTGTTTTCATGCATTCAATTCATGTCTTGAACCTTATATAGCTTGATTATCATCATCGTTGCTCATATTTACCGATCGAATGGTAAGAATTTTCTCTCATTTGCTCAATTAGGTTGAACCCTTGCATTTGTACCCTTTCAGATATTTCTTGATGAAATTATATTATGATCATGATGAGCTTAGTTGTTATGATGTATTGTATGATGTTTGATGTGGATTGGTGATTAAAATTTTTGGCTTGATTCATTTACAAGGGCTCTATACAACTTCTTTTAATTTTTACGCCCACAAAGTGTTCGATGAAATGTCACAATAAAAATTTCAACTTCTAAATGATTATCTTGCTTCCAAAAGTCTTAAATATTTATTGAGATCATGTCTTGGCAAATAAAACAAGCTTATGAACTCTTCATGATACATTTCTCCCATGTTTTTTGGATTTTTAGCCTAAATTGTTCAATGGTTGATAAACCGTTTCTTTGGCGCACTGTGACATAATTGTATGATGTTTTTATCATCCTAACATTCTTTTTGATGATTCCAAATGGGGAGAAACAGGAAATTGGCTCGTTAGCTAAAAGTAGCTAATAAAAGCTCGCAATAAAAGCTATAAGCTATGACTTCTTAAAGCCAAGTATACCTAGTCCATGGCTTGTATTATGGACTTAATTGCAATAGATTATAAGTATTTTGACAGGGAGAAACTTGTAATAGCTTGTGTTTCTAGCTTATGCAATATATCTTGTTGATGTCTCAAAGATAGGGGAGCTTTGCATAAAATGTTTAAAACGGATAGTTCACTCAGAAACCGGAAAATTATTTTATTTTCAAAATCGCCCTCGTGAAAATTGTTTTGGTTTGTAATCATCAAAAAGGGGAGTTTGTTAGATAAATGTTTTTATCATGATTTTGATGATTTTGTTCAAACGAGTTTTTAAACCAAAACAATGTCCCTAAATGTTTCTAAATACTTCCGATCGATTTAAAATATTTTTACTATTTTTCTGAGTATATTTTGGAGTTTATTTTCGATAAAAAATTGACAACACATTTGTTTCAGCTCGACCGGTCGCCTCTATAGGGCAACCCGCACTGAGTTGAGTTTTGAAACAAAATTGGGACGTAAAAAAAAAAAAAATGAGGGGAGGCGACTTGCCGACCGGGCGACCAGCACCGGGAGTCCCTCTTTTGGTTCCGTCTTCTCTGTTTCGTATTTTAAACACCCCCAACCGGTCGAACCCCCCTTCGACCGGTCCTCCTGTGTAAAAATCGCAGAAATTAAATTTCAAACATATCTCTGCGCAATCGGTCGCACCCTTGTTTTATCTGCAAACTATCCGTTGCATTTTCAGACAGCTTTTCCCTATTTTGAGGGATTGATTTCTAACAGCTATATTGATGATTTTAAATGGTTTCTTTTGCAGCAAATCACTCCCCAATGAGGAGCCTATGTCTGGAAATCAAAGCCAAGACCTCTCCTATAAATAGAAGCTTCATTCAAGCAACAAGACACAACACTCTACACAAGCAAAGAGCAAACAAGCAAACACTTTCATATATCTTGTTGTATTAGCCCAAGCACTTTCACTTGCACAAATTTGAGGTCTAGGCTTTCAATTCTTGATTACACTTGTACTCATATTGTATCATTCATTATTGAGTTGTAATCTTGATTTTTGGTCATCATTCAACACAAGACATCCTTGTGAGTATTCTTGTGGTAAGAATACACTTGGGTGATCTAGGTGATAGGTGTTTGAAGGTTGTGGTAATCTTCAAAGGTGTTGTAAGAAGGTTGTGGTAATCCTCAAGGTGGTGTAAAAGGGTTGTGGTAATCCTCAAGGTGTTGCAAGAGGGTTGTGGTAATCCTCAAGGTGTTGTATTATTAATTTTGGTAATTAATAAAATCTTTTTCTTTTTGAAATCCATCCGGATATCTTGGGGTGGTAGAGGATTAGGCCCTAGGTGGGTTGAACCTCTTTAAATCGAAGTGTGCTATTTATTTTCCGCACTTAGCATTTCGTCTTTGCTTGATTTTTCAAAAAAGAGGGCAAAATCTGAAAAACCGAGATAATCTATTCACCCCCCTCTAGATTATCGTAGCCACTGGGACTAACAGAAAGTTGGCACCCCATTTTCCTTGTAATTTGTATTGTAATAGATATCTGCATTTAGCCGAGTCAAGTTTCGGCTATGCCTGGATATACAAGAAGTCAATCAAGATCGAATGAAGACACTGCGGAAGCGGTGATTATAGCAAGGAAAAGAAGACAAAAACTCGACTGAAGGAGTAACAGCTATGATACAGCTGTGTGAAGTGTCGGTCAAGTCAACTCAAGATAACCAAGTCTCAAGTTGAAGTGACAGATGAGTCATCCAATGATTGGGAGCTGAATCGAAGTCACCTGGGGAAAAGACAGTCAAGTCAAGACAACTGAAAAGAATCCATTGCACAGAAGTCAAGAATATTACCTAAACAAGTAATACTTCCATGATGCCATGTCTTAAAGTGCTCAGTCCCAGAAGCGTGCAAAAGGAATAAACCAATGGGAAGCACTGCACCTTATGTCAGACTCTGAAAAGCTGAATGTTCACTTAATACGAGGAAATGTCAAGATCAAGGACTGCAACAAGACAAGCCAACGAATACAAGTGACTTTTGAAATCAACCTATCTCTTCAACGGGCAGATTTTTGAAAGTTCACTATAAAAGTCTGAGGAATCACTTAGAGAGAAGGTGACCTGAACCATGAACATTCAAGTTATTATTCAAGCTGTAACCTGCAAAATATTCTCAAGTTATTCAAGCAAATCCTCAAGCCTAAATTTCGAAGGAAATCAATCCAACACCAAGCTGTGAAGGAAAGACAACTTCAAACTGTTGAACAGGAAACTTTTGAAGAATCAAAAGGGGTCTACATTCCAAGGAGAATTGTAGAAAGGTTCAAGGTCGAACCAGTCTCAAGTTATTGGAGGGCTTCGTGATCAAATCCAAGAAACTTGAGCAAGTGAGATGTAGTAGCAAGGCAGCTGCCCTGTGAAGAAACTGAGTCGTACGAGAAGCCAGCTGTGTGACCAAGGCATCTCCTGGCTGAGTCCCAAAGGATCAAGTCAGCTGTGTGATCAAGACTTGTATCTGGATTGATAACCACTTTGTACTCTGATCAATACTTAGTGGATTTCTCGAGGAGTTGGAGAAGAGAGGATTAGAAGAATTACCCAATCTTCGAACCTCTATAAAATTTATTGTGTCATTTACATTTCAGCATTTACTTTCTACATATCGTTTAATATCTGCTGATAATTTGCTATCCAGTTGATATTTAACAAAGTGCTAAAATCAAGTGTTAAAACAGACTTAAACCAAATTCAAGGGTGCCAAGTCTTCCGCTGAAAATCTCATCACAACCAAGTTAAGGTTTAGACTAAACAGTTGAGTTATTCTATCAGCAGCTCAATTGAGTCTGTTGAGTGGCTAACTTTGCTGGTTAACTAACTTAGTTGTCCATCAAGGACAAAGCTGTGTATTTAACTCTGTAATATTTTAAAAGGACTAAAATCGAAAAATTGGTAAGGTTTATTCAACCCCCCTTCTAAACCTTACTCACACCCCCGGGACCTACAAGTGGTATCAGAGCGGTTCGTTCATTGAGCATTCCGCACTGGTTACTGAACTAGATCTTAAATTTTTCAAAAAAGTTCTTTTAACACTTGTTCTTTCAAAAGTCTTTTTGCTAAGTTATTTTCATGGAAGCAAATTTGACACGCATTCCCATGTTTACCACTGAAGAATTTGATGACTGGAAAATACGTATGCAGGCTCATCTATCATCTTTATATGATGAGATGTGGATAGTGATAGAGGATGGGCCACTGCAAATAATGAAGGTGAACACAGCTGCAAGGAGAGCTGCTGCAGCTGAAGGAGAGGATGATGCTCCTCCTAGACCAGCTATGGTTGGAAAATCAAGAGCTGAATGGACAAATGATGACAGAAAACGATACAACTTGGACAATGTGGCCAAGGATATACTTTACAAGACTTTTGACAAAGCCATGTTCAACAAAGTCAAATCTTTCAAGACTGCCAAAGAAATCGGGGATAAACTAACCCTAATTTGTGAAGGATCCGAGCAAATCAAAAAAAAAAATTATCCGTTGTTGTTCGTAAATTTGAAAACTTTAAAATGCTTGCACAGTGAAACGATGGACCAAATTTGGATGCTAGATTCACCGAAATTACAAATGAGCTCTCAGCACTTGGGAAAGAATACACACAGAAGGAGATGTGTATGAAGATATTAAGGAGCCTCCTAGATGAGTGGGAAATGAAGACCATGGCTCTAAGGCACTCGATGGACCTATCAAAAACATCCAATCATGAACTATTCTCAGACCTCAAAGCCTATGAGTTTGAGCTGAGAAGAAAGGATCAAGAGGAGACAGTTGTACCCAAAACAGCTGCACTCGTAGTCAAGGAAGGGAAGAGAGCTGAGACCAAAGAAGTCATTAACTAGGAGGAGATTGCCTTGATGGTTAAAAGATTCAACAAGTTCTTCAACAAGAACTAAAAAAGAAACAAAGGTGAATCCTCCAGAAGGCATTCAGCTCCCTCCAAGTCAAGGGAAGATAGGCAAACAAAGAGAGTTGACTATCAAAAGGTCAATTATCAAAGAGCTGACAACCCAAGAAATGAGAGAGTCGATCAAAAAGTTGAAAACCCGTGTTGGAATTGACAACCAGGACACTTTGCCATTGACTCTCCATATCATGTAGTCAATAAATACAGGAATGAAGAAGAAAGAAAAGTCTTCTTGAGAAAGAAGGCAAGAAAAGAAAAGAGCAATGTTGGTCGCGGCCGATACAACCTAAGTCAAAAGAAGCGGAAGAGATTTCGAGAGAAGTAGTGAAGCTGACTACTCAAGTGACTATGAAGAAGAAGCCCTAATCTGTCTAATGGCCAAAGAACAAGATCAACCTGACCAAGAAGATGAGGTACACTCTAACTCATCTCATTCAAATTCTAGCGATAGTGATTGTGACACACACACTTCATCACCCTCTGATCTTTATGATTCATTAGGCAAAATGATGAAAGATTTTGAGCACATTAAATCCTCTCACTCACTATTAAATGAGGAAAACAGTCAACTCAAAAGTCAAAACTCACAGCTGACTAAGGAGCTAAGTACTCTAAGTCACATAGCTGATGAGAACAAAGAGCTGAAGGCTGAAAATGCTAAACTAACAGCAGAGATAGTTGCTATAGAAAAAGGAGAAAATGATCTCAAAAATGTGATTGCTTCATTCAAAAAGGCATCTAAATCATTGGATGACCTTATCATGAGCTAAAAAGAATGTGGAGACAAGACAGGCATAGGATTCAATTCCTTTGCGCATAGTCAAACTCCAAGAGTGATCTTGGAAAAAGGATCTTCAAGTAATGAAGCATCTCAAAAATCCAAGACACCAAATGTTGCACACACAGTTATTCCAAAGCACAATCACAAACAAATTGGCCTTGGAGATAAAGAAAACGGAAAAAGCGGCCGATTGAGTATCTTTGAGAGGACAAGTGAGAAGAAATCCAAAGAGTTTCTCAAAGCAAACTCCAAACATGAAGTACTCTATGAAGAAGAAACAAAGAGCTACCAAAATCCCCTTAAGTTCTATCAAACAAACACAAATAATGGGAATGGTAGAAACTACCTAAGTCAAGTTGATTGGAATAATATGAAATATCGCAAAGACTATGGAATACAAGCCTAAATGGCAAAGGCCAGAACTCAAGAAAGGTCATTCCAAAGGCAAAAGAGTTATTATCAAACACACATATGCACCCAAGCACTACACTCAGAGATATCACAATTACCCAAAGAAGGCAATTGCTAAAAACACACACAGCATCTGAAAAAAGAGACAGTTGTATGAACCTAAAGCCCCCAATCAATTTGTCAAAGTAAATTATGATTATGGCACGATAGATGGCAATCCCTTGAGTTAAATCATTTGGCTATAGGTTGGTTGGATCATCTTACAAAGACTAACCCCTTAGGACCCGTGCAAGTATGGGTACCTAAAAACTAATTTCCTTGATTGCGGGTTCAAGGAAGTGAGTGCCAAGGAACCTGGTACATGGATAGTGGTCATTCCGCATATTACATGACAGAAACAAGAAAAATATGACAAAATTCAAGGAGATTAGAGGTGCAAAAGTCATATTTGGAGGAAATTAAGCTCGGGGAAATAAGAGACTTTGGATCCATCAAGAAAAATGGATTAGAAATCACAGATGTTGCATACGTTGAAGGCCTCAATTAACCGGTCAGTTGCTAACTGAGCTCTTGCTGCTCTTGAGTGAATGAGCTGATGCAAGCAGGAAGGCAAGTGACAGGTCTTCCTTAGAAGCCTGGAACGATGGGGGTCACGTGGGGGGAAAAAAGTTAAGTTAACTTGTTAAGCATCAGCCAACTCTATGACAAGGGCTACAATGTTGGATTCAATATGGAAGTATGCCAAATCAAAGACACTGAATCAAATGAAGTGGTGTTGCAAGGATCCAGACAAAAGAACATGTATGTGGTAAACTGTTTAACTGCTACACCAAGCACTTGTCTGCTAGCAAAGAGTCGGCCGAATCAAGTTAGTCGTGGCACAAGAAAAGTCGAAGTCACCTAAATTTCAAGACAATCAACAAGCTTGCAAGGAGCAATCTTGTAGAAGGACTACCAGACTCAATGTACAAGAAAGAAAGTGTTTGTGATGCATGCGGATGGGAAAGCATATTAAATCATCATTTAAAGAGAAGTCAAGTCCATCTTCAACAAGGATATTGCATCGTTACACATGGATCTATTTGGCCCATTGATTGAGCGCCTAGCATAAGTGGGAAGAAGTACACTCTAGTAGTGGTGGATGATTATTCAAGATATACATGGACAATCTTCATTTGTAAGAACATGAAACCTTGCAGAATTACCTCAATTGATGAAAAGAGTTCAAAATGAGAAAAGTCAAACCATTATAAAGATAAGATCGATAGAGGAAGTGAGTTTGTCAATGGAATACTAACTCGATATTGTGATGAAAATGGTATTGCTCATGAATTATCTGCTAAAGGACTCACACAGTGAAATGGAGTTGCGAGAAAGAAGTAATAGAACTCTCAAGGAAGAAAGCAAGGACCATGTTAGTCAAGCAGGTTGCCTAAAAGATTTTTGAAGTTATAAACACCGCATGCTATACTCAAAATAGATGCATGATTAATAAACAAATTGACAAAGACTCCTATGAAGTTTGGATGGGAGAAAGCCAAATGTTGGGTACTTTAAAATATTTGGATGTAAATGTTTCATCCACAACAATGGGAAGGATAATCTAAAGGCTTTTGATGCCAAAGTCGATGAAGGTATCTTCTTGGGATACTCAGCTGAAAGCAAAGCCAATAGAGTGTTGAACAAAAGGACTATGGTCACAGAAGAGTCCATTCATGTAGTGTTTGATGAACCTAATGTAAATGGAGAAAACTTTGAGGGGTTAGCTGATAAGCTAAATCAGCCAATTGTGCAGAAGAGTCCCTATGTTGAAGCCAAGTCGAGCAATTAATCAAGGTGAAGATGAGATAGTGAATCTCAAAGACAAACCGCAAATCAGCACTAAGTGATGATGAAAGAGTGCTCAAGAAAACACACAGTGCAAGACGATCGAACCCGCCTAACTTACTCCAACCCGATGTGAGATGGCCGAGAGACCATCCACCGAGCTAGTCATTGGAGATGTAAGAGATGGTGTAAGAACCAGATCGAGCTCAACAAGAAGCAATGTTCACTTGTTTTATTTCCCAAATAGAACCCAAAGATGTGTCCCAAAGATTGGATGACACACATTGGATTCAAGTCATGCAAGAAAAGTCTGAATCAATTTGAGATAAATAAAGTATGGGAATTGGTGAAAAGACCAACCCATCAAAATGTTATTGGCACAAAAGGGTATTTCAAGAAGAAGGTATAGATTTTGATGAAACATTTGCTCTGTTGCAAGATTAGAAGCAATAAGGATGTTTATTGCCTATGATGTACACAAGAACTTCATTGTATATCAAATGGATGTAAAAAGTGCATTCTTGAATGGATTATTGGAAGAAAAAGTCTACGTTGAACAACCTCAGGATTTGAGCAGGAAGACTCTTGGAGATAAAGTGTACAAGCTCAAGAAAGCTCTATATGGATTGAAACAGCACCTCAGAGCATGGTATGATACATTATCTCAATTTCGACAGATAATGGATTCACCAAAGGCAAAGTGGATAGAACACTCTTCAGAATTCAAGATGGAGAGAGTATACTGCTTGTTCAAATATATGTGGATGACATTATTTTTGGATCCACAAACAAAGAGCTGTGTGATAAATTCTCTAACTTCATGCAAGGCAAATTTGAAATGAGCATGATGGGAGAGCTGACATTCTTTCTAGGACTTCAAGTTAAACAACTGAAGGATGCAACCTTCATAAGTCAAACAAAGTATACCAGAGATTTAATGAAGAAATTTGGTATGGAAGAGAAGTCTTCGTGAAAATACCAATGAATACCCATCAAGATGGATATGGATGCGGATGGCAAGCCCGTGGATCAAACAAGATACGAGCACTCATTGGATCACTATCTCTATCTCACTGACTAGTAGCCGGATATCACCTTTGTAAAGAGGTGTATGTGCAAGATTTCAATCTGCACCAAAAGAAAGCCATATGACCGCAGCCTAAGAGAATCCTAAGATATTTGAAGGGATGCAGGAAGTCGGCTTATGGTATCCAAAGGAAGGAGGATTCAAGCTTATTGGTTACTCGGACTCGACTATCTTTGGATGTAGAGTTGACAGAAGAGTACTTGTGTACATGTCAAATACTTGGAAACAGATTGGTTTCGTGGTTGAGCAAGAAGCAAAATTCAATAGCCACATCCACAAACCAGCAGAGTACATAGTCTGGGCAAATTTGTTGTGCCCAAGTCTTATGGATGAGACAACGGTGAGAGATTATGAAATTGAAGAAAAAGAGATTCCAATTATGTGTGATAACACAAGTGCTATTGCAATCACTCAAAATCCTGTGTTGCACTCAAGAACAAAGCACATTGATGTCAGATATCATTTTATAAGAGATCATGTTGAAAAGAAGGACATCACCTTGGAATACATCTCAACTGATAAACAGTTAGCTGACATATTCACAAAGCCATTATGTGAATCAAGATTTGAAGAGCTTAAGCATGAGCTAGGGTTAATTGAGCTAAATTGACACTCAGAAGACTCAATGAGAAGAGATGGAACGAGAAAAGATGAAAATAGAGCTGAGGTCATGAACCAGCTAAGTACATCAGTCATATCGGAAAATCAGCTGCATCGAGTTAGTTGACAGCTGAGTACCTATGTGAAAAAAGTGAAGAAGAATTGAATCAGCTAAGGAGTAAGCTGAATCATTTATGAGCTAAGTTACAAAAACGCAGTCAGTTTTATTAAGCGGGAATGTTTTAAGAATGACATTAACATAATAATGACGAATATCAAAAGTCAATGCACGCGACCAAGCCCTATAATTGGATATAAATCTTCGCCGCATTAAACGCGAGAAATTAAATGCTAATCGGGCGTGTTAAACTGAGCCGTTGATCTTGATCAAATTTCAAAAACCGTATGCACGTCCTTTCCTAACCCATACATATACCATTCCGTCCGTTTTCTCTCTCACATTACTCAAACTGTTCATCTCTCCAAAAGCAAAGATCGTATTTTTCTCTCAAAACCCTATCAATCTTCAAGGTAAATTTCTAAGGTTTCGTTCGGTAAAACTCAAAAATGGCAACTACCTATGATTTCGCTAAGTTGGGAAAGCAAATCCACACGGTTCTACCGTGGATTTGAAGGATGATCAAACAGGTCCGATGAAACCCTTGTGAAGAAGATAGGCAGGAAAGTGGAAAAACTGGATCAAACCCTTTCTCACTATGGAGTTTCGATGACGTATGTGGAGGAAGTATACGATTCTACGTGAATGCCGAGGTTCACGATGAGGGCATCAAGTCCTCTGTTCATGGAAAGGAGTTTACAATCATTGAAGACCTTGCGTAGCATTGTTTCTTGCCGTCGGAAGGAGTGCGAGAAATACTTGAAGCCGATGTAAACTTGGCTGTTGCATGGAAGGAAGTGGCCAAACCAGAGAGTGCTGCTAAAGTTGTCTACCCAGCAGACAAGAAGATGCTGAAGGAAGATTACCATAAGTTGTTTGACATTGTTGCCAAGTGTGTAGACATAAAATTTGGAAGCTTTAATCAGCTGTCCAAAACCAAGCTGATCGTAATGGCTACGATCATTGAGGAGAAGAAGGTAAACTGGGTTGAGTTTGTAAACAGCAGACTCTGCCAAAATATTAGAAATAAGTCTTTCAGGGAAGATGGGTCGTTCGGAGGATCCTTGGGGTATGGCCATGTGATTGGCCGGTTGATGGAAGTGAAAGGAGTTCCACTCCGACATGGAAAGGCGTTCCATGTCAATAAGAAAATGTTCCGATCAAATCTTTCTGGAGCTCAGAAGAGAGCTTACGCCAAGAGAACGGATACAAGTGAGGGGGAATCAGCTGACCCAGAAGAAATAGTTGTCTCCTCCCCTCCAAAGAAGAAAGATGCTCCTGCAGCTGCAAAGAAGAAGACTGCCCCTGCGGCAAAGAAAACAACTGCACCTGCCCCTTAAATTGCCGCAAATGAGAAGGAACCTCAAATACCTTCTCCAGTTGTCAAAAAGAAGAGCACGATAAGCCAAGAAAGCCAGCTCCTCAAACCAAGAAAGTGGCATCGCCCCGCCCCAGGATTCCGAGAAACCGAATCCGAACAGAAATTCCTCCGGTGAGGACCAAAAGAAGAAGACTCTTCAAGCGTTGAGCTTTGAGAAAACAGCTGAGTCTGCCACTCAGCTGGAACAAATTGCTAAAACAGCTGGAGAAGTAGAGTCTCCAGAGATAATTGATGTAACCGCCAAGTCTGCTGAGGCCGATTAGCAGAGGCAAGTCGAAGACCCAGTGTGGACGTAAACAATTTGTGAGAACAAGTAACATTTGAGACAAGCGTGGGAGAACAAGCTCGCTACCTTCCATTCCCCGAAAGATGTACAAAGCAGGAAGATGATGACGATGATGTGATCATGCTATCTCCACCATATCCAGACATCCAAAATCGTCTGCGAGAATGGAGGAAGTGGAAGCTAAGTCGCTCAAGGGAAAAATTCCAAAGAGCTGAATTTATAGAAGAAGAAGAAGAGCTGTTAAATTTCCTTGGGTTGACAATAGTGGTTCAAGCACTCGGTGAAGAGAACTGCATAGATATCTTGAATATCTTCAAAGAAAAGGAGAAGGAAAGGTTGGCAGAAGAGGCTGAAGCTCGTGAGAAGGCCAACATCTGTCCCTTCACTGGAACTACTGATCACACTCATCCGCACTTCGATGTTCTCTCTGGAAGTGATGAGGATCTGGACCCTGCTGCTGCGACAGAAGAACTAGAAATGCAGCAAGCCATGCGGGAATCCAGAATGATTCATGAGCAACAACTGATGGAAGGACCTGGAGAGTCTTCCAAATCTCAGCTTGAAATTGATCCATTGGGAGTGGTGCACCAAATTTCTCATTATTTTTGCAACCACTTCCTGACTCACCGAGAGAATGGATCTAGGGGACTTGGTGATGAAACTGGGAACTTGGATCTTACCACCTGCCCCCATGGCTGAACACTCAAAGGACACAGCCGGGAGTTTGGAGAAGAGTGACCCCAACCCAAGTCACTCGGTGGTGTGCCGAGGGGAAACTCCCTCCACCGCAGCTAGGTCGAAGGTTCTTTTGGACATAACTCCACCATGAATCTCGGAGGCAAAGTGGAGAAGGAACAAGAAAAAGAAACACAGCAAGTTGTCACTGAAGTGCCAACTGCTCTGCAAGCTGAGGACGCTATTGATGCAGTCGAGGCACATGATGGTTCTGCCCTGGGAGTTAACACTCTGGGCAATGAAAGTGCAATCCACGAAGTTGAAACTCCTGTGGATGCCACCGTAGAAGACCCTAAGACAGTTGAGTCTGTCGAAGGAAATGTTCAAGGCCTTGCTACAGTTGAGACTGTAGGAGGTACTGAAGGCCTACGGGAGATTGAGACTTCTCGAGGTAAAGAGGCAGAAGTACAGAACATCCCTCATGTTATCATTGATGCAACTAAGAAGGAGATAAGTGCCCTTCACGATTCCCAAGACAACCCTGACGTAACTTTTCTGGGATCTGAAGGTGAAGATGAAGCTAAGTCATCCCCTGTTGCAAGTCCAAAAGACTCAGTTGAGGATGTTCTTCCTAGCACAAGTAAGCCATAATTCAAGGTTGCTCATCAAAAGTTCAATTTTGTTGATGAGCCAAGCCTTCAAGACTCATCATCGTCCGATGACGTTGATGGTGCAGTCGAGGACACGCAAATTCATTTAGAAGCAACCACTGAGGCCAAAGCTGTCGGACGGTGAGGCCACCGTGGCCAACCCCACACTAAGGCCCAGCTACGACCGAGTCATCTGCGCAGGCTCCCAACGCTGCAGTAGAATCGACTCAACCGGGCACATCACGGCCACAAGTAACCATTGAACACATTCCCTATGTTCGTGATGATGCGTTTGAACAAATATTCCCTTTCTCACTAGAGCTGCCTGATCTTGATGATGAATCAGCTAGAGATCAATGACGTTTCCATAAACCTGGTCCATTCATTCCCACAGATACCATCGTCCCAGCAGGCTTTGATTTTGATGTTGCTTGGCCGCCAGCTGAGACAGAGGTGACAGCTGAGGTTCGAGAAGTCTTCAAGGCAATATTTGCGAAGATAGAGAAGATGGAAAGGCACCAGGCCTCATTGGATATGTGGCTGGATAACAGAGATGCAAATCTTACAGCTGATTTGCATGGAATAATAGTCAGAATCAGGGAATGGTGGCAACAGCAGCAGACAATGCGTGTGGAACAGGTTCGATATTTCAAAGCATTGTACAATAAGATGCTAATCTGGAGTGCTGATAATGCTGACATGAAGAAGAGGATGCAAGAAAATATTGATAGGATGCATGCCTCTCACACCACAGAAATGGAACTGCTGCGCGAATTTCATCGAAAAGAACTTCTGCGTGTATAGGAGAATATGAATGAAAAATTTAGCCTTCTTATGGCTGAAATGAAGTTGGTGATAGCCGAGCCAAAAGCTACTCGCTCAGAATTTCCAGCAGCATACTCCGTAGCAGAATCCAAACAGAACTCAGCTATCAGCCGCCTAGATTTCATGCTTGCTGGCATGTTTCTAGGGGTTCCTCTCTCCTTCGATGATGCCCAAAAGGGGAAGAGGAATACCAAAAGACGTTGAAAGGATCGAATGCTGAGAAGAAGGACACAACTGTTGAGAAGCAGAAGAAAACAGCTGAGGAGCAGAAGAAAGATAAGGGAAAATCCGTTGAGGGAGAAGGTTCAAAAGACATGACTTTAATGATTGCTAGAACCCCTCAACAAGGACTTGTCACAGCTGACATCATCAGCAAACTTCCAGTGACTTTGCCGCTCCAACACTTTGTTGTGCCCATGTCTGAGAAGAGGAAGATAGTAGAAGCAGAGATGAAAGAGGTTGAAAGAAAAATGGATGCCCGTGCGATGGACATACTGAAACAATACGGAGGCATTCCAGTAGGAAGAGACACTGATGCCATTTCAGACGTCGGTACCAAGCCTAGATCAGTTGATGAATTCAAAACGCTCGCATCCGAGGGATACTTCGAAGGCATGACCATGGCCCAAACCTGGGACTTGTATTGGGAAAAAGAGCTCAATCTGTGCGAAGAAGCTGACAGGCAGCAGACTCCTAGCAATCACTCAGCTGGTCACTCAGCTGGGAAGAAGAAGGCCCCAGTACAATACACACCCAGAGGAAGAGGGAGAAGCAGTGGAGGAAGAGATTTCAGACCTAGATCTCTACCCAAAAACATCAAATACATAGATCTAGGGAAGAAATGAGGGATCTATTGGGCTGGGTATGACAAAGTAGCCAACATGGAAGTGGCCAGGAAGAATGCTGATTATGTAAAAAGGATTGAAGAAGAAAATAAAAGACAAACTCAGCTGTGGGAAGAAAGACAAGAAAGAAGAAGAAAAGATGAAGCTGCCAGAAGAGCCTACGAGAAAAAGAAAGTAGCTGAAGAAGAAAAGAAGAGAAAGAGACCAGAACACGATAGAGCTGAAGAAGAAAGAAGGAGACAGCGGAAGCGATGAAGTGTTGTTGTCCACCCCTTCATGTACTTTACTATTGTAAATGCATATTGTGTAAGTCTTCTGTACAATAAATAAAAGTTATGCAATTTCTATATTTTTTTGCGTAGATATAGAACGATGATGCTCTGATACACTTTGTAAACAGCTGTGTAAATGACAAGAATGTTATGATCAATAAAAGGATCAATTCTACGCATACATTCTCTGTTTCTACATTGTCTGTATATATCTCTGCTATTTACATTTTGTATGTATGTCTTAAGTTTTGGCATCATCAAAAAGGGGGAAATTGTTGGGAAATTTATTGTTTAGATTTTGATGAATGCCATGTAAAACTTAGACTATAAAGTTGGCACCCCATTTTCCTTGTAATTTGTATTGTAATAGATAGGGTTGTACGAGCTGAGTAGGCTATGCCTGGATATACAAGAAGTCAATCAAGAGGATGAAGACTCATTGTGAAGCGGTGAGTATAGCAAGGAAAAGAAGACAAGAACTCGACTGAAGGAGTAGCAGCTATGATACAGTTGTGTGGAGTGTCAGTCAAGTCAACTCAAGATAGCCAAGTCTCAAGTTGAAGTGACAGATAAGTCATTCAATGATTGGAAGCTGAATCGAAGTCACCCTGGTCTGACTCGTGACCTACGGTGGGTTGCTCGCCCTGTTCTGGAGAAGCGGTTTTGGGTCTTTAGAAACCTGCCCCGCCCCACACTATTACCATCCTTATTTGTTATTTGAACAATGCGAATTTATTGAATAAATCTTTTGAATTGATTTAATGTTGAAAAACTTAAATTAAATAGGATATTTGGATATGTGAGAGCTCAAATCATCATTGTTAGCATTTTTAAAGTAAGAATCTTTTCATAACGAGATTGTAGCTCAAGTGGTATCATTCATCCTTTGAAAGAGTGTTGACCGGTGTTCGAATTTGGTATCTTTCAGTTTCTTTTAAATTTATCCCCTCCCCTCCAACTTATTAAAAAAAGTAAAAATATTTTCTCTTTTTTCTACGTGTATGAAAGAGAGAGAGATGAGAGTTTCCGTTCCAAAAATATGGAGGAAAGATTACTTGAATAATTTTTATCTAGGATACTAATATTGTTGGAAATTCGGTTTGATAAATATGGGTTTGACCTATATTTGACCAAATATTAAAGTGTTCTTCATTCATGGGAAATGGAAATAAAATAGATAATCAAATTCTACTAAGTGCATAGATAAGATTAGCATTTGAAATTTTTCAAAATCAATTTCGGGCGAATGAAAAATTAATGCAACAAATTGGCCACATAAAACTAGAAAAATAATATGGAAACTGAAATATATGGGGATGGAGTCTCTCCATCCCACATAGGATATAAAGTTAAAATGAGCTCACTTTATATAGTCCAAATTTGAGTAATGGGTTTGAGCCCAATGGGGCACCAACATTTATAAATGATGGGGGACCTACATACTTGTGGGTATGATTCAAAACACGCGAGCTGATGTGTATAAAATATACGTACATTTTGGGGCTTAAAATGATATATAATCGATGCATTTGCACGCATATTTACTATGTTTTTACTTGGTTTCTGTTGGGAAATTTATTGTTTAGATTTTGATGAATGTCATGTAAAACTTAGACTAGAAAGTTGGCACCCCATTTTCCTTGTAATTTGTATTATAATAGATAGGGCTGTACGAGCTGAGTCAAGTCGGCTATGCCTGGATATACAAGAAGTCAATTGAATACTGGGATGAAGACTCCGCTGTGAAGCAGCTGAATATAGCAAGGATAAGAAGACAAGAACTCGACTGAAGGAGTAGCAGCTATGATACAGATGTGTGAAGTGTCAGTCAAGTCAACTCAAGATAGCCAAGTCTCAAGTTGAAGTGACAGATGAGTCATCCATTTATTGGGAGCTGAATCGAAGTCACCTGGGGAAAAGACAGTCAAGTCAAGACAACTGAAAAGAATCCGTTGCACAGAAGTCAAGAATATTACCTAAACAAGTAATACTTCCATGCTGCCATGTCTTAAAGTGCTCAGTCCCAGAAGCGTGCAAAAAGAATAAACCAATGGGAAGCACTGCACCTTGTGTCAGACTCTGAAAAGCTGAATGTTCACTTAATACGAGGAAATGTCAAGATCAAGGACTGCAACAAGACAAGCCAACGAATATAAGTGACTTTTGAAATCAGCCTATCTCTTCAACGGGCAGATATTTGAAAGTTCACTATAAAAAGCTGAGGAATCACTTAGAGAGATGGTGACCTGAACCACGAACATTCAAGTTATTATTCAAGCTGTAACCTGCAAAAATATTCTCAAGTTATTCAAGCAAATCCTCAAGCCTAAATTTCGAAGGAAATCAACCCAACACCAAGCTGTGAAGGAAAGACAACTTCAAACTGTTGAAGAGGAAACTTTTGAAAAATCAAAAAGGGTCTACATTCCAAGGAGAATTTTAGAAAGGTTCAAGGTTGAACCATTCTCAAGTTATTGGAGGGATTCGTGATCAAATCCAAGAAACTTGAGCAAGTGAGCTGTAGTAGCAAAGGCGGTACGCCTGCGAAGAAGTTGAGTTGTCACGAGAAGCCATTTGTGTGACCAAGGCATCTCCGAGGTTGAGTCCCAAAGGATCAAGTCATTTGTGTGATCAAGACTTGTATCCGGGACCGATAACCACTTTGTACTACGATCAATACTTAGTGGATTCCTCCAAGAGTTGGAGAAGAGAGGATTAGAAGAATTACCCCATCTTCGAACCTCTATAAAATTTATTGTGTCATTTACATTTCAGCATTTACTTTCTGCATATCGTTTAATATATGCTGATAATTTGCTATCCAATTGATATTTAACAAAGTGCTAAAATCAAGTGTTAGAACAAACTTAAACCAAATTCAAGGGTGTTAAGTCTTCCTTTGAAAATCTCATCACATCAAGTTAAGGTTTAGACTAAACAACGAGTTATTCTATCAACGGCTCAATTGAAATTGAGTGGCTAACTCTATTTGGTTAACTAACTTAGTTGTCCATCGAGGACATAGTTGTGTATTTAACTCTGTAATATTTTAAAAGGACTAAAATCGAAAAATTGGTAAGGTTTATTCAACCCCCCCTTCTAAACCTTACTCACACCCCTTGGGACCTACAGTTTCCTTAAAAGAGCATTGATACTGCGCACTCTTGTAATTCTTGCAGGAAACGGAGCTTAAAATGAAGAAATATCAGTTGGAATGCCCGCATAAGACTGATGAATGCGAAGAGAAGATCAAAACAACGGAAAAAATGGACAAAAACACTTCACATGGCCGGACCGTGTGGTGTCACATGGCCTTGTGAAAATGCTGGTGTGAAACCACACAACCGTGTGAAGAATGGCAAAAACAGAGAACAGAATTAGGCCCACATGGCCGAACCATGTGAAGTCACAAGACCATGTGGAAATTGATGGCATCGCACCACCTGGCTGTGTAATCTCACACGGTTGTGCGAAGGAGGGCTGAAGAACACACCACACTGCCAGGCCGTTTGGGACTCTGTTTCAACGCATTTTTCAGAGTTTGCTTCCCGTTCCAACTCTACAAGTGATATCTCCAAGCATTTATAAAAGGGACCCAAGGCTTGCGCAAAAATACATCACTTCATACAGAGAAAACACATCAAATAATACAGGAACGAAGGAATCGAAGAGCTTCCGAGAGCAAAAGGCTAGGTCGCGAAGAACACCATGAGGCTTTCGCATCTAGGGAGCACAAGAGCTTCGAGGGCTTAAAAGGAGAATCCATCCTGACAAGAAGGGGTTTTCTTTCTATGTCTAAGAACTCTTGTCTGTGCTTAAACGATGTCACAATATTGATTCGAATTTGTCTATGAGTTTGTAATCAATGTTTGGCATATCGTTCGGATCTTAGGGCCATAATCAAAACTGTAGATTCATGTAAAATATGATTATTTATTTTCTTAATTAATTCATGCTTTCTATTTTATGAATTCGAGTGCTTGTTTACAATTACTTTTTATTAGGCCAATAATTTGCATATCATATTTGTTAGTGCAAAATTGCGGAGATAAGTTTTAACAAAGACGGAAATCGAATTCAAACATAAATGGTGTAATGAGCCGGGACACCTACAACTGTTTGTGGGGAGTCATTCAATTCATAAATCTTTTGGGAGTTAGTAATAATTATAACGAATCGGGAGACCTACAGTTGTTATTAATCAACTATTTATTTATCACTCGGGATGGGGAATAGACTAACTTAGGAATTGAACCTATAGAATTACAAGAATTGGTTTTTAAAACTTTATTTGCATTTAATATTGAAGAAGCATGTTGAGATTATGTGCCTAAGGTTGCTCCTATAGATGGTGAAAATACTTGTAGGGTTTGAAATTTTATTTTTATTTTTTTTTCTTTATTTTCGATTTTAGTTAGTTAAAATAACTTGATTTTCGGTCTCTTCAATAAAATTGGAATATGATGTTATTATAGCCTAAGTGATTCGAATATCTATCACTGAGGAATACGACCTTGTTTGCCATTATTTTATAAACTACACTGTATACTTGCAGTTGTATAAACCAAATATTTTTGGCAATAATATTTTACACACATCAAAATCCCCCAAACTTAAAGCATTGCTCGTCCTCGAGAAAATTTAGAAAAACAATAATAGGGGTAAAAATGAACGAACACCCAAGAACACTATGAACATTAAATAACATTTGACTTCATACTCAAATAAACCATGTAATTCATCATCAAGAAGTCATTATTCAGAAACTCATCAATAATTTAATATTCTCTCGGGTACTTGACATCGCGACTCATAAGTAAATAGTGTATCACTCTACTCTCAAAAGTGTATGGTAAGTGTTTACGCTCAAATTCATTTCCGTGAAAGTAGAACTGTCATAGGCTTGCAAATCTTCTAACATCTCGACCACTTTTGTGTGCACAATCTAAGAATTAAAAAGGACTTTTCATTTGGTTTTAATGTAGGAGTTTTGGTAAGGGTAGTAAAATTTTGGATTAAGTGACTTGACTTGAGCAAATAGATTTAATTACTCAGACTTGCAATTCACCAACCCAATTTCAACATAATATCAGTTTTCCTTCTCAACTCAATTCCACCCTTATTTCTCATTTTTCATTCTTAGGCCTTTTTGCCTTCTTTCTTTTTTCTTTAGCCTCAAGCTCTTTTTTTTTCTTTTGCTTTGCTCGATTTTCTCTATGTAATTTTTAAGAGATTTTTTTTTCTTTTTCGAGCTTCATGTATATATATATATATTTTTTCATTTACCCAGATACTGCTCATCCCTCTTTTTTTTTGCCAACTTCTTCTCTTTTTCCATAAATTTTCGCCACTTCTCCCCCAAACTTGTTCATTTTTTATAAGCTCAAGAAATTTCAGGGATAAAAACATGTTCAAATTTTAAAGATCAATGTGGCTCAAAATAATAGTTTTGGCTCAAAATTGGCTAACTAGGGAATCATGAGTTTATAGGTAGGCTTTTTAGGTTAAGTAGGCTAAAACAAAGATGGCCTTAGATCATTTTCAAAAATTGCACACACACATGGCTTCAATGAAGATACTAGAGCAAGTTCTAGAGTTCTATCAATCATGAATGAATCACTCAAGAAACAATAAGTCTGCATAATATAAAGCAGTTTAAGGCACAAAAGCTCACAGGCTTATCTTTCGCAACATGCTCAAATATCCAATTTTCTTAATAAATGCCAAACAAATAAATAACTTTCCTCCTAACAATTTATTACATTATTCCCATAAGTATGTTATCCCATGTTATAAAATATTCATAGTAAAATCATATGGGAGTTGGGCATAAAAACTGGATCAAAAACCACACACAAAAGCAATTAAACGTGCTAAAGCGGTAAACGTTCTAAAACAATAAAACAAAAATAAACCAAAAAATTGAATTTTTTTTGTTTCAAAAATTCTATAATTTACTCTACATGCAGTCCTAAATACAAGTGCAAAATGCAAGAAAGTACTGAAATACGCATTCTTGACAATCCCCACCAAACTTAAAATATGCTTAGTCCCGAACATATGAGGAAATTATCAAAAGAAAGAGGAATGCGTAATAAGTACCATCGATCATTGTTCACAGTAAGAAGATGGTCAAAATTTCTTGTGAAGTTTCTGGTCCATAGTAGTGTTTAATTATTTGCCCATTTACGATGAAGGTTCGACCATTCTTTGCTAATAATTCAATGGCTCCTCCTGGTGATTGCACTTTTTTTATTACGAAGGACCAGACCACCTTGATTTAAGCTTACCTGGGAATAATCTCAATCTCGAGTTGTATAACAGTACTACTTGCCCGGGTAGGAATTCTTGTCTCGGAATCTTTTTGTCATGCCATCTCTTTGTGCGATCTTTATAGATTTGGGCATTTTCATATGCATCTTGACGGAATTCTTCTAGTTTGCTTATTTGCAGTTTTCTCTTTTCGCCGACTGCAGTCATGTCGAAGTTAAGCTTTTTCAATACCCAAAATATTTTATGTTCTAATTCCACCAGAGGTGACATGATTTCCCAAAAACTAATCGATACGGGGACATAACCATAGGTATTTTGTATGCCGTACGATAAGCCCATAAATCATCATCGAGCTTTAAAGCCCAATCTTTTCAATTTATGCTAACCGTTTTTTCTAAGAGCTGCTTAATTTTTCTATTGGATACCTCGACTAGCCCATTTGACTGTGGATGGTAAGAAGCGGCCACTCGATGTTTTACTCCGTATTTCTCCATCATATTATTGAACAACTTATTGCAGAAGTGCCACCCTCCATCACTAATTAGGGCTCGTGGTGTGCCAAACCTAGTGAAAATATTCATTTGCAAAAGTTTTAACACTATTCTAGCATCATTTGTTTTAGTATGGATAACTTCTACCCATTTGGATACATAATCCACTGCAAAAAGAATGTATAAGTACCCATTTGATGCTGGAAATGGTCCCATGAAGTTTATACCTCAAACGTCGAATAATTCCACTTCCATTATTAGAGTTAATCGCATCTCGTGTCGCCTTGAAATATTTCCCATACGTTGACACCTATCTCACTGCAAAACAAACTTATAGCAATCTAAGAAAATAGAAGGCCAAAAGAAATCGGATTGTAATACCTTAGCCGCAATGTGTGTTGGCCTGAAGTGGCACCAACATGGTGATGAAAGGCATTGCTCCAGAATGCTTGCCCATTCTTCTTGAGGTACGCATCTTTTAATAACTGAATCTGCACATCTTTTAAATAATAGAGGGTCGTCCCACAGAAAATATCTCACATCATGAAGAAATTTCTTCTTAGCATGATATGTGATATCTAGTGGTAAATCCCCACTTACTAAATAATTGACAATATTAGCGTACTAGGGGATGGTCGTTTCGGCCATCAGGATTAATTTATCCAGAAATATTTCTTTGATTATTGTGCCCTTTGTATTTTCCTCAGTTGTTTGTTCAAGTCCTGAGAAATGATCAGCTACCACGTTCTCACACCTTTTTCTATCCCGAATTTCGATATCAAACTCTTGTAGCAAGAGTATCCATCGAATGAGCTTAGGTTTGGCATCTTTCTTTGCAAATAGATATTTGACCGCAGCATGGTCCGTATGGACTATTGTCTTTGTTCCAATCAAGTAAGCCCGGTCAAATGCAAACACCACTGCTAGCAATTCTTTTTCAGATGTGGTGTAATTTTGTTGTGTTGGATCCAATGTTCGACTTGCGTAGTAAATAATGCGAAACATTGTTTCGCATTTTTGTCCCAGCACGACCCCTACTGTATAGTCGCTTGCATCATACATTATCTCAAATGGTTGACTCTAATCCGGTGTGATCAAAATTCGTGCAGTCACCAGAGCCTTCTTCAGTGATGCCTGTAAATAGTCAGGAGTGAAAGCAAAAGGTACATCTTTTTCAAGTAAGTGGGAAATGAGTTTGGTTATTTTTGAGAAATCTCTAATAAAGTGTCTATAGAAATCCGCATGTCCCAAAAAGCTCTTTACTGCTTTCTCGTTCTTTGGGGGTGGAAGGTTTTCAATTGCCACCAACTTTGCTCGGTCGACTTCCAAACCTGTGGAAGAAACACGATGACCGAGTACAATGTCATCCCTTACCATAAAATGGCATTTTTCCCAGTTTAATACTAAGTTCGTCTCTTCGCATCTCTACAAAACAAGGGTTAGATTATGCAAGCAATGATCAAACGAACTACCAAAAATTGAAAAATCATCCATGAAAACTTTCCATGATGTTTTTAATCATTCCATGGAATATCGCCATCATACATCTTTGAAATGTTGCAGGTGCATTACATAACCCAAATGGTAACCTACGAAATGCGAACACACCATAAGGGCATGTAAATGATGTCTTTTCTTGGTCCTCTGGAGCAATCACAATCTGATTGTACCCCGAGTACCCATCCATGAAACAATAGTATTCATAACCTATTTTATCCATAAAGGGGAGAGGGAAAGTGAACTTTGCGAGTTGTGGCATTCAACTTTCGATAATCAATGCAAATACGCCATCCTGTAACAACTCTAGTAGCTAAAATTTCATTGTTTTTACTTTTTACTATCGTTATTCCTCCCTTCTTTGGTACGACTTGTACTGGACTTACCCAATTGTTGTCAGATATAGTAAAAATTATTCCATTATCTAACCATTTAAGTACTTCTTTCTAAACGACCTCTTGTATAATTAGGTTAAGTCTTCATTGATGTTGCACAAAAGGTTTACAATCATCTTCCATTCTTATTTATGCATGCAAATCGAAGGGCTTATACATTTTAAATCAGAAATTGACCATCCAATCACAGTTTTATGTTCCCTTAAGACATGTAATAGTTTTTCTAATTCATTTTCAGTAAGGGAATAAGAAACTATTGCCGGATAGGTCTCATTATTGCCTAAGAATGCATATTTGAGATGGTCCGGAAGAGGTTTATATTCTGGAGAGCCAGGGAGTTTGTTTTTTGAATTTTTAGCTGAAAACACTTGTCGCACGGTCGGGTTGTGTGAAGCCACACGACCGTGTGGATTTAGGCTGTCGGAATTTAAATGCATCGTCTTCCTGTCACACGGTCTGGCCGTGTAGAGTCACACGGTCGTGTGACTGAAGGTCTTCGAATACAGTGTACCGCACGGCCTATCCCTATTGATCCACATGGCCATGTACGTCTGGAGGTATGCATCGCACGGCCTGACCGTGTTGATCAACACGGTCATGTGGGATGTTCAGAACATCATTTTCTTGAATTTTCTCTTCCACTGAATCTAAGGAAAACACAAAATCGATAACCTCATTGTTAGTAACATCCAAACATATACCTTGGGATTCCACTGAGTGGCTTAAGCACCATTCTAATGCATCTTTCATCACAACCTATTCAAACTCAGCTTCCATGCATGGGGTTAGCACATCAATCATGTTGCAATGTTCGGCGTTTTCATGAAATTGCATGGCTTTGTAAATCGAAAATAATGTGTTCATCATTTACTCGCAATGTTAATTCACCTTTTTGCACGTCAATTAGTGCTCTGCCTGTGGCCAAGAATGGTCTTCCCAGAATTAATGGAACCTCTCGGTCTTCTTCCATCACAAACACAATGAAGTCTGATGGGAAGATGAATTTGTCTACCTTTACTAACACGTCTTCAACCACCTCCTTTGGATATGTTACCGAGCGATCTGCTAATTATAGGGTAACTGTCGTAGGCTTTACTTTGCCTAATCCCAGTTTTCGAAATATTGATAACGACATCAAGTTAATGCTTGCACCTGAGTCGCATAGTGCTTTAGTAAAGGTTATTCCCCCTATTACGCATGGAATCGTGAAACTCTCGAGATCCTTGAGTTTTTGAGGTAACTTCCTTTGAATAAATTCACTACACTCCTCTGTCAGTTTCACCGTTTCATATTCCGAGATTTTTCTTTTCTTTGCTATGATATCTTTAAGAAATTTTGCATAGTTTGACATTTGTTCAAGTGCATCCGCAAAAGGTATATTGATTTGAATTTTCTTAAACATTTCCAAAAATTTTAGAAATTGATCATCTAATTTATTTTTCTGAAACCTTTGCGCAAAGGGGATAGGTACCTTAGTTCTTGCAATAGTTGGAGCAGATTTTACCTTTTCTTTTTCCACAGGGGGTGACGCCTCCTCTGCCATATCCTGCTCTTCGATTGCTTCTCTTTCTTGATCAATTAGCATCTTTGGACCTTCATAAATTGTTCCACTCCTCAGACGAATTGATTGCCATTGTTCTCCCGAACCTGTCCTTGTGGCTTTTGGGATTTTGCCTTTTTGGTAGGGGTGGGCATTCGGTTTCGGGTAATCGGGTTTTGACCCGACCCGATCGAATAATCCCCGAACGGGTCGGGTATTTTTAAAAAAATTGGGTGGCAGGTACCCATTACCCGATTGTCAAAAAATCGAGTCAGTTATCGGGTAGTGTATTCACTACCCGAAGACCCGATCGGATATCCGATTTTATTCAAAAGAGAATGATGGGATGGAAATGGTTGTATGGTCTTATTAATTTTTTAATTTTCTTGTATTTGTCCAATGTCACCCCAATATCTTTTGTCTCTTGTTTATCTATCACAAAGTTTAAAATATAAAAAGAAAATATTTGCATGTCCCCCACGTTCAGTTTTTTCATCTTCCCCAAAAATACTATTTCTTTTATCTTCATAACTTATTTGTTTTATCACTAGCTTTTGCCAAAAAATATTATTTCTTTTACCCAGATTCTTGAGTTATCACATTATCATAGTAAAACTATTTTTTTCTTTTTGAACAAATCATACTAAAACTAATAAACTATACATAATTTTGGTTCGGTAGCCTATATAGCTTACGCACGTGTATACATGTACATTTAGCTGCATCTATATAAATGTGGAGAAAAAAACCCAAACCCCGACTAATCGGGTACCGACTTTTTCAGGTACCGGAAAGTCGGGTACCAGAAATTTTTGGATCGGTGTCGGGTAGCAAAAGATGCTACCCGATTAATTGAGGTACCCGACCCGAAAAACCGCAAACCCGACTACCCGACCCGATGCCCACCCCTATTTTTTGGTGTTGGCCATGTATTGATGTAGCAATTTGCCCTACCTACTTTTTTAAAGATTTCAATCTATCATTCATGCTATTATTTAATTAAGTTACCTGATCCTCGATTCTGTCTATCTTGGCTTCATTCTGGTTTGGTCGAGCGCGCGTTTCTCCGATGAATGAAACTATCATCTCTTCTAGAGATGGTTTCTGTTCCTTTGGTAACCCTGGATTATGGTGAGTTTGTGTCTGACTATTTCTATAGTTGTTATAGCACTGCTGTCCTACAAAATTTGCTTCATCCACAACCACTGCTACCTCTCTTGATGTCACGCCCCAAAACGGAAGTCGTGACACAATTTACCAAACTTATACTGATTTACCAATTCGGCTTAAATATCCTCCAATATACATCAATGTAACGCATAAATACAGGAATAACTAAGTCAGAGTATGGTTGCAGCGGAATCCAAAGAAATAAAATACAATACAATAATTGATTCTCAGGGTCCTACGCCCTGCTATTACAACAAATAAGTTCAAGGTCTAAATCATCACAAATATAATCCATTCTCTTAATAAAATCCATACTACAATACTGAACTAGGCTACGTTGTGGGATCTGTCGTCACATCGTCCTGACACAGTCCTTCATCTTCAAAACAAAACTCGCGGTCTAGTTATCAGGTGGATAATCTAGCCGGTTTTATTATTCGGTTTGGTGCATTATTTTTCAAGCTCGCTATTTTTATTAGATAAGTATGAAATACATATCTTAAAATATTTATAAGGTAACCGAGTTAGAAAATCTCAACTTCAAGGTCCTTAGTAAATTTTAAAAATAAAATTATTTTTACTAGGAGAACATTCTCTTACCAGGTTCTAAAATTCGATAAGTTTCAATTCCGGACTCGGAAAAAGGTACAGTCAGTTCCAAAAATTTCCAAATTCCAGAGGGTTATATTTTCCAGAGGCTCGAGACAGATTTTATAAAATATGCAGAATCACCCTCTAGTTTCCAAAAAGTTTGATTTTTGACTTGATATTTTAAAATTAGGTAAATGGGAAAGACTTAGATGACCACTTGATGAAATTAGAGGAAGTGGAGTAAATGGCCGATACTACTGGAATTTTAAAATACTTCTTTGGGCAGTAATAAGTTGTGGTTAAAACAATTTTGAAAATTTCGAAAGTTAGGTAACTCATTTTCACAAATTACAATTTTGGCCCAAAAGCGATTTTTTGTCGTTAAAAGCTCGTTTCAAGTTGGATGGTTATGAAATTTAAACTAAAGGTTTAAAATATCATATTAAATAAATTTGCAAGTTTTCGAGATACCTTGACTTCCCCAGTTTTAAAAATTATAGTTTTGGTCCTTTAAGTTTTACAATTTTACATTTTAATATCAAACTTGTTCCTTATTGTATTTTCTTGCTCGGAAGGGGTCCCAATCTTTCAAGTCACTTAATATATTAAATTTACCGATTATTGGGTCCAGTATTTCTAATTTTCAGAGGTGGCCTTCACAATTTTTCATATTTATTCTTTTGGCCCAAAATTTCACAATAATTGCAAAAATAACCAAAGCTTCGATTTTTCTTGCACAAGTTACAAGTCCAGAATTCCAATAATATATAAAAACTTATTTTGAATATTTCTAAAATATATTTGAATATTTATAGCATCATAAATCATAAAAGCATAATGATGAGCAATTTTATCAACATTTTATGCAAGAAAAATATCATACTCATCTTTTTATTTTCACAAAATTTCATTAAAACATAAATCTCATAAATACTTGATAAAATTCATAAAATATTATATTATCACATGAACATGCATTTTTGTGCACTAGTACAAAGAATGATGCATTTTTGTAGAAATATTTTTCACCAACCTCGTAGTAGTTTTTCGGGTTGATCTAAAATGGAGTCTTCTTATTGGTATCAACTTCTTGACTCAAAATCTTTAAGGCCAGCCTCTTTATGGTATCCAAACTATATTTTGGTGTTAAAATTAAAGTCTCAAATTTTAAAGGGATTTAATAGGAATAAATGGCTACTACTTACCTTAATGTCTTCAAGTAGTCTCTAGAAATTGAATTTTTCCTTCAAACTTCTAACTTCAACTTGATATGGTGTAAGTCAGCCCTAAGTTCTAAAAATTCATATCCTTGAGTCAAAAATTAATTCTTAATGATGTCAAGAGAAAAATACTAAAACCATAATTTTCTCACCTTAAAAATGCGTAGTCTTAAATTTCCTCTTCAAGCTTGTAGTCAAGTCTATGTCTCTTAATTCTTCAAGAAAAATTCATCTAGGAGTACCTCAATGAGAAGGATTCAACATGATTAGAAGGTGAAGGTATAAGGTTGAGAATTTGAGAAAAATAATGGAGTTGGAAGAAAAAAAAATTTCTCACCTTTGTTCTTGGAATTTTCGGTCCTTATGGGAGGAACTGAGAGAGTTTTTGTGTTTTGTCTAAGTTCTTAGAGAGTGAGAAGAAGTTGGGGGAGTTGAATGAGTGTTAGAATGAAAATATAAATTTGATTCCTCCTTGAAAACAAGGTAAAGGATGTAGGATATAAAATGGGATGATAATTTTTGGTAGTTAATATTGGGATGATAATTATTTCCCCCCCCCCCCACCCCCCCACCCCACCAAATGGCTATGGCCAAAAGTGTGTGTAGTAGGAGAATACTTTTCTTTTTATTTTTTTGCTTTTGGGTGTTATTTATTGGAAAATGGGAATTATTGTTGTTAATAAATGTTGTAGGATAAAATTTGGGAATTGATTCTTTCCTACCCCCATGGATGAAATGATGTCTTAAGGATGATGAAATGTTTTGTTTTTTTTTTTTTAAAGTTGAGAGAAGAAGAAAAAATGTATAGGTATATATATATATATATATATAAATATATAGGAGGATAAAAATAAGAATGTGTAATAACAATATTTTTGGTGTATAATATAAATACTAAATTGTACCATGATATTTTTCCCCCAAAATAATATAGTTGGGAGATACAAAATAATAAAAATAGTAAAGAAGGGAAAAATGAGTTATTTTCCCCATTTTAAGTGATAAGGTCAAAAAATAGGAAATGAGAGAAAAAAATATTTGTTTTCTTTTCTTTTATAAAATTTGAGGAAATTAAAATGTATATGTATTCATAAATAATTATTTGGAAGTTTAAAATTAAGGATATGAAATAACAAGGTGTATTTCAAAAACAAATATAGGAAGTTGGTTGGGAATGAATTATAGAATAAGGTGAAATATTTGGATAAGTATTGGAATGTACTCCTAAATTATCGAAGGTCTAATATTTCTAAAGTCGTAGTCAATCTATCAAGTATTAATACTAGGGGAGAATATAAAATCGGTATGCTCGAAATAGAAAAGAGTAATCATCGTAAGAAGAAATAAATGATTGAGTATCGTATCTCATCTATAATAGATATTGTGACACTTAGTCAAAATTTTGTCACTATACATCATTGTAGAGAATGTTGAAAAATTGGGGCCTCACACTTGAAGTTACTTGCTGCATCGAATCCAGTTTCAAGAGAGATTATCATGATTGCGAAGTCCCGGGTGGTAGTGAGTTGGTAATTGGTTACATCTGTTATTAAAATCTCGATTATTCACATAATTGACTTGCTCGGCCTCGTGAGTGGCGGTTGCGTGAGCGACTGCGGGTGGGAGCGCGGCTTGGTGTGGTGTGCCACCGGTATTCATGATTGCTAATTGCTTTGTCAGACTCGAGATTTGAGCTGCTAAAGCTGACATTGTACCAAGCTCAAGAACACCGGCAACTGGCTTCGGCGCTAACCTCTCGGAGGGCTATAAGCTGACATTGTCATTAAAGTCTCAAATTTTAAAGGGATTTAATAGGAATAAATGGTTACTACTTACCTTAATGTCTTCAAGTAGTCTCTAAAAATTGAATTTTTCCTTCAAACTTCTAACTTCAAATTGAGATGGTGTAAGTCAGCCCCTAAGCTCCAAATATTCATATCCTTGAGTCAAATATTAATTCTTCATGTTGTCAAGAGAAAAATATTAAAACCATAATTTTCTCACCTTAAAAATGTGTAGTCTTGAATTTCATCTTCAAACTTGTAGTCAAGTCTATGTCTCTTAATTCTTCAAGAAAAATTCATCTAGGAGTACCTCAATGAGAAGGATTCAACATGATTAGAAGGTGAAGGTATAAGGTTGAGAATTTGAGAAAATAATGGAGTTGGAAGAAGAAAATTTTTCTCACCTTTGTTCTTGGAATTTTCGGTCCTTATGGGAGGAATTGAGAGAGTTTTTGTGTTTTGTCTAAGTTCTTAGAGAGTGAGAAGAAGTTGGGGGAGTTGAATGAGTGTTAGAATGAAAATATAAATTTGATTCCTCCTTGAAAACAAGGTGGCCAAAAGTTTGGGGAGTTTTCATTTTTTTGTTTTTGTTTTTTTTTTTTTGGTAGTTTATATTGGGATGATAATTATTGGGGGACAAGGTAAAGGATGTAGGATATAAAATGGGATGATAATTTTTGGTAGTTAATATTGGGATGATAATTATTCCCCCCCCCCCCCCCCACCAAATGGCTATGGCCAAAAGTGTGTGTAGTAGGAGAATACTTTTCTTTTTATTTTTTTGCTTTTGGGTGTTATTTATTGTAAAATGGGAATTATTGTTGTTAATAAATGTTGTAGGATAAAATTTGGGAATTGATTCTTTCCTACCCCCCCATGGATGAAATGATGTCTTAAGGATGATGAAATGTTTTGTTTTTTTTTTTTAAGTTGAGAGAAGAAGAAAAATGTATAGGTATATATATATATATATAAATATATATAGGAGGATAAAAATAAGAATGTGTAATAACAATATTTTTGGTGTATAATATAAATACCAAATTGTACCATGATATTTTTCCCCCAAAATAATATAGTTGGGAGATAGAAAATAATAAAAATAGTTAAGAATTGAAAAATGAGTTATTTTCCCCATTTTAAGTGATAAGGTCAAAAAATAGGAAATGAGAGAAAAAAATATTTGTTTTCTTTTCTATTATAAATTTTGAGGAAATTAAAATGTATATGTATTCATAAATAATTATTTGGAAGTTTAAAATTAAGGATATGAAATAACAAGGTGTATTTCAAAAACAAATATAGGAAGTTGGTTGGGAATGAATTATAGAATAAGGTGAAATATTTGGATAAGTATTGGAATGTACTCCTAAATTATCGAAGGTCTAATATTTCTAAAGTCGTAGTCAATCTATCAAGTATTAATACTAGAGGAGAATATAAAATCGGTATGCTCGAAATAGAAAAGAGTAATCATCGTAAGAAGAAATAAATGGTTGAGTATCGTATCTCATCTATAATACATATTGTGACACTTAGTCAAAATTTTGTCACTATACATCATTGTAGAGAATGTTGAAAAATTGGGGCCTCACACTTGAAGTTACTTGCTGCATCGAATCCAGTTTCAAGAGAGATTATCATGATTGCGAAGTCCCGGGTGGTAGTGAGTTGGTAATTGGTTACATCTGTTATTAAAATCTCGATTATTCACATAATTGACTTGCTCGGCCTCGTGAGTGGCGGCTGCGTGAGCGGCTGTGGGTGGGAGCGCGGCTTGGTGTGGTGTGCCACCGGTATTCATGATTGCTAATTGCTTTGTCAGACTCGAGATTTGAGCTGCTAAAGCTGACATTGTACCAAGCTCAAGAACACCGGCAACTGGCTTCGGCGCTAACCTCTCGGAGGGCTATAAGCTGACATTGTCAGTCGGTGTTTTAGCCATCAATGTACCTCCTGATGCCGCATCTAGTATCGTCCTCGTATGCCCATTCAACCCATTGTAAAAATATTGAACTCTCTGCCAGTCTGCATAGCCATGCTGTGGGCATCTTCGCAACAGATCTTTAAATCGCTCCCAAGCTTCGTATAATGGCTCAAAATCAATCTATTGGAATTGGGCTATCTCGCTCTTCAGTTGGAGTGTCTTGCTGGGAGGGACGAATTTTGCTAAAAACTTTTGAGTCAGATCATTCCAGCTCGTAACACTCCTGGGGGCGAACGTCTGTAACCACTGTCTGGCCTTATCCTGGAGTGAAAATGGGAAAAGCCTCAATCGAATGGCCTCATCAGTTACACCATTCATCTTGATGGTGTCGCAAATTTTCAAAAATGTGGCCAGATGTGTATTTGGATCATCCACTGGACTCCCCCTAAATTGATTATGCTAAACCATGCTTATGAGGCCCGGTTTCAATTCGAAATTATTCACATTAATGGGCTGGCGCACAATTCTGGAGTAGTTCTGGTTCACGGTCGGCAGAAGGTAATCCCGGATTGCCCTTTCTGATGCCTCAGGCTGTGGTGGCACATTCACGACCCGATTTCCATTATTCTCATTGTCTCCGTCTTCTGCCATTGCTCGATTTTGTGCTTGTTTTGCTGCTCTGATTGCTCGAAGTGTCCTTTCAATCTCTGGATCAAAAGGAAGCAAATTAGTATTTTCAGAATCTCGCATAAACAAAAAAATTCAAATGAGAAAAATGAATTATAATTCCTAAGCTAGTCTAGATTAGTATTAAGACTACTTGGTAATAGTAATAGTTTAAAATAGGATAAAACAATCCCCGGAAATGGCGCCAAAAACTTTATCGCAAAATTCTTACTGCAAGCGTACGGTGTCAAGTTTTAGTATGGTTTTGAAAGTATGGTTATCGTCTCCACATGGATTGTTATCAAATTTTATACTAAGTACTATAATTAAAATAGCTTAATTCTATCTAGAAATCGAAAATAGATGAATTTTTATTAAACTAAAAATAAAACTAAAATTAAACTAACAATTGGTTCAGACAATTAATCAAACACTTAAGAAATTAATTCTAGAGGGTTGATTTCACCTAGTTATCCCTTATGTTTTCAATCCAGTTCATTAATCACAAGTTATTAATCTATAAGCCAATATTCCTACCATTTATCACTTCCTCTCTCGAGTGCCAAGTGATTTTAGGTTCCAATTTTTGATTTCAATATCTCTATAAAAATTGTAAATTAAACTCTAATACGCACAATGAATATTCTATCACAGGCTTCAAAAGATTCATAAACCTCTCGATTCTATGAAACCCTAGGTTGTGCTATTCTATGGTTAGGCATTCAATTACCTCTCTCGAGTGTCAAATCAAACACGCCAAACAATCTAAACTATTGATCAGATAATTCAGATGCAATCAAATCAAATAGCACAAATAGATTAATTAACATGCGAATTTCATAAACTGGAAATCAAAACATAGGTTCAAATGTAGGTTACATCAATCCCCTAGAAATATAGGTTTAGCTCATAATGGATGTACGAAAACTCGTAAAGAAATAATTATACATCTCAAAAATTGACAAACAAAAGCAAAGAAACAATTGAGAAGAAAAGAGAAGGAATTCTCTCTGTGTCTAGACGAGAAGTGCCTCCAATTGCCGTCCCGAACCCTAGCTTTATGTCTCTTGCCTTGCTTTGTGCTCAAAATAATGTCCGACCTCTCTCCTGTACGCCTCCGTGGTGTATTTATAAGTCAAAGCCTTTGAAAATCCGTCAAAATGGCCCAATACTAAAAGCACATCATCGCGCGCTGCAGCGCTCGAAATGGTGTGCTACAGCGCGCCTGAATCATCACTCTTTCACGTCATCCGGGTTGCGGTGCTGGCTGCCGTGCGCAGCAGCACGCCCAGCTGCACTGCTGCCTGGAGTCGTCACTTGTTGTCCCTGCTGGTCGCGCGCTGCAGCGCGCCTGCTGTCCTGCTCGCTGAACGTCGTCACCTACTGTTGTTTCTCGCCCGGGCGCTGCAGCCCCTTGCCTGGGCGCTGCAGCGCCACCTAAACACTCCTCTGCTACTCGATGGCGCGCTGTAGTGCGCCCTGGATGGCGCTGCAGCGCGTGCCTGACTTCACTCATTGTACTGTTTTCGACCGGCCCGCGCTGCGACGCTCGTCCGTGAATATTATTTTCGCACTTTTCAACTTCTAACTTGCGATTTTCCCCTTCCAACATGTTTTTCATCGTTCTTGATCAATTTCGGCTACCCAAGACTGTCCCAACTCTCAAACGACAACTAATTACATGAATTCGACTCAAACGACACTAAAAATACCCGAAAACAACGCAAAATCCTAGTCTAGAATACTCAACACGTTGGAATAAAAACAACTTAACAAATACCCCCAAACTTAGACGTTTGCTTGTCCTCAAGCAATTATAGACTCTAAAAATTCAACAAACATGAAGGAAATAAAAAAACGACCGACTCAACAGACTAACTGCACAACTTCACAACCAAACTCATTCGTCAAATTTTGTTTCACTATCAATCAAGCACGTGTTTTCACAATGCGATCATGAAGGTGGAATGTTCATGCCAACTCCGTTTTCATTATCCAGATGGATTCACGCAATCAAGTGTTTTCAAAATGATCCACTTTTTGAATATAGAGATGAGATGCTTACCGGACTCCATAGGCTTGTCTTTCACACTAAATACATACCCTTCTCATCATACCCTCCTCAACCTTCAACATTTTTCTATACTTTGTGTGTATGAGTGATGGGTAATTAGGATTTTCACATTTATGCTCTGGGTATTAGATTGGTTGCCAAAGAAACGGGTTTATACGTCTCAAAGGGGGACACTAGGGAAAATATAATACAAAGATAGGCATTTTAGGCTCTGGCTTGTTCAAAGATGGCCTAAATCACTTCATTAATGTTACTTCACCTAGGATTTCGCCTCGACTAGTGATCAGACAAGTTCTAAAATCCGGTGGGATCATACAAGAAACACTCAACCGCATAAATCATCCCCAAATAAATCAACAGAGTTAAGCACATGGAAAGAAGATTAAATCACAGTTCAAACACATGCTCTTTTGACCGTTCAACTCATATTCAACAAATTCACTTAGTTATGTCGTTTCACAGTTTTACAAACGCCCCGACTCGACTCTAGACTCTTTTTTTGTTTTTTTTTTCAACTCAAGACCCGACACGATGAATAAAAATAGACTGCACCCCCCCCCCAAACTTGAAACGATATTGTCCCCAATGGAGAGGTGGGAAAAAAGGACTTTCCTGGTAGCCGAGGAGCGAAGGCTCCTTAAGTCATGTGGTACTACTACGTATATGAGGTGTCTCGTATAAGCTCACAATGCATCCTGGTGCACAAGCTCGTGCGTGTTGTATGCCTCCGAGGTGTGGTCTTGTTCTTCCCATTCGCCTTGGCCCAACCCCTTTTTGGCTTTGCATCTTTGCAACCTAGCAAGGTAGACAAGAAAACAAAACTCGTGGAACCAAGGAATTTGGTTATGGGTGAGAAATCGAAAATCAGAGTACGTACATAATGCACCCAAGTGGAAAATATAGTGCCATGTCAAAAAGATAAGCATAGATATGCAAGATAGCACTAAACAATGTGAAACTATCATTGGGGCATTTAATCAAACACCTCATATGCATGAATTTGGGCAACGATAGGAAATGCAATGGATAACTTAATTCAATCCCAAAATTCAATATCAAGCCTAAGTCTATCATGATCAACCAATCCACAATCCACAAATCAACAACAATTATCCTAGCACTACTACAATCCAATCACACCAAAAATCACAAGATGGAGAAAACCATGGGGTGGGGTTTGGAAGTTGCAAACTTACCAAATAATGAGTGAATGAGATGAAGATGATGTGTGTGGTGTTAGAGTGCTCCTTTGTGAAGATGGAGTGAGATATGTGGGATTTGCACAAATAAGAGGGTGGGATGTGATGTAACTTACTACTCCTAAAAATACAAAAAAAAAATCAAAAAAACAAAAACAACTACTAGATTATATTAAAACTAAGAAAGCAATAAAAGGGGCTTGAGTTGCCTCCCAAGAAGCGCTAAGTTTACAGTCTTCAGCCAGACTATGTAGGATTATCCTCAAGTTGGGGCTCCAATAGGCATGTTATCCACATTGCTCTTAGAAACTTCCCAACCTCCAATGTCTTCAGCTATATTCCCAACCATCTGCTTACCATCATTTGATTCAAATTTTAGCATGTTGGTTGGATGGATGGTGAATACGACTTTCTCCTGATTTACCCGCAGAGTTAGCTCCCCCATTTCTACATCGATCAAACGCCCTTGCTGTAGCTAAAAAATGGCCGCCCAAAGATTATGGGTATTTTATTGTCCTCGTTCGCGTCCCAACACTACAAAATCCATAGGGAAAAAATTATTAATTCTTACCAATATGTCCTCAATGATTCCCTAAGGATAAGTGATGGATCGATCAGCAAACTGCAAAGTGATGTTGGATGGTTTCACCTCCCCGAGCCCAAACTTCGTCACATCATAAAGAGATATAAGATTCACACTGGACCCAAGATCACAAAGTGGTTTCTCAAAGAAAACTCCTCCAATAGTACAAGGAATAGTGAAACTCCCTGGATCCTTCATTTTCTGAGGTAGTTTACTTTGGACTATTGCACTACATTCCTCTGTCAGATAGACAGTTTCAAACTCTTCCAACTTCATTTTCTTGGATTCCACTGGTTCGCATAAATAGGTGATTCTTCAGGAGCAGGCTGAATTTTTGCTTTCTTTCACACGTAAATTGCATTGCAGTGCTCTCTCGGATTAACCTCTGTGTCACTTAGGAACTTTCTCTTCTGCTGCAATGAATTCACGGCTGTAGCCAACTGACCCATTTGTGTCTCGATCGACCTAATATGCGTCTCCATTGTGCTCATCTTAGTATTCAGACCATCAATCTGCGTCTCACTCCTATTCATTCGGTTCCTAGTCTCTCCGATGAATGAGCCGAGCATCTCCTCTAGCGACTGCTTCTTTTCACCTCCGAGTGGATTCAATACATTCATGTTGTTGCTATAAGAGAGATTCTCATGATTGCGAAGTCCTGGGTGGTAGTGAGTTGGTAATTGATTACCTCTGTTAATAAAATCCCGGTTTATTCACATAATTGACTTGCTCGGCCTCGTGAGTGGTGGCTGCGTGAGCGGCTGCGGGTGGGAGCGCGGCTTGGTGTGGTGTGCCACCGATATTCATGATTGCTAATTGCTTTGTCAGACTCGAGATTTGAGCTGCTAAAGCTGACATTGTATCAAGCTCGAGAACACCGGCAACTAGCTTCGGCGCTGACCTCTCGGAGGGCCATTGATAGCTAGTTGTGGCCATTTCTTCAAGTAGAAGTAAGGCCTCAGTCAGTGTTTTAGCCATCAATGTACCTTCTGATGCCGCATCTAGTATCATCCTTGTATGCCCATTCAACCCATTGTAAAAATATCGAACTCTCCGCTGACCGCATAGCCATGTCGGGCATCTTCGCACAGATCTTTAAATCGCTCCCAAGCTTCGTATAACGGCTCAAAACCAATCTATTGGAATTGGGTTATCTCGCTCTTCAGTTGGAGTGTCTTGTTGGGAGGGAAGAATTTTGCTAAAAACTTTTGAGTCAGATTATCCCAGCTCGTAGTACTCCCAGGGGCGAACGTCTATAACCACTGTGTGGCCTTATCCTGGAGTGAAAATGGGAAAAGCCTCAATCGAATGGCCTCATCAGTTACAACATTCATCTTGATGGTGTCGCAAATTTCCAAAAATGTGGCCAGATGTGTATTCGGATCATCCACTGGAATCCCCCCAAACTGATTTCGTTGAACCATGCTTATGAGGCCGGTTTTAATTCAAAATTATTCACATTAATGGGCTGGCGCACAATTCCGGAGTAGTTCTAGTTCACGGTCGGCAGAAAGTAATCCCGGATTGCCCTTTCTGATATGCCTCAGACTGTGGTGGCACATTCATGACCCAATTTCTGTTATTCTCATTGTCTCCGTCTTCTGCCATTGCTCGATTCTGTGCTCGCTTTGCTGCTCTGATTGCTCGAAGTGTCCTTTCAATCTCTGGATCAAAAGGAAGGGAATTAGTTTTTTCAGAATCTCGCATAAACAAAAAAAATCAAATGAGAAAAACGAAGTTATAATTCCTAAGCTAGTCTAGATTAGTATTAAGACTACTTGGTAATAGTATTAGTTTAAAATATGATAAAACAATCCCCGGCAACGGCGCCAAAAACTTGATCGCAAAATTCTTACCGCAAGCGTACGGTGTCAAGTTTTAGTATAGTTTTGAAAGCAGGGTTATCGTCTCCACAGGGATTGTTATCGAATTTTATACTAAGTACTATAATTAAAATAGCTTAATTCTATCTAGAAATCGAAAAGAGATGAATTTTTATTAAACTAAAAATAAAACTAAAATTAAACTAACAATTGGTTCTGACAATTAATCAAACACTTAAGAAATGAATTCTAGAGGGTTGATTTTACCTAGTTATCCCCTATGTTTTCAATCCAGTTCATTAATCACAAGTTATTAATCTATAAGCCAATATTCCTACCGTTTATCACTTCCTCTCTTGAGTGCCAAGTGATTCTAGGTTCCAATTTCTGATTTCGATATCTCTATAAAAATTATAAATTAAACCCTAATACGCTCAATGAATATTCTATCACAGGCTTCAAAAGATTCATAAACCTCTCGATTCTATGAAACCCTAGGTTGTGCTATTATATGGCTAGGCGTTCAATTACCTCTCTCGAGTGTCAAATCAAACACGCCAAACAATCTAAACTATTGATCAGATAATTCAGATGCAATCAAATCAAATAGCACAAATAGATTAATTAACATGCGAATTTCATAAACTGAAAATCAAAACATAGGTTCAAACGTAAGTTACATCAATCCCCTAGAAATATAGGTTTAGCTCATAATGGGTGTACAAAAACTCATAAAGAAATAATTATACATCTCCAAAGTTGACAAAGAAAATCAAAGAAGGAATTGAGAAGAAAAGAGAAGGAATTCTCTGAATGTCCAGACCAGAAGTGCCTCCAATTGCCATCCTGAACCCAAGCTTTGTGTCTCTTGCCTTGCGTCGTGCTCAAAATAATGTCCGACCTCTCTCCCCTATGCCTCCGTGGTGTATTTATAAGTCGAAGCCCTCGAAAATTCATCAAAACGGCCCAAAACTAAAAGCCCAGATTTTAGCCCCCATCGCGCGTTACACGTTGCTGAATGGCGCATGTAGCCGCGAATCAATCATCACTGCTTCATGTCATGCCGGGCTGCGGTCTTTGGATGCCGCGTCTGTAGCCGCAGCGCCACCGCCTCGCTTCTGGAGTTGTCACTTGTTGTCCTCGCTGGTCGTGTCTTTGCGGTAGCTGGAGATGGCGTGCTACAGGCCTTTCCATTGCCCTCATCAACGCCGTCACTGTTCATTGTTTCGCCCGAAGCGTTGCAGCCCCTTGCTCGATTTTGGTCATCAAGCATTTCTGGTCATTTTCACTCAACAATGGTTTGCACCTTTGACGGGTCTGCTGCGATCCCATCACCATGTACTATATGTCCTAGAAATGTGACTTCCTTAATCTATAATTTGCACTTGTTAAGTTTGGCATATAACTTGTGTTCTCGTAGTGCTTCCAATCATGATTCTCAAATGATGTTTGTGATCCTCCCTCGACTTGGAGTACATGAGTATGTCATTGTTGAAAATCACTACGAATTAATCTCAGTAAGGTCGGGAGACTCGGTGCATCATGCAAATGAATGTTGTGGGGCATTCGTCAATCCGAATGGCATCACTACAAACTCGTAGTGACCATACCTAGTTTGGAAGGCTGTTATGTATGTGTTCGCCCTTAATCTTCTACTGATAGTATTTTTGTTGTGGATCAAATTTTGTGTACACTATGACTCCCTAGTGTTGGTCCAATAGTTCATCAATCATTGGGAGGGATGCTTATTTGGGATGGTCATGCTGTTAAGACCACATTAGTCAATACACAGTCTCAGTGTCCCATCCCTATAATTAATCCATACTTAGTGACTAAAATTAAGTCATAATCGACCAAATTAACTAACAACTAACTCAAATGTTGGACGAGTATCTAAATCACAATGATAGTTTGAATAATCTCATAAAGTCTTTATCCGATCTTAGTGAACAATAGTCGCCATAGCTTAGAGAATCATTTGTGGTAACGTCTACTCGAGATCATGTAATAGTCACATCCTTAATGGATCTTATCAGTGATACCTAAACCACAAGTCAAATTTCCATACTTAAGCTTGTACAAGTATTTGGGAATGAATAACGCAAGGATACTACCATCAATACATTATACTTAGTGAGTTCCCTACTATCTTTTTCCCAATGTAATATCATTAGGTATCTAGATTCCATAATATATCACATCCAAATCACATACTTATCAAGAGATAACCTCGTATCCATCAAATCTCATCCTATCGGGCATTATAATCTTCAAATCACGGATTTTCTAAATCATGTAACATCCAAACAGAAGAATATCTGGATATCTTAACACTATGACAACCCAAAGAGTTCAAATATTCATCCAAGATTTAACTTCGCTCATCAGTAGCGGTACCCTATCCATGGTCAGAGGAACCTATCCTGTGTCAGCTCGGTGTAAGTTTCCTCCTTACAAACCGAACTCTGATACCATAACTGTCACGCCCCAAAATGGAAGTCGTGACACAATTTATCAAACATATACCGGTTTACCAATTTGGCTTAACTATCATCCAACATACATCAATGTAACGCATAAATACGGGAATAACTAAGTCAGAGTATGGTTGCAGCGGAATCCAAAGAAATAAAATACAATACAATAATTGATTCTCAGGGTCCTACGCCCTGCTATTACAACAAATAAGTGTATGGTCTAAATCATCACAAATATAATCCATTGTCTTAATAAAATCCATACTACAATACTAAACTAGGCTACGTCATGGGATCCGTCGTCATATCGTCCTGATACAGTCCTTCATCTTCTGGTTGATAAAAGATGTGGGGTGAGAACAAAAATCCTCAGTGGGTGGGTGCTGGTGTGCGAGTGTGGCAGGTTTTTATGCACGGAAAAATGGTTTCATGGAAATCAATGCATGAAGTGCATATGACTTTTTCTAGTTGTTTATAGAAAGATTTACATTAACCATTATGTTAGATTGGTCAGATTCAGTCAAACATTATTATTGTCTTATTAAATTTACTTCCACTTTCAATTGGATAAGGTCGTAGCCAATATCCCACTTCACTTGGATAGGGCCGTAGCCAATATCCCACTTGGATAAGGCCGTAGCCAATATCCCACTTCACTTGGATAGAGCCGTAGCCGTTATCCCACTTAATTTGGATAAGGCTGTAGCCAATATCCCACTTCACTTGGATAGGGTCGTAGCCGGTATCCCAATTAATCTGGATAAGGCCGTAGCCAATATCCCACTTTACTTGGATAGGGCCGTAGCCGGTATCCCACTTAATTTGGATAAGGCCGTAGCCAATATCCCACTTCACTTGGATAGGGCTGTAGCCGATATCCCACTTGGATAAGGTCGTAGCCAATATCCCACTTTAAATTTTCACTTTGCTTTTCACTTTCGTTCTCAATTTCACTTCCAATTATCATTTCACTTCATATTTCACTTACATTTCACTTCACTTCACATTTCACTTCAAGATTTCTCTTCACTTCATTTAATTCCACTTTACGTTCACTTAAATTTTCTCTTCCTAGTACTATCTTGCTCGTTCAAAAATTTGATAAAATCAGTTAGCAAGTCTGGAGTGATCTTGGTCACACAATATCCAGTATTTATTTCAAAACAAAACTCGCGGTCTAGTTATCGGGTGGATAATCTAGCCGGTTTTATTATTCGGTTCGGTGCATTATTTTTCAAGCTCGCTATTTTTATTAGATAAGTATGAAATACATATCTTAAAATATTTATAAGGTAACCGAGTTAGAAAATCTCAAATTCGAGGTCCTTGGCGAATTTTAAAAATAAAAATTATTTTTACTAAGGAGAACATTCTCTTACCGGGTTCTGAAATTCGATAAGTTTCAATTCCGGACTCGAAAAAGGGTAAAGTCAGTTCCAAAAATTTCCAAATTCCCAGAGGGTTATATTTTCCAGAGGCTCGAGACAAATTTTATAAAATATGCAGAATCACCCTCTAGTTTCCAAAAAGTTTGATTTTTGACTTGATATTTTAAAATTAGGTAAATCTTAAACCGGGAAAGACTTAGCATGACCACTTGATGAAATTAGAGGGAAGTGGAGTAAATGGCCGATACTACTGGAATTTTAAAATACTTCTTTGGGCAGTAATAAGTTGTGGTTAAAACAATTTTGAAAATTTCAAAAGTTAGGTAACTCATTTTCACAAATTACAATTTTGGCCCAAAAGCGATTTTTTGTCGTTAAAAGCTCGTTTCAAGTTGGATGGTTATGAAATTTAAACTAAAGGTTTAAAATATCATATTAAATAAATCTGCAAGTTTTCGAGATACCTTGACTTTCCCAGTTTCGAAAATTACAGTTTTGGTCCTTTAAGTTTTACAATTTTATATTTTAATATCAAACTTGTTCCTTATTGTATTTCTTGTCCGGAAGTGGTCCCAATCTTTCAAGTCACTTCATATATGAAATTTACAGATTATTGGGTCCAATATTTCGAATTTTCAGAGGTGGCCTTCACAGATTTTCATATTTATACTTTTGGCCCAATATTTCACAATAATTACAAAAATAACCCAAGCTTCGATTTTTCTTGCACAAGTTACAAGTCCAGAATTCCAATAATATATAAAAACTTATTTTAAATATTTCTAAAATATATTTGAACATTTATAGCATCATAAATCATAAAAGCATAATGATGAGCAATTTTATCAACATTTTATGCAAGAAAAATATCATACTCATCTTTTTATTTTCTCAAAATTTCATTAAAACATAAATCTCATAAATACTTGATAAAATTCATAAAATATTATATTATCTCATGAACATGCATTTTTGTGCACTGGTAGAAAGAATGATGCATTTTTGTAGAGAAATATTTGTCACCAACCTCGTAGTAGTTTTTCGGGTTGATCTAAAATGGAGTCTTCTTATTGGTATCAACTTCTTGACTCAAAATCTTTAAGGTCAGCCCCTTTATGGTATCTAAACTATATTTTGGTGTTAAAATTAAAGTCTCAAGTTTTAAAGGGATTTAATAGGAATAAATGGCTACTACTTACCTTAATGTCTTCAAGTAGTCTCTAGAAATTAAATTTTTCCTTCAAACTTCTAACTTCAACTTGAGATGGTGTAAGTCAGCCCTAAGTTCTAAAAATTCATATCCTTGAGTCAAAAATTAATTCTTAATGATGTCAAGAGAAAAATACTAAAACCATAATTTTCTCACCTTAAAAATGTGTAGTCTTAAATTTCCTCTTCAAGCTTGTAGTCAAGTCTAGGTCTCTTAATTTTTCAAGAAATATTCATCTAGGAGTACCTCAATGAGAAGGATTCAACATGATTAGAAGGTGAAGGTATAAGGTTGAGAATTTGAGGAAAAAAATGGAGTTGGAAGAAGAAAAATTTTCTCACCTTTGTTCTTGGGATATTCGATCCTTATGAGAGGAATTGAGAGAGTTTTTGGTGTTTTGTCTAAGTTCTTAGAGAGTGAAGAGATGTTGGGGGAGTTGTATGAGTGTAAGAATGAAAAGATAAATTTGATTCCTCCTTGAAAACAAGGTGGCCGAAAGTTTAGGGAGTTTTCATTTTTTTGTTTTTTTTTTTTTTTTGGTCGTTAATAATTGGGATGATAATTATTGGGGGACAAGGTAAAGGATGTAGGATATAAAAAAAATGGAATTGGTCCCCCCCCCCAAATGGCTATGGCCAAAAGTGTGTGTAGTAGGAGAATACTTTTCTTTTTATTTTTTTGCTTTTGGGTGTTATTTATTGTAAAATGGGAATTATTGTTGTTAATAAATGTTGTAGGATAAAATTTGGGAATTGGTTCTTTCCTACCCCCTATGGATGAAATGATGTCTTAAGGATGATAAAATGTTTTTTTTTTTAAAGTTGAGAGAAGAAGAAAAAATGTATATGTATATATATATATATATATATATATATATAAATATATAGAAGGATAAAAATAAGAATGTGTAATAACAATATTTTTGGTGTATAATATAAATCCCAAATTGTACCATGATATTTTTTTTCCTCCAAAATAATCTAGTTGGGAGATACAAAATAATAAAAATAGTAATAGAAGGGAAAAAAATGAGTTATTTTCCCCATTTTAAGTGATAAGGTCGAAAAATAGGAAAGGACAGAAAAAAATATTTATTTTCTTTTCTTTTATAAAATTTGAGGAAATTAAAATGTATAGGTATTCATAAATAATTATTTGGAAGTTTAAAATTAAGGATGTGAAATAACAAAGGTGTATTTCAAAAACAAATATAGGAAGTTGGTTGGGAATGAATTATAGAATAAGGTGAAATATTTGGATAAGGATTGGAATGTACTCCTAAATTATCGAGGGTCTAATATTTCTAAAGTCGTAGTCAATCTATCAAGTATTAATACTAGAGGAGAATATAAAATCGGTATGCTCGAAATAGAAAAGAGTAATCTTCGTAAGAAGAAATAAATGATTGAGTATCGTATCTCATCTATAATAGATATTGTGACACTTAGTCAAAATTTTATCACTATACATCATTGTAGAATATGTTGAAAAATTGGGGCCTCACACTTGAAGTTACTTGCTGCATCGAATCCAGTTTCATACTTAACATGGATATTTGTTCTGTGAGTATGGTGATCTTATCATCATTCTGCGATACGTTTATCCTCGGATCTCTCAGATGACCATTGGTAACTGTTGTTCGCCATCTCCTCAAACAAGTCTAGTGCCTCCTCAGGATATTTCCCTAGTAGTGAACCTCCAGATGCAGCATCTATAATTGTTCTTGTGTTGCCACTCAAACCATTATAGAAATACTGAACATGTTGGTAGTCGAGATATCCGTGTTGAGGGCACTTCCTTAACAATTCCCGGAATCTATCACATGCTTCATATAGTGGCTCAGCATCTAATTGCCTAAACTAAGCGATCTCAGATTTCAATTTCAACGTCTTATTGGGGGAAAAGTATTTGGCTAGAAACCGCTGAATTAGTTCTGACCAATTTGCGGTTGGTGGTATTAAAGAGCATAACCATCCCTTAGCCTTATAGCGTAGAGAAAATACGAAAAGGCGGCATCGAATAGTATCTCAGAAACACTATTCATTTTAACTGTATCACAAATTTCTAAAATGTGCGCCAAATGCGCGTTTGGATCCTCAACGGCTCTATCCCCAAACTGGTTTTGTGACACCATCTAGATCAATGCCGGTTTTAGTTTAAAATTATTTGTATTTATTGGCAGACGGGTCGTACCCCTATAAGTTTGACTTACCTCTGGCTGTAAGTGTTAGTCCAAGTGGCTACAATAATCTAGAGGGGGGTGAATAGATTATGCCGATTTTTCGCAAATTACCCTCTTTTTCTAAACAACGAGTAGATAGCAAGAATGTAAATGCGGAAAATAAACAACACTCGTTGATTTAAAGAGGTTCAACCCACCTAGGGCCTAATCCTCTACCACCCCAGTATCTCCGGAATGGATTTTAAAAAGAAAAAAAGGTTTTATTAATTTACCAAAAATTAATACAACACCTTGAGGATTACCACAACCCTCTTTCACCACCTTGAGGATTACCACAACCCTCTTTCACCACCTTGAGGATTACCACAACCCTCTTACAACACCTTGAAGATTACCACAACCTTCAAACACCTATCACCTAGATCACCCAGTGTATTCTTACCACAAGAATACTCACAAGGATGTCTTGTGTTGAATGATGACCAAAATCAAGATTACAACTCAATAATGATTGATACAATATGAGTACAAGTGTAATCAAGAATTGAAAGCCTAGACCTCAAATAAGTGCAAGTGAAAGTGCTTAGGTTAATACAACAAGATATATGAAAGTGTTTGCTCAATTGCTCTTTGCTTGGATATTGTGTGTTGTGTCTTGTTGCTTGAATGAAGCCTCTATTTATAGGAGAGGACTTGGCTTTCATTTCCAGACATTGGCTCCTCCTTGGGGGAGTGATTTGCTACAAAAGAAACCATTTAAAATGATCAATATAGCTGTTAGAAATCAATCCCACAAAATAGGGAAAAGTTATCGAAAAAAACGCAACGGATAGTTTTCGATAAACACGGGTTCGACCGGTCACAAGCAGAGATAAGATTGAAATTGAATTCCCGCGAATTTTTACACGGGGGACCGGTCGAAGGGGTGCGACGGCCGCCTTTAAATTGAAGGGTTGCCTTGATGATTTTACGAAACAGAGAAGTCTCGGAACAAAAATCCAACTTGCAGTGTCGTCGCCTGGCGGTCGCCGGCCGACCGCACCGATCGCCCACAGTCGGTCGACCTGGCCGCCCGACTGTTTTTCTTACATCCCATTTTGTTTCTCGACTCAACTCAGTACGGGTTGCCTATAGGGCGGACGGTCGAACTGAAACAAATGTGTTGTCCAATGTTTTATTGAAAATAAACTTCTAGAAATACTCCGAAAAATAGTAAAAACATTTTAAGTTGATCGGAACTATTTTAGACAACATTTAGGGACATAGTTTTGGTTTAAAAACATATTTGAACAAAATCGATCATAATCATCAAAATCATGATAAAAACATTTATCTAACAAACTCCCCTTTTTGATGATTACAAACCAAAACAATTTTCTTGAGGACGATTTTAAAACCGATTAAAATTTACGGTTTACGAGTAAACTATCCGTTAGAAATATTTCATACAAAGCTCCCCTATTTATGAGCATATCAACAAACGATTATTATAAGTAAGAAGCACAAGCTATAACAAGCTTATATAGAATGCATCATGAGCTAAGGAGCTCCCCCTGTCACAAAACTTATAAACAATTTCATCCGAGTCCAAAAAACAAGCCATGGACTAGGTATTAAAGTCCACAATACTTATTGCGAGCTTTTATTAGCTTTTCTTGAGCTAAAGAGCTAATATCCTGTTTCTCCCCTTTGGAATCATCAAAAAGAATGTTAGAATGGTGAAAACACCATACAATAATATCAAAAGTGCGCCAAAGGAACGGTTTTTATTAGTTTAGCAATTTAGAGCATAATAATCCAAGGAAAATGGGAGAAATGTAATATGAAGAGTTCATTCGCTTGTTTTGTTTGTCAAAACATGATCTTAATAAGCATAGAAAACTTTTGAAAGCAAGAGAATCATGTATAAGTTGAAATTTTCATTGCGACATATCATCGAACACCTTGTGTGCGTTAATAATAGAAGAGGTTGTATATAACCTTTGTAAATGGTTCAAGCCAAAAATTTCAACACCAATTCAAGTCACTCATCATACATAACAACACAACAACCAAGCTCATCATGATCATACGAAAATTACATCAAAAATATTCAAGAAACTTGAAAACTCGAGGTTCCACTCAATTGAGTAAAAGAAGCGAAATTCTTACCATTTGATCGGAAAGAGTGAGCCATAATGATGATGATCATGCTATATGATGTCCATGTTGTGTAAAATATGCATGAAAACCATTTTAGAATGAAATTTGAGTGAATTTGGCAAAGGGGACGAAAAATGGCCAAATATTTGTTAAAATGAAGAATCTTTCAAGACATTAACGTTTAAAAGCCAAGATATAGCTTAGGGCGCCGGCCGAGTTGAGGGGCGAGGTTGCCCTCAACTCCTTCATTTTGTCATTGTTTTGTCGCTTTTTCCAAAATCCGATTTTTCGCCCCTAAGTTTTTTAAAAACGTGCAAAATGCAAACGTAAGCTTCATTCAATATGCATTATGCCTAACCGAGCTCGTATTGATGAAAAAGTCTCGGAAGATAGCGGTTTTTGTGAAAATATCCGTTAATTGATCTTGAGATGGTACAAAGGATATCTCAATTTACGTTTTGAAACGCAATCCCTTAGAAAATGATGTCGAATCTCAATATGTTTAGTACGGTTATGATGAACCGGGTTTTGAGCAATATTTATAGCGGATATATTATCACAAAAGATAGGTACATTTTCAAAAGAGCATTTGTAATCCGCTAAGGTTTGTTTCATCCAAAGAAGTTGAGTACAACAAAATGCGGCGGAAATATATTCGGCTTCGGGTAGTTGAAAGAAAAACACGATTTTGCTTCTTTGAAAACCAAGAAACTAGGTAATCGCCTAAAAATTGAAATGATCGGAAGTACTTTTCCGATCATCAATATTTCCCATAGTCCAGAATCACTATAACCTTTAAGAGAAAAATTTTCATTCTTTGGATAAAATAAACCATATTGAATGGTGCCTTTCAAATATCGAAAAATCCTTTTAACGGCACTCATGTGAGATTCTTTGGGATTGCTTTGAAAACGAGCACATAGGCATACGGCATGAAGAATGTCCAGTCTCTACTAGCGGTTAAATAAAGTAAACTACCAATCATACCTCGATACTTTAATTCATCCACGGACTTGCCTTTCTCATCTTTGTCAATTTTGACATTTGTTGCCATAGGAGTAGAGACGGTTCTTCCTTCTTCAATGCCGAACTTTTTCAAAAGTTCTTTTGTATACTTTGATTGTGAAATATAAATACCTTCTTGACATTGCTTAATTTGAAGTCCAAGAAAGAAGTTAAGCTCCCCATCATACTCATCTCGAATTCTCCTTGCATTAACTTAGAAAATTTCTTGCACAAAGAATCATTAGTAGCACCAAAGATAATATCACCAACATATATTTGTACAAGTAAACAATCTTGCCCTTTTTCAAAAAACAAATAGAGTTGTATCAACTTTACCTCTTATAAAACCATTTTGTAAAAGAAAAGAACTAAGTCTATCATACCATGCACGGGTGCTTGTTTTAAACCATACAAGGCCTTTTTAAGTTTATAAACATCATTAGGCCTAGAAAAATTTTCAAACCCGGAGGTTGTTTTACATAGACTTCTTCTTGAATAATACCATTTAAGAAGGCGGATTTAACATCCATTTGGTAAAGTTTGAAATTTTTAAAGCAAGAATAGGCAAGCAAAATACGAATAGCTTCGAACGTCTACGGGTGCAAAAGTTTCATCATAGTCAATACCTTCTTCTTGACAATACCTCGAGCTACTAACCTTGCCTTATTTGAACAATGTTGCCTTGATCATCAAGTTTGTTTAGGAAAACCCATTTTGTGCCAATAATGGTTTGAGAAGGAGGACAAGGTACCAATTCCCATACATCATTTCTTTCAAATTGATTCAACTCCTCTTGCATCTCTAGAAACCAATCCTCAATAGCTTCTTTAGCATTTTTAGGCTCTTTTTGAGAAATAAGAGCTTTTTCGCAAATTTTCTCCGAGTCATCACTTTGTCAAGGGATCACCAATAATAAGATCTTTTGGGTGATCTCCTTAAATTTCAATGCAAGCGGGAAGATCCGAGATATCATCTCTATCTTCTTGAGGACCATTTGAAGTGGACGGTTGATCGTTTGATGTAGACGATTGATCATCAATTTGAACAATTTGTTCAATAATATCCTCCTCATCACTTTCATCATTAGGAATTCTTTCAACTCCAAGCTTCATTGAATTTAACATGGATGGATTCTTCAAAAACTCCACTAGTCTTATTGTAAACCCGATATGCTTTGCTTTTTGTTGAATATCCCATAAATATCCCTTCATCGGCCTTAGGATCAAGTTTGTCCAATTGATCCTTGGTATTCAAAATAAAGCATTTACAACCAAATATCTTGAAATAACTAATATTTGGAGTTCTACCTTTCCAAAGCTCATATGGAGTTTTATTCATTTTAGGACGAATATAAACTCGATTAATGACATAGCAAGCGGTACTTACGGCTTCGGCCCAAAAATACTTTGGAAGTGAAAATTCATTGAGCATGGACCGACTCATTTCATTTCTTGTAATGTCCGATTTTTCCGTTCGGCTACTCCATTTTGTTGAGGTGTCCTTGGAGCCGAGAAATTATGAGCATATCCTTTGGTTTCACAAAATACTCTAAATTCATCGTCAAATTCTCCACCTCGATCGCTTGAATAGACTTGATAGTATCTTCTTTTTCATTCTCAATAAGTCTACACAACTTAACAAACTCATTAACGGCATCGTTTTTATTGGTAAGAAAAAGAGCCCAAGTATATCTTGAAAAATCATCGACTATAACAAAAGTGTAATGTTTTCCACTTGACTAGCCGTACCAATGTCCCCGTACAAATCAAGGTGAAGCATTTGTATAGGTTTGGTTGTGGAAATTTCATTTTTGGGCTTAAAACTACTTTTAACTAATTTGTTCTTTTGACAAGTGTCACATAAGCCAAGATTTTCAAAATTCAATTTGGGTAGTCCTTTCACATGTTGGTTTTTGTAAATATTTTTCAAATTCTTGTATCCAACATGTCCAAGTCGCCGATGCCATAAACTAGTTAAATCATTATTGGCGACTAAACAAGAAACATTTTGACTAACCAAATCACTTGTACAAATTTTGTAAAGATTGCCTTTTCTATTTGCTTCACAAATAATTTCACCATTTTTATGAATAAGGCATTTTTCTTTATTAAAGGAAACATCATATTTAGAATCACAAAGTTGGCTAACACTTATCAAATTAAACTTAAGCCCTTCAACTAATAGAACATTACTAAGAGAGAAAGAAGAGTTACCAATTTCTCCATTTCCAAGAATATTTCCTTTGCCATTGCCGAACATGACCATACCCTCTTCTTGGAGTTTGATGTTGGTAAAAAGTTCTTCCTCCCCGGTCATATGGCGTGAACATCCGCCGTCCACGAGCCATTTTGAATCTTCCATTGTGGTTATAGCCCCTATTACCTACAAAAGAAATTCTTTTAGGTACCTATAATTTTGGGGTCCATGGGGTTAGTCTTGAGACCTTTGGGTCTCCAAACATGTCTTGAGCTATTTCTCAATTTGCAATTATTAGCATAATATCCAACTTTGCCACAATAAAAACACGTAGGAGTATTATAATTATTAGCACGTACAAAAGTCGGACTTTGGTTATTTTTCTTAAAAACACTTTGAAATGGCTTATAACCAAGTCCCGATTTGGAATGCTCACCTCTTTGTGCATCTAAAATTTTTGTAACTTTATCCGTACTTATGTTGAAACGATGCATATCATTTTTCAAACATTCAATCTCTTTTGTGAGCAATTCCTTTTCGGTTTCAAGAGAATGAATTCTAGTAAGAGTAAGAGCATGAGCTTTGTCAGAGATTCATAAGAGGTAAATAATTTTTCTTTTTCAACTTTAATCTCCTTATGCTCCTTTTTCAAGTTTTTGTATTTAACAATTAAATTTTGAAACTCAATTTGCAATTCATCAAAATCACATTGCAAGTCATCAACTATGGAGGAAGTAGAAGAGTTTGAGTGTACCTCATTGTTTTCATCGCCTATAGCCATGAGACCGTGTTCGGTTTCTCCTTCCTCATCGGTTGTTTGAGTAGTTCATCCCATGTTTTGACTTCCGCATTTAGAGCCTTCTTTTTTGTGAAAGGCTTCCTTTTCTTTTGTTCTTCTTCTTCGAGCTTGCAGCAATCGGCAATGAAGTGCCGGGTTTTCCGCATTTAAAGCAAGCATTATCTCTTGGTTTTCTTGCTTTATTTTTATTCACAAATTTTGCAAATTTTCGAACAAGTGTGGCCGTTTCCTCATCATCATCATCATTATCATAGTATGCATTATTAGAAGAAGAAGCAAGACCTTTAGAAATAATTTGCATACCCGATTGATTTGTGGATGGTTTGGAATTTTCCTCTCTCCTTGAGATAGACTTCATATATGAGTAGATTTCCAATAAGTTCATCAAACTTGAGTGTCTCAAGATTTTGTGCCTCGTGATTGCCGTTAGTTTTTTCGGACCATGACCGGGAAGTGCATTCAATACCTTCGTCACCTTGTCTTCTTGGAGATGGCCTTGTCGAGGCCACAAGAGGATTGACAATATTGTGCTCCTTTCCACCATCTTGGAGATGCTTTCGCCATCATACATGTTAAAGTTTTGAAGTCTTTAACAAGCATGGTCTTTCTTGCTTTTGACTTTCTTAGTCCCTTCATAGATTGTCTCCAATTTTTCCCAAACGTCATGTGCCGACCTTATGCCTCTTATGCGATTGTACTCGGTGGCGGTAAGAGAACAATGCAAAATATTTAAAGCCTTACCGTTTAGAGAGAAAGCCTTTTTGTCGTTTTCATCAAACTCCTTGAAAGGTTTAGGAGTCAAAGTGCCATCTTCCGATTTCTTTGTTGGTTGATCAACTCCTTCAATAACCACATTCCAAATGTCGAACCCGCACTTGTAGGAAGCACTCCATACGGTCTTTCCAAAATGCGTAGTTGTTGGCGTCGAATAGTGGTGGCTTATTTGTGGAGGCGTAGGTGGTGAGATGAGCATCATTTGTAGCCATGGATCTTTCCTCTTTACTCGGAAGCAGCTAGCCAAAAAGAGTTTGGCTTTGATACCACTTGTTAGTCCAGTGGCTACAATAATCTAGAGGGGGTGAATAGATTATGCCGATTTTTCGCAAATTACCCTCTTTTTCTAAACAACGAGTAGATAGAAAGAATGTAAATGCGGAAAATAAACAACACTCGTTGATTTAAAGAGGTTCAACCCACCTAGTGGCCTAATCCTCTACCACCCCAAAGATTCTAGGAATGGATTTTAAAAAGAAAAAAAGGTTTTATTAATTTACCAAAAATTAATACAACACCTCGAGGATTACCACAACCCTCTTTCACCACCTCGAGGATTACCACAACCCTCTTACAACACCTTTGAAGATTACCACAACCTTCAAACACCTATCACCTAGATCACCCAAAGTGTATTCTTACCACAAGAATACTCACAAGGATGTCTTGTGTTGAATGATGACCAAAATCAAGATTACAACTCAATAATGATTGATACAATATGAGTACAAGTGTAATCAAGAATTGAAAGCCTAGACCTCAAATAAGTGCAAGTGAAAGTGCTTAGCTAATACAACAAGATATATGAAAGTGTTTGCTCAATTGCTCTTTGCTTGGATATTGTGTGTTGTGTCTTGTTGCTTGAATGAAGCCTCTATTTATAGGAGAGGACTTGGCTTTCATTTCCGGACATTGGCTCCTCCTCGGGGAGTGATTTGTCGCAAAAAGAAACCATTTAAAATGATCAATATATTTGTTATAAATCAATCCCACAAAATAGGGAAAAGTTGTCCAAAACGCAAGCGGATAGTTTGTCGATAAAATACGGGTTCGGTCGCGTAGAGATAAGATTGAAATTGAATTACGTGAATTTTTACACAGGGGCCGTCGAAGGGGGTGCGACGGTGGCCACCCTTAGTCGTGACCTAGGTTGCCGCCTTGATGATTTTACGAAACAGAGAAGTCGGAACAAAATCCAACTTGCGGTGTACAGTCGTCACGGCCGACCGCACCGGCCGCCCACCGGGTCGGCCGGCCGCCTGCGACTGTTTTTTTTCTTACGCCCCATTTTTTTCTCAAGCCGACTCAACTCAGTACTCGGTCAGTGCGGGTTGCCTATAGGCGGCCGAAACTGAAACAAATGTGTTGTCCAATGTTTTATTGAAAATAAACTTCTAGAAATACTCAGAAAAATAGTAAAAACATTTTAAGTTGATCGGAAGTATTTAGACAACATTTAGGGACATAGTTTTGGTTTAAAAACATATTTGAACAAAATCGATCATAATCATCAAAATCATGATAAAAACATTTATCTAACAGTAAGTAGTCCAAAACCGCCCTTCTCGTGGGTTTTTCCACAATTCGGTCCTGGAAGTCGGCCCCTAGTGGGCGCTCCTCATTGTTTTTGTTGTCCACTGCGTTCGGATTTGTCCTTTCTGCCATTGTGTTGGCTCTTTTTCTTAGTTGCTTTGTTGTCTTTTTGATTTCCAAATCAATGAATATTGGCTGGGTCGATCTGGAACTCGTGATCATGCACTATCTGCACTTAACAAAAAAATATTAGAATCGAATAAAATAAAAAATAATAATAATTTTGACTATTTCGAAAATTTTGAGAAAACAATAAAAAAAAAGTTATGCTTCAATTAAGATTGAACTACTTATTACTATATCTAAGTAGAATCTTATCAATCCCCGGCAACGGCGCCAAAAACTTGGTCGCCAAAAATATTTGGTTCATACAATTGCAGGTGTACAGTGTAATTTATAGAATAATGGCAAGCAAGGTCGTATTTCTCAAGGATTGATATTCAAAACACTTAAGCTATAATAACATTGTATTCCAATTTTATTGAAGCGACTGAAAATCAAGTTATTTTAACTAACTAAAATCAAAAATAAAGAAAAAAAATAAAAATAAATTTTCGAACCCCATAAATATTTTCACCATCTATAGGAGCAACATTAGGTACATAATCTCAACATGTTTCTTCACTATTAAATGCAAAATAAAGTTTTAAAAACCAATTCATGCACTTCTATAGGTTCAATTCATAAGTTAGTCTATTCCCCCTCCCGGGCGATAAATAAACAGTTGATTAATAACAATTGTAGGTCTCCCTACTCGTTACAATTATTACTAACTCCCAAAAGATTTATGAATGTCTCCCCACAAATAGTTGTAGGTCTCCCGACTCATTACACCCGTTTATGTCTAAATTCGATTTCCATCTTTGTTAGAACTCATCTCCCAAATTTTGCACTAACAAATGTGACATGCACATTATTGGCTAAATAAAAAATAATTGTAAATAAGTACTCGAGTTCATAAAATAGAAAGAATGAATTAATTAAGAAAATAAATAACCATATTTAACATGAATCCACAGTTTCGATTATGCCCCTCAGATCCGAAAGATATGTCAAACATTGATTACAAATTCATAGATAAATTTGAATCAATATTATGACATCGTTTAAGCACAAACAAGAGTTCTTAGACATAGAAAGAAAACCCTTTCTTGTCAGGATGGATTCTCCTTCCAAGCCCTCGAAGCTCTTGTGCTCCCTAGATGTGAAAGTCTTGTGGTGTTCTTCGCGACCTAGCCTTTTGCTCTCAAAAGCTCTTCGATTCCTTTGTTCCTGTGTTATTTGATGTGTTTCCTCTGTATGAAGTGATGTATTTTCGTGCAAGTCTTGGGTCCCTTTTATAGATGGTTGGAGAGATCACTTGTAAAGTTGGAACGGGAAGCAAAATCTGAAAAACGCATTGAACAGAGTCTCACACGGCCTGGCCGTGTGGTGTGTTCTTCAACCCTCATTCGCACAACTGTGTGAGATTACACAGCCAGGTGGTGCGATGCCATCCCTTCCCCATACGGCCGTGTGGGCCTGATTTCGTCCTCTGTTATTGCCCTTCTTCACATGGTTGTGTGGTTTCAGACCTGCATTTTCACATGGCCGTGTGACACCACACGATCCAGCTGTGTGAAGTGTTTTGTCCACTTTTTTCGTCGTTTTGATCTTCTCTTCGCATTCGTCAGTCTTATCCGGGCATTCCAACTGATATTTCTTCATTTTAAGCTCCATTTCCTGCAAGAGATACAAGAGTACTGAAATGGCCTCTTGGGGGAGACCTTCTCAAGATCCCAACCTGATCTTGACTAGCCGCAAGAGACTAAGGAAATAACTCGGCGTTAGCACTCGACGATCAAGTTAGTTTCAAAGGGAAAAAATGAGTGTTTAAAAATATGAAAAAGATGAATGTAAAAAGATAGATGAAATGATGATAGTTTACTCCCTTTTATAATGTCCCATAGTTACTCTTTGGTAGGTCTACCTCCTTAGCATTTACTTCTATGCAGCTCTACCATACCTTTATGCTTTATGTTACATCAATGTGTCTTTCACATTTAATGCATTTCAGCTCTACCATACATTTATGCTTTATGTTACATCAATGTGTCATTCATATTTAATGCATGTCGGGTCTTCTCGTAGAGGTAGGTCAAATCATAGAGGCAGGTCTTCCCATAGAAGCAGGTCTTACCCTGGGGAAGGTCTTCCCATAGAAGCAGTCTTCACATAGAAGCAGGTCTTACCATGGGGCAGGTCTTACCATATTAAATTAACCTTCCTTTGCCAAGTGAAAGGTCTCTCAAATCAGGCCGAATCAACTACTCCCCCTACTCTCCTAGTTTGGACCGACAGCTCAGGGGGAAGAAACAATTACAAGTCCCCTCAGGGTTTGGATGGTACCCAAGGGTACGAGCTCACCTCAGCTCGACCCCTCAGGGTTTGGATGGTACCCAGTGCGGCTCGAGCTCAACTCGACCCCTCGGGGTTTGGATGGTACCCAGGCACGAGCTCGATTCACTCGACCCCTCAGTGATTTGATGGTACCCAGTGCAGCTCGAGCTCGACCCCTCAGGGTTTGGATGGTACCCAAGGGTACGAGCTCAGCTCAGCTCGACCCCTCAGGGTTTTGATGGTACCCAAGGGTACGAGCTCAGCTCGACCCCTCAGGGTTTTGATATCCCACACAAGTTAATACTGTGTATTCCTCCAAGTAAACTCCTGCAAAAAAATATATTTGCCCTTTCTTTCTGTACATCCTTAAGATCTGCGTATGCACTCAGACAAAAACATAATGTTGAAACAAAAACAAAATTAAAGTCAATCAGAGTTGACTGATCATTCTTAGACCCAATTTTATTTATAGACAAAACTTTGTGATTACTGTTGTACCACTTCAATATGATAGATATAAAAATAATTGCTAGGCATACTCTTTTACAGGTCTTAAAAATTCCATAAACTAACAATCATGTTTCCAGTTTTTGTCATTAATTTCACTCTTGAGAATAAACCGACTCAATTCTTCTTAAGCTAAAGACCTGCAAATCATAACTTGAATACAATCATCTAATCAATTTTTGATTCTAAAAACACCATAATGCACGCATCTATGTGTGTAGATAAATAATTTTAGATATTTACAAAACTAAACGAATAATGTAGTAAAATACATGAATCATGTTATAGCCTCAGCTATGGCCTACTTATCCTCCTCTTTTTTTTTTAAATAATAATATATCAGATCTTACAATCATATTTACGCAAAGCCAGTTAGTAGAATAGTAGATCTACTACCCCTGACGTCATATTAATGTCCATATTTCAGCTTAAGAAACAGATATACTAACTATTGAAAAAGGTGATGAATTCAAACATGAATTACTTCTAGGTAAAGAAATACAAATACATGTAATCTTCACTCAGCAAGCCCATTTACGGATAACCCAACTTATTTCAATTTCCAAAGTCAAATTCAAACTCAATTTCACTACCTAATCTCTTCCACCACACACAGCATTCATACAATATATATATATATATATATATATATATCTTTCTATCTATTTATTTTAGTTTTTCCTCAAAATTATCAACTGAACCTAGAAACGAGAAAAAAAAAAACAGTATAAGCGGATAGAATGGATTTTGTTAAAGGACAGTAAATTTCACCAGATTTCGGCCAACTAGCACAAAAAATTGAAATCTCCATTATCCCAAACCCACGAAAACCAAGAAAAAAAAAACACTCAAATTATCTGAAGCACATGAAATTTTATCCAAGTAATAGGAAAAAGAAAGATGAAGAAATAAATGCCATTCAAAGATGGTTAAAGTACAAATGAATATATTCTGAAAACAGGGGATTTGTACCAAATGAAGTCTAAGTCACCACTACCAAGACAACTTAAAAAGAACAAAATTACCCTTGCAAATTAACGTTAAGATAAAAAGTGTGAAAATATGGCTAGAGTATGGAGTCTTACCGGCGAAAGTTAACGGGGACGATGCCGGCGCGATACTGATTTAAGCTTTCTTTTAAACAAAATAATTCAAACAAACTTTTGGAATTTGAATTAACAGTGAAACCCTCATTATGAACAAACCTTTAAAATTAGTATCTCGACAAATCATTAAAAATATAGACAAGAAAGAAAAATTAAGAATCCTTACGCTTCTCGTGACTCCCACTGCCATTATAGTCATTTCCCCCATTTTTCCCTTTGGATACAAGTCCCCAGCGACATAGATCTGCAGCAAAAAACAAAGACTAGCTAGGGATAGAACCAGCAAACTCTCTGAGGGGTATCGCGAGCGAACGGCGTCGTCGGCAAGGAAATGAGGGAAGGTTTTTGGACGGTGACGTAAGCATTTTGGTAGTCCTCAGGGAACGCTGCGAGGATGCGAACTTCTACGGCGTGCCGAACGAATGGCGCAAGTGGTGGTCGGAGAAGTCATTGATTTAGAAGATGTCATTCCATTGAGCTCGTCTCCGGCGGCCGCGGAGGGGGATGGCCACGTCGGAAGAAGGAGAGGAGAAAACGCCGATGAATCCCTCGGAGGACGACGACCGCCGATGGCGGTATCCAGTGACATTGTTTTGATCCATTTTTCTCTTTGGATCCTAGTCCTCACCGACTTGTGGATGAAGTCGAAGAGGTTTCCTCACGTCTCAGCTCAATGATTTAAAAATCACTCTTGTTCCCACAGACGGCGCCACTTGAAATGGCCTCTTGGGGGAGACCTTCTCAAGATCCCAACCTGATCTTCAGCTAGCCTGCAAGAGACTACCAGAAATAACTCGGCGTTACAAACTCCGACGATCGAGTTAGTTTCAAAGGGAAAAAATGAGTGTTTAAAAATATGAAAAAGATGAATGTAAAAAGATAGATGAAATGATGATAGTTTACTCCCTTTTATAATGTCCCATAGTTATTCTTTCTTTTGGTAGAGTCCTACCTCCAAAGATTTACTTCTGCAACTCTCTACCATACCTTTATGTTTTATGTTACATCAATGTGTCTTTCACATTTAATGCATGTCAACCTCTACCATACCTTTACTTTATGTTACATCAATGTGTCATTCATATTTAATGCGTGTCGTCTTCTCGTAGAGGAGGTCAAATCATAGAGGCATGTCTTACCTTGGGGACAGTCTTCCCATAGAAGCAGTCTTACCCAGGGCGGTCTTCCCATGAAGCGGTCTTCACATGGGTAGAAGTGCCTTACCACGGGCATGTCTCCATGGGGCAGGTCTTACCATACTAAATTAACCTTCCTTTGCCAAGTGAAAGGTCTCTCAAATCAGGCCGAATCAAGTACGCAGTATCATGCCCTTTTAAGGAAACCAAGTATAAACAATGTAAATATGTGTGCAAATGCATCGATTGTATATCATATTAAGCCCAAAAAATGCACGTATATTTTACACACATCACGTGCTCCCACTGAACGACTCAGCTCGGCTCGTCCCTAATCGTGAGCTTGGGCTTAGGCTCAAAGCCCTTATAGTTTTGGATAAATTTTATTTAACCCCTTTAACTTTTATTTTTACTCAAAAACAACCCTAGCACAGGTTGTGGGGCGTGCGGTCTCGCATCTTGGTCAAGGCATGTGCATGTGGGAGTGCGCGGTCGCACGCTTCTAAATTGATGCATCTGTTATAGGTAACATATGTATTTTGGCTGATATATAAATGTCTTTTCGAGTCAAAAGACATGTCGATTCACATAAGACACGAAAATGCCTATATATATCATCCCCTAATGTTTGAAAAATAAGACTTTAACCAAGAGAATAAAACTCGAATTCATTTTGCATTTCAGCATATTGAACTATATCCTTTAAAAGCTTAAAAGTTCTAAACAATTAACCTGATTGTTGTAAGTTCAATTATTGCAAGTGCTTCTAGGTCAAACTTGAGAAATCGTTATATCTGAGAGACGATTGTTTGAACCGTTAGCTCTTTTGTACTGTGCAATTCCCGTTTGTTTTACTCAAGCCATTTTCTTGAAAACTAATACCAGACAGATGCCAAAATTTAATTCATCCTCCGAAAATCAATTCATATTCTATATTCAATTGTTCTCGTGTTTCTTTACAAGTTCATGAGATTTTGGTTAGTCGTGAGTTTAATTAAGAATTATTAGAAAATGATGAGAGAATAAAAAAGAAAGGGTTTGTACAAGTTGACAGGCCAGTGATTAGGTGGGTTGATGCCTGATGGTGATGGATCCTGTTGTCGGGCCTGCGGACCACCAAAAAAACGGGCTTTTATATAGAGTCCAGTCTCTTTCATTTTATTACAATGCTGCTTTGACGGATGAGGAGATGACCCGTCTGACATCACACAGGTTATATATGTATTTTTTTATTGGCAAAAATTTGTATGAGACAGTTTTATGGACATTGTTCATGAGACATATCCTACATGTAACTAGAATTCCTACTCGAACCCAGACCCATGAAAAGATCCATTTAATTTGTGATTTGTAGGATCTGTCTTATAAATTTAAGTCCATGAGACCGTCTCACATAAGACCACCTTTTTTTTATATACTTTCGTTCAACTTTGCAGTTTGCACAAAAAATTACCAAAACATCCTAGCATAATCCATCAACATAAATTAGATTCAAAATTTATACCAGCTCAATCCGTCATATTGAAAGAAAAAAAAAACAATTGAAATATTTGAAAAATATTTCTTATTATTTTTATTACGCACTTTAAATCTAATAAAACACTTTAGTGTAGAAGATTAAAAAATATATATATTACAGCCTGGCTCCTTTTCTTAAGGATAGAAAACACACGCACTCATATAATATCGAATTCGATCAATTATCCTAAAAGCTTCTACCACTAAAATACAAGGTTGGTCACATTGTAGCCTGCGCCGGGCCCTGAAGCAACTAGCAAAATAAGATCTCATTACTCTAATTCCAAATCTGATTATGGAATTTAAAAATTCAATGAAACTGTATATGGTTTGGTTGATATCTAAAGTGCAATTTAAATTCAATGAAACGACACATTTTATGTGGTTACATCGTTGTTTCGGGGCTGGAATAAATCAAAAATTCAACCTTGTTTTTGTTTTGGAGTAAAGTTCGTCATAAAATATTTTGTTTATATACATTTTTTTTTCAGCATAAAACAACTTAAAACCACCTAATGACCGTACCTTTGATTTTAATTTTTAAAAGTTGCAGTTTCAAATAATTAATTTAAAAAATTCGTACATGACAATTCAGATAAACTCAATAAAACAAATTGAAACCAAACTGGGATTCGAGTTCATCCTTACACCCATTTTTTAAATTTTTTTTTTACGTTATTTGTTAAATTGATTTTAAATTAACCCTATTATGTTAAATTAGCCTACATGACATGCTATCCTTCTCCAATAAGCCTATGCCCTTGGAATTGTAAAGGTATGCAACTCTGACAAAATGCATAATAATAGGCAAACAGGCCTTATGGTCTTTCATTTTCAACTTAAGGAAAATCCCAAAAGTTTTTGTAGTAAAATGATTTAGCCCTGCCCATATGTGAATTTAAATTTACACATCAAACAAGATGTGGGTCCCAAATTCCAAGCTCCAACATACATTGGGGCATTGGGCAGGGTCTTGCTCCATCACTGTTTGTCCGAATGAAATCTTCTATTCCAAAAGATTATTTCATCTCTTATTTCGTTGTACAGATAATTGTCACGCGTATAAAAACTACAATTTATGCTTTAAAATTAATGCGGTAATTTTTATACACATGACAATTACTCGTACGGTTGAATATGAGATAAAATACTCATTTGAAACAAAAGATCTCATCCGACTATCGTCAGTGTCACCCAATATTTGTGTTTCATAATTAGACATAAAATGAAAAGATATGGTTTCAGATAATAAATGTAAACTAATAGCTCTATGGATAGTTATATTGTAGACAAATAGTGTATAAACAAGTTTGTTTTTGTTTATGCAATCGCATCTAATGTAGGTGACGTGAATTCATCTGATGTATGAAATATAAATAGTAATTTTCTTTAAATTCTCAATATAAGAAATGATAAAATATATTCCACTTATTTGAGAACAAAGAAATCAAGTTAGGGTGGGTAAGTATTTATCGTTATTCAAGCAAGATTAGCATGATTGTTTGTGCTAGCAATAATCATGACCCAATCATGAATAACGAGTTGAGTGCCATTATTTTAGTTCTTCAAAAAAAATAAAAAAATAAAAAAGGAAGTAAGAGTTGGTGGGTTAAGGTGGACCACGGCGCACCATATCAAAGTCAATGGGTGATAGCCATCCGTTATGGTCCTCAATATGTCAATTAGGCATGATTGAAATGAAGGTCAGGTTGTGTTGAGGGGACATCCCTTTTTCTACTAACTTTATTAATTGATAATACATCAGATTAGGTTGTGTTTTATTTTGAATTTGTTTAAGTCCTCATCATTAGAACTATGTGCACGTTTATATAACCAAAATTTAAACAAAATATAGAAGTTCCGACTATAGCATTTTGAGATGATAGGTCCTTTTTCATATCTACAAAAATTTAGAAATTAACTATAGATATCCTAAAATTAATTGAAATAATAGTGGTATATTATCTAGATTCAGTTTTCATTGTGTTCTTGAATGTTTCTTTTGTAAAAATAAACTTTTGTTTTCCTTATAATATCAAATTTCGTGAATCAAATTAGTAGTAGTATGATACATGGCAGATATTGACGTACTCTTTATATTGATATCCAAATCTTTTCTAATATATTAGCACTTACATGCATTTAAGTACATATAGGACGATATAACGATTTCTTTTCTTAAGATTTTCAATATATAATTCGGATGCAATTTCTCAACGACGTTGAAAAATCGCATCTGAATTATATCTTGAATTTTTTTGAAAAAAAAATCATCATATCTCATGTTTGTAGTGTGTCTGTGCATCACGAATACTCTAAGTTACTAATTCATTCTCAATTATTGTATTGTGTACACATGCATTCATTTAGTGTATTGAAACATCAAATAACACTAAATACATCAAATACAACAAAAAATGAAGCAGAAAATCAGTTAAGTCAAAGACCATAGTTAAAGTGGATGAGAAAGTCTATTAGGGAGATCAAAGAGCTAATTTCCTGAATATCATTGAAGCATATACAAAATTTGATATTTAGTTATGTCATATCTTCCTCTCAAGGCTCTCCACTCAAGATGTTGACAAAGACTTCATATATGAGTTTTGGTATTCAACAAAAAAGTACCACGACATCTCTTTGCCCAATAATTATACCTTGATGAGTGGGATGATTCAATAATTAAAGGTAATAAATATGTTTAGTTTTTGTCATGGTCCACCCTATAATCATCATCATCTTTCCCTAACTTCGATTATTTTTTTCCCTAATTACTTGTAATGATGATTAATATTGCACTAAGACAATGACTTGCTCGAATTATTTGAATTTAATACTAAGTGCTAGTAGAAATACATTCCACTTGCTTTTATTATTATATCTTGACATTTATATATATAATGTCAAAAACTAATCAAACTTTTATATTATAGTATTTATGTCCAAATATGGCAGGCTAAATAAAAAATTGTAAAGAGTTCAAGTGAGAGGTACCAATCAAACAAGACCCATGTGATTTGATTAAGTTGATGAATAAAACTAATCACAATAAAAGTAAAAGAATGAAATCCATCATACATGAATAATGCAGTACAATGAATAATTCAATCCAAGGAACTGACTTTGAGCATAATAATAGTCATAAAGCCCTTCACCTCTAAACAACTGTTTGGTGTTTTATATGTATAGATAGATAGGTAGCCCATAATGTAGCATAGCATATTCTTAGCCAAATTGCTCTAAGATAGTCATTTTTGTTTAATCTATTTAAAAGACATTATAAGTTACTTATACATTATGCATACATAAGTAGTTTTTAACTTTCAAAATAATATTCTTGATGTATCTGAATACAATATTATAGTGTGGTTTGTAAAATTTTAGTCTATGTAATCAAATTAAAAGAATTCGATAAGATCAGCAAAATAAACTAGGGTCTCTTTATTACCCGAGCTCAAAATGTTCTAGCAATATTTTTTGGACTTCTAAAATGTTAGATCATATTACAGATACTTGAAAAATTCTTGTAGACATTTAAGATTTGTTGAAGAGTTTATAAACTAAGCCGAACATGTTTTAAACATAATATTCGTACATAGTTCAATAACAAATATTGATGTCCAACAGCAAAAATTCACTAAACCGATCGACTCTTGATATAGTGTTATGATTCACTCAAGGGCTAATTATAAGAAAACCCTTAAGGTTTGGGCTAATTACAAAAGTTTGATCCCCCTTACATTTTTCTCCTCCATATCCAATAAATATTTCAAAAGCTTCCATGATGTTTATCAGTTTCACCCTTAAATTTAAAATCAGTTTCACCCTTAAATTTAAAACACAATCAAACCTCAAGCGGTTTTTTGTAATTTTCAAAAATCTCTTGTTTTTTTTGTAATTAGCCCAAACCTTAGGCCTTTTTGTAATTAACCCTTCATTTTCAATGACAAATCTGCATGCATAGCAGCAGAATTGAGTAAAAGCATGTTCTTGCTCAAACCACAAACATGTTTATGATGTATATAGAAACAGGGTGGTGTAATACATATATAAACAAGCTCTTTGGGTGTTAACATTGAGCATTCACTTAGCAAGACTCAACACAAACTGAAGCAAGACAAGTACAGTTATGATCAAATTCACTGTCACAATCTGAAAAACCAGCACAAAGTTTAGCCAGTTAAAAAAACTATATATGAATCAAGTTGAAGCATGTTTCCGGATTCATCGATGCCATTTTTCTCATATTATGACAAACGAAAATTGGGAAGAAAGTACAGAATTAGAGGGCTTTCTCATGAACTATATATCTGAATGACTAGACTTCCACTTGCAGAGTGTGGTACCAAATAAAACATTTAGTAGGACAACCATGTTACCATCAACAAATATATATGTACGTGGTCCCTTTCTTACTAATACCAAAACCAAAGTAAAAACATTCAGTGACCACTTCATTTGCAGATACATACAAGGACTACATATCTTGAGATGAGTTAACAGAAAATTCTCAATCACACAGTAATATATCCGTGGTATTGTTAACCAAATCACCAGTTACTAACAAACATGCTCTTAACAGCTTCCGATACCCAAACACAACACTATAGTATAGATACCATTTGAAACAAAACCAGATGCTAAAAAATGCAAAAATAAGCGTTAAAAACACTCTAACGTACAAGTAAGATATCGAAGGCAGTAAGACGGAAAGGTTTAGAACGCAAGATTTTGATTCAACGGTAAGTCTGTTAAAAGTCTAGACAACATAGAAATGAGCAGATGATAATTAAGCAAGAGAAATTTACAACAAACAACTACCAATATTAATTAGAGGTGAGAACATTGAAGCTCAAAATTCATTATCTCGATATCAAGTAGTGAAGAGTAAGCTAAAAACCTTTGCGGCCACATGCTCGGTTCTTGCTTGGCATATGTAAGTATCCTCAACATTTCCAAGCCGAAACTGATAAGAGCTCGCAAGATTGCCAGCATAGCAAGAGTGATGCTTGTTGTCTCTGCACATGAAACCCTCTAACTTGCATTCTTTTCAACACACATTCAGCCTGAGTTTCAGCAAAGTTACTAATAGATGCCGGCATGTAGCCCAGAGACGCGAATAATTTCCTCCATGGCGGCATTATGCTAGGGTACACAAGGCGGCCCAACACCGTGCTTTCAATCTTAGGCTGGAAAAGGAACTTCTCGATTTTGTTAGACGCATCAGCTGTCACATTAGCAGCATCAACAGATTCCAGCAGAGCCTCATAGTACTGAAGAGTGTGAAGAATGTGATGTGAGAAAGGGAGGTCAAATCGCTCACACCCACGACCCAACGAGACCATGATTTTCGGTGCAAGTCTCTTTATAAGAGAAAGATATGAAGGTAATGCAAATAGGTTATTTGCGAAGGACCAGATGGGAAAATTCACAGCAATTGCCTCGTTTTCAGATGACCTCAAAGAGGACACTGAATTACAATTTGGGTCGAAAGAATCGATATTGACCACCTCAAGCTCGAAATTAATTCCTAGGTCATTTGCAAACTGTGTTAAATTCTCATGCATAAGGGTGATCTCGAGCGAATGGTGAGTTGAGGGGGAAGCAAAAGCGGTGATCTTTAAAGGCGTTACGCCTCTATTCTTTCTAGGAAGCTCTTGCAGAAAAGAAGACCAATGTGCACCAAAACCAATATCAAAATCTATTATATGAATTCGTTCGGCGTCGCCCACGGCTTCAAGAAAGAGTTGGTTAGCTGTGAAGTTCATGAATTGGATAACAGGAGAAATTTCAGAGAAAATCTTATAAGCACCCATTTTGAACATACCATCAAACTGTGCTGGTGGTACAGAGGCAACCTCGTTGGGTAACATGAAAGCCAATTCCAAAGCTTGCTTCATGTATAAAGCAGACCTTAGAAAGGGCTTACCAGTTGGAGACAAAAAGTGATTGAGCCGCGCCAATATCCCTTGCGCGTTAGTGAAATTACCAGCCTGTATTAACTCGGCTGCCTTATAAATTTCGTCGTAAACGACCTGTTGTTCGTTACAGACATCGATTGCCTCATGCTTGGGCACCAGTAAGGCCTTTTCCTGCAGCATTTGGGGCAACTTCTCCTGTTTAACGGGCAGAAACTGCTGACCAGAATCAACAAATGGAACTTTAAAGGGTTGAGGCTGATTTTGCTGAGTACCAAATAATAACAGGTTTGAGTTCGAATTCCGGCTTGGATTTGCAGCATTTCGGACCAGAACAGGGTCTAAAGCTCCATGTGAATTAAAAATCTCAACTTTCTGGTCCAAAGTCTGAAACTCTTCTAGAAAAGCTAAATAAGGAGCCAAACATTGCAAAGCATCGCCATTATTTTCAAGCAACAGACTACTATTTGAATCTAAACCAATTTTGCCCTTAATATGGTCATTCATCGAAAACCCAGAACCAGAAATTCCAAAAGCAGATGTATTATAGTCAGAGAAAACATTACCAACAGGTGCAATGGCTCCAAAACCCACAATGCCTTGGGCTTCGTTTTGGTTTCCTGTTTGCAAAAGCAGCTTCAAGATCTCATCTTGTTTGCCTCCAGATTCAGACAAGTTGGCCCAATTTTCAAGCCCAAGATTAGCATTTTGGACAGCATGGTGAAGAGGAGGGTTCAGGTCAGCCACCAAGTCCACCTTCCCTCCGCCGCGCGCGGCGGCGGACGTGGGCTCGTTCACAGCCTTATTTCCTTGTGGGTTCGTGTTATTAAAAGAGGAAAAGGTAGATGTGGAGGTGGAGGGGCTTGGACTCCTTGTATCCAGCACAGAAATGGGTTCGTTCATTGTAAAGCTTCCATCTTTTTTGCACTTTGAAGAAGCAACCAAGGTAGAAGAAGCGTAGCCATTAACACCGCCTCTGGCTTCTAATTTGTTGGAATTATATTGCATTCCTATCATCTACACTCCAAAAATGAACAACATTAACAAACAAAAAAAAGTCAAGAAAAGAGGGTAGAATCAGGAAACAGGGGAAAACAAGAAATTACCGTATGGATTTGAGTTAGCTCGCCTTTTTTTTTTTGAACTAGTAATTTTTTCTGCCCTTTCTTCTTTCACCAAGATAAGAATGAAGTTGTTGAATGGTTAAAAAATTCAAAACCATGAATCTCTTGTGAGATCCATTAGTCCTAAGAGAAGAACCCCACTCTTCCAACAGTTTTGTCTTCCTCTTTTGAGCTCCATATATATCAACATCTCACCTTCATAACCTTACTTTATCCCCTCGTCCTCTCCCTCTCTCTTTCTTTATCTCTCTCCCCCTCCATATATATATATATATTTATGTACAAACATATATAAAGATATAATAAACTTAACCCTTTTGATTATATTTTTTTGGTACGCTTATCGACAGCCCCCAAAATCATAAGACACCCCCTTTATATAATTTCAAAACGCTCGTTGGTTTAAAAGACTATGATATCCTTACTTAAATAAATAATTTTCAATACACTTTATCTTCCTCACACCTCACCCACGTTTTTGTAAAAACCGATTTTTTTTTGTAAATCCTATATTTTTAAACACTCACATTATTGAAAATATTTAATTTTGTCGAATAATATAAGTATATCCTTAATTTTGTAACTTAAAAGTGTGTTATTTTTTCATTTTTACAAATTTAAAATTTCTTGTTGAATAACAAAAGTGCGATACTTAGCGCACGATCGCGGTGTAGTTAATCGTGCAAGCACGATCGTAGTTACTTTTCGATCGTGCCACTTGCATGATGGCACGATCGTAGTTACTTTTCGATCGTGCCACTTGCATGATGGCACGATCGATGTCACACGATCGTAGTTACTTTTCGATCGTGTCTTATGGCACGATCGAGTATACCATCGTGCCATCCGTCGTCTTCTTGCCCAAAAAAATGGTAACTCTAGAATCAAACAAATACAATTACACAACACTTATACCCAATAATTACCCAAATAATCCAACAATAAGTGCGAAATTAAATTAAAGTATTAAATTTAAAATTAAAATAAATTAAAAATGCGTAATCTAAAAGATATTACATATTTTTCATTGCTTGGGAACAAAAAAATTTGGTGGAATTTCTTCCATTCCGTCCGCACTTGGGTTTATCATTTTGGGTGTATTTGGGAGGAAAAATAAGTGCAAGGGTAAAATTGAAAAAAAAAGGGGGTGGACTCATCAATTATCCCATTTTTAAAAAATTAAGGGATGGTATACTTAAAAGGTGGGTGAACTCATAAAAAAAGGGATGCCAATAGCGCCACCCATTTTTTTTTTGTCTAGTACAAGCGTCTAATTTTTAAACAATAGGTTTTTTTACTCTCTTTTCTTTTTAGCAGTCCCTTGCTTTTTCAAAGATTTCACTACTTTTTACTTTTTTCACTGTAGTCTATTTGGGTTATAGAAGTAGTGTGTACTATTGGCTGTTTTGCTATGAATGAGTACATCATGAAAAGGGTAATAAAGTGGACCTCCTTCGCAGCGCCAATTTCTGTCAGATTGCCCCTCTCTGTTTCTTTCTCTCTCTATCTCTTTCCACGTTATTTTTCCAGACCCAGTCCACAATTTTTCGAGGTCTGAGCAGCCGCTTGGACCTTCACCGCTTCATGTACGGATTTTTGTAAGATTTTAATAAAATGATTTTTTATTAAATTTCGATAACGGATTATTTAACTATTATCAATTGTATTGTGAAAATAAATAAAACATATGAGGGAATAAGGTTCGTGGTGTCAAAATTCATACATCACATCAATAAATTTAATGACTAATAATATGATACAATATTAGGAATTGTATTGAAAGACACTCTTTAAATCACTGCAAAAATCACAAACCACATGTATCAACCTTTTTTGTTTTAGTGGTAAAAGTTTATGTCGTTACGGTAATTGACTCAAGTTCAATCTCATGTGAGTGTATATATTCTCACTTACTATCGAAAAAAAAAATCCCAAACCACGAAGGTGTTATCTTCTCACGTGGCCCCCACTTACAAAAAGGAGTCCTCATTTATATTTCTCTCCGTTGCAAAATCACCAAATGAAAATAAAAGAAAAATAGAAAAATGAATAACAAAATTCAATTAACATACTGCTCGATTGCCATGGAGTCATGCCATCACGAAATTGTGATATTTGTTAGGCATCTTGCATAGCCTGACCTCACGTGCATCGCCCTCATTCTCTCTAGAATCCTTGTTGTTTCTTCGATTTCTTTGTTGTGTTGGTCTCAAAACGATTTTCTTCAAATATCGTTTCAATGTGGGTCTTTTCTCATTGGACTTTGCACCAAACCAACTTTTTATCTGTTTTTGGATTTGAGCCCCATCGCGTATCAGGCCAGCCCATCCATCGATCCTTCCCCGTCGAAACTGACATTGTCCTCAACGTCAGGCATATTATGAATTTTACCGAAATGGCTAAGTTCATCTCATGTTGTGCCTTCTAAGAGTTTGTGATCAGACCACTGAACGAGTACATGTTTTGCGGTTTGTCCCTTGTGGAAATGGTGCATACAATCAGAATAACGAATAAGACAATTATTGGTTGATTGGTGTGGCTCAACCCCGAGAGTGGATAACTTGTGAAATTTGAAACATCTCATATGAAATCTTTGAGTAAGAAAACATGGAAAATGGGGTGTATCCTGCTTTCATCATGAGGAAGCTCGAGAATGTATGCTACAGGTCCAACCCATGCTAATATTAGAAGGGATTCGATATAACGACGTCAAAACTTCAAGTTCGGTCATTTTGCCATTATAGGTTGTCTATATTGCCAACTCTCCTACTTGAAACTGGATATTCTTGCATTTTTTATTGGCCATTTGTTGCATCCTATTCAAAGCATGTGTCAAGTTTTACTTAAGAGTCTGTAATATTATATTATCCATGTTACTGAGATTTGCATTCACTACATGTATTGGAGAAGAGCCTCGCGTATAAGAAAGAATTCTTGGAGGTTGTCGTCCTTAAAGAGCTTGCAGTGGGGACATACCAATGGCTGAATGATAACTAGTAGTGGTACTCCACCCAACTCGAATAAACAAACCATTATTTCGAATTTTCAACTGTGAAAGTACATAAATATTATTCGAGGTAGAAATTCAATACCTCTATTTGCCCATTGGTTTGTGCATGATAAGATAAGCATTTCTTTAATCTTATGCTCATGAACTAAAACAATTTCTGCCAAAAACGACCAGTTAAAAAACGATCCCTATGTGAAAAGATTGGACAAGGAAGACTATGTAACTTGATAACCATGTTACAGAATAACTCGATCACTTTTGTAGCAGTGTAGCTTATGGACAGCCCCAGAAATGAGGATACTTAGTGATTTGATCAATGACCACTAATGATGTTTCCATTCGCCATTGACAGGCCTACGATAAAGCCAAGGGCCAAAGCCTCCCAAACTCTCTTAGGAGTTTCAAAGGTTGGAGCAGATGGTGTCGATGTGCAATATTTAATTGATGAGAGGAGCATTGATGGTTGCATCCAAAAATCTTCCCTAGTAACTCGTGAGCCCCAAGAACACACACAATTATTTCATGTTTAGTAGGCTGATCTCGTGGACCATTTGAGCCTTATGGGCTTGGAATAATGACTTTGGTCTCGTGAGATTGATAATATTTGGATCCAATAAATAATAATTATGTGTATATAGATAATTACTTTTGTAACGAAATAAGTCCTATTTTTTCGGATATTCCAAGTTGAGTGACTTGAGGTAATTTGTGTATTCCCTATTTTTAGGAAGAAATTTTGTAAGCCTACTATACATTTAGTGGAGGATTTATCTGGACTACGGTCTCGTGGTTTTTTCCGATTTGGGTTTTCCATGTAAAAATTTTTGTGTGCTATTTTTATCGTCTTGCACTATTATTCTTGGTTTGCTTCCCATTTTTAATCCAGCTAGGTGGGAAAAGATTTTACTATTTTCGTTGTGCCGGTGTCATTTATTTTGGCACTCAAATACATAGACAATAATAAAAAATCAATTTTACCCATCAAGCATATTTTTAGTTATGTTGACAATAAACTTTGATGATTAAACCAGAATAAGATTTCCATTATTATTGAAATTAAATATATTGTAAAATGACTAACTTAATCATTAAAACCGATTTTATTAAGCTAAAATATTTTTCTAATAAAATTTGCCCACTTAAATCTTGTTTAAAAACTAATATATAATGTTTGTACTTTGGATACGAAAATATGTCAAAAATAGCTATTTAATTAATCTCAATAGTAGCATATACCCATTGAAAAAAAAAACGGTGGCATATCCTTATGCCATTATAACAATAAAGATAGTAGTTAATACCTAATATTGAATAATTTATAAGATTCGAAAATATTTTATAAGTTCAAATATCTTATTTTATTCAAATATTATAATATACATATTATAAAATAAGATTTAACAACTTATTAGCAAATTAAATTTCAAAACATCTTATTTGGTATAAGAACTTTTATAAATAAACTTAATCAACAACCCACTCATATCAGATGATATAGAGTGAGTATCTTGTGAGACTGTCTCACTGATCTAATATGTGAGACGGAGCCCCAACCCAAACATGTACCCAATCCCAACAAAACTAAGAAAAAAATAGACCATCACGCATGACAGTTCTACTAACAAGAGGTCCTCGAACAAAAAAAAAAGATGAACCCCATCCCTCAGAGCCTCCACTGCCCCGCCCCTAGAGCTTCGTGGAAGAGGTGAATTACTGGATATGCCTCAACGAGCTAAGGTCTCGAGTTACTTTAGACTGAGTCACTGCACGAGAAATCTTTCTCCAACCTATTACCAGACGGATTCGAACCTCCATGTTGCGAGTGCCAGCAAAACGGACATCACATGACCCAAGTCCTTTACACCAATTGAGTTATCCCCCAGGGGTAACAAGTGTCAAAACCTCGTTATATAACAAGAACATGTTCCTTTTTGTCTTGTTTTTAACTATTTAGCCCTGGAGATCGTTAAAGGGTTGTTGATCTAAGATGCTGATTTGAACCCTAATCTTTTAAGTGTTATATGTTGTTTTACCCATTAGGCCATTTTTTTCACGAAGGGTGAGTTTTATTTACTTTCCAACCCACAATGATAATGTTTGATGTTTTATTCGGCAACATCTTGAATCTAATTAATGGTTTAATATTTAACTTTGAAAATTAACCAAGCGTTTTGCTATTTTCGCAAGATTAGGTCTCCGAACAACGATTACGTTTATAACCTGCGAGAAGCTACGAGAACTTGAGGGACTGTAAGCTATCTAAGATAGAGTTGGCAAAATACTGGGTTGGGTTGGGGCTCGGGCTTTTGGAAAATTTTGGGTTGGGTTGGGTTGATTCAATTTTGTTCAGCAATGCAAAATGAAAGTGCTTAGCTCGGCCAGTAGTTGTGTATATTTTGTACACACAAATTATCGATTGGCTAAAATGGTCGAGCCTAGAAAATCATGGCCCAACCCAAACCTTAGGTCGGCCGTCCTAGAATGTATTTTGCCATCTCTAGTTTAAGTCATGGATATTGCATTTTCATAGTATTCTCAAATCGAGTCACTTTTTTTTTCTCAGACCTGCTGAAAGTAGCATGATCGAAATATTGAAGATCAACTGAAGTTTTTTCGTATTTTTTCTTTTACTTTTCTTGGTGACCAAACATAACTCTCATTTCACTTTAAACGTATACATCATCTGTCTGGAAAATAGGTCATTTGTTTTACAAAAATCACATAAATGTCTTCTTGATTATGGAGAGAAGAATCTTAATAAGGAATTCAAGAAGACACGTGTTCGAAGATATTGGAGTTAAAAATCACAAAATTGAGGGGAGTATTAATAATTTTCAAATGGACTACAAATACTTTTCTGAGAAAAAAAACTAATATTGTTCAGGAGAACTACTTATTAGATAAATATTTTTATCATAATTTTGATGATTTTATTTAACTGAGTTTTTCACCAAAATAATGTCCCTAAATGTTGTCCAAATAATCCTATTCGATTTAAATTATTTTTACTAATTTTTCGGAGTATTTCTTGAAGTTTATTTTTGACAAAAATTGGACAACACTTCAATTTCGTGGTCAACTGGTCACCCTAGAGGGCAACCCGTGCCTGAAAGTTTGATTTCTGAAACAGAAAAGAGACAGAAGAATTTTTCATGGAGGTCATCTGGTCAACCTAGACGTCGACCGGTCCCTGAAGAAACAAAAAATGAAATAGACTTCTCCGTCTCACTAAAATGAACGGTTGGACTGGTCCAACAAGGGGCCGATTGGTCGAACCCCAGGTCGACCGGTCGAGCCCCCCTTGGACCGGTCCACTAGCTAATTTTGAGTTATATTTCGAAATGTTTCATTTGAGGTCAACCGGTCGACCTAAAATTTTATCAGCAAACTATCCGTTGTGCAGCAGATAATTTTTCATAATTTTAAGGATTGATTTCTAACAGCTATAGTCTCCATTTGATTTGTAATTTTTTACGGATTTTAATCTCCAAGGAGGAGCCTATGTCTGAAAATCAAGTCCAAGACCTCTCCTATAAATAGATGAAGCATTGAAGCAACAAGACACAATAACACAAGCAATACAAACACAAGCAAACTTCTTGTTCTTTACTTTCATATTCTTGTTGTATTTAGCCTAAGTCTTTCACTTGCACATCTTGAGTACTAGGTTTGATTCTTGATTACCCTTGTACTTTAAAGTTGTATACTTCATTTGAGTTGTAATCTTGAATTGTTTTCAATCATCCAAAACAAAACATCTTTGTTAAGTGTTCTTGTGGTAAGAGCATACTTTGGTGATTTTAGGTGTTGAAGAGTGTGGTACTCTTCATTGGCGTAAGAAGATTATGGTAATCTTCATAGGTGGTGTTGTAAGAAGAGTGAGGTACTCTTCAAGGTGAATGTTGTAGTAGTTTGGTATCTATTAATAAAATTATTTTTCCTTTTCGAAATCCACTTCAGATATACCGGGGTGGTAGAGGATTAGGCCCTAGGTGGGTTAAACCTCTATAAATCATCGAGTGTTATTTACTTTCCCGCACTTTCATTTGTGTTATCATTTCTACATTCGAAAAAGAAGGCGAAGTGTTCCTTCATTTGACCAAGAAGGAAATCAAGATGAAGACCCAGAGATCGCCCTTGTGGATGATGTGACGATCTATGTGGATGACCTGACGACCGAAAATATTTCCCCTATTGCTTAGGGGAATTATGTATTTTTCCTTTTATTATCGCTCCCTTGACTTTGTACTTGGTGCTATTTTGTGATAATGAAGATCTATTTTGATTTTCGCACTTCTTTGCTGAACTTGCTCTCTTATTCTTTGCATAACAACTCGGATTAATACTTCTTTAATTTTAAAGTCAATTTTGACTAAACTCCATAGCTCAACTCTCCCATCAGTTATCCTTGTTGTTGTTGTTTTTTACCAAAGAAATTAGTGCAAGGTACTCCTCGTGGCCTCAAGTGTCTGGAGCTCAACTCGAGCTGAACTCCAAATACTTGTTCATTCTTCAAAGGCAGCTGGCATCTGCCAAGCTCCTTACATGGCCTCGTGGCCCCAAGTGTTTGGAGCTCAGCTCCAGCTGACCTCCAAATACTTGTCAATTTCTTCAAAGGAAACTGGCTCGAGTCGAGCTCCGTGCATGGCCTCGTGGCCCCAAGTATTTGGAGTCTAGCTCGAGCTGAGCTCCAAATACTTATCAGTTTTCTTCAAAGGCAGTTGGCTCGAGCCGAGCTCCTTGCGTGGACTCGTGGCCCAAGTGTTTGGAGTCTAGCTTGAGTTGAGCTTCAAATACTTGTCAATTTTCTTCAAAGGAAACTGGCTCGAGCCAAGCTCCTTGCGTGGCCTCGTGGCTTCAAGTATTTGGAGTCTAGCTCGAGTTGAGCTCCAAATACTTGTCAATTTCCTTGATACTCATTTCCGAACAAATAATTCTGGGAAGTATGTCATTTTCATTCAAATCATAGGAAATAGTTTCATTACATCGGATATTTCCAATTCTAAGTTAAATATTTTGCATCGCTCTCTTACCGCCACCGAGTATAATCGTATTAGAGGCATAAGGTCCGCACATGAAGTTTGGGAAAAATTGGAAACTAGAGGGTACAAAGAAAGTTAAACAAGCAAGAAAAACCATGCTTGTTAAAGACTTTGAAAACTTCATTATGCTTGATGGTGAAAATATTTCAAAAATGGTGGAAAGGTTTGACAACATAGCCAATCCTCTTATGACACTTAGGAAAGTCATCTCCGAAGAAGACAAGGTAACTAAGGTCTTAAATACTCTCCCTGGTTCATGGTCCGAAAAGGTGACGACAATCACGGAAGCTTAAAATCTCGGAACTCTCAAGTTTGACAAGCTCATTGGAAACCTCATCTTCTACGAAGTATATCTTAAAGAGAGAAAAAATTCCAAACCATCCACCTCTCAATCGGGTATGCAGATTATTCCTAAAGGCTTGGTATCTTCTTCTAATAATTCATATTATGCTAGTGATGGAGATGATAAGGAGACAACTGCTCTTGTCCGAAAATTTGCCAAATTTGTAAATAAAAATAAAGCAAGAAAGTCAAGAGACAACTCGTGTTTCAAATGCAGGAAACCCGGGCACAACATAGCCGATTGCCCAAAATTAGCAGAGTAGGAGCAAAAGAGAAAAAGCATTTTTCCCAAGAAGAAAACTCTAAATGCGGAAGCAAAAACATGGGATGAGCTCCTTGCCACATCCGATGAGGAAGAAGAAGTTTAACATGGTCTCATGGCCATAGAGGCGATGAAAACAATGAGGACGCTCTAATTCTTCATCTTCTTCTTTAGTAGATGAATTACAATGTGATTATGATGAATTGCAAAATGAATTTAGAGACATGATTTGCAAGTACAAACTTTTGAAAAAGGAGTATAAAGAGCTCAAATTAGAAAAAGAAAAAAATTATTTACTTCTTATGAATCTCTTGATCATGTTCATGCTATTACTATTGCTAAAATGCATACTCTTGATTCCGAGAAACAAATGCTCACAAAAGAGATTGAAAATTTGAAAAAGGATGTGCGACGCGTTTTAATTTAAGTACGGATAGAGTTACAAAAATCCTTGGTGCATAATGAAGTGCGCATTTAAAACTAGAACTTGGTTACAAACATTTTCAAAATATTTCTAAGAAAAATGATTAAGGTCCGACTTTGATGGCTCAAAAGCTACCTTAAAAACCTTAGGCAAGTGCACCTATCATTTTATAGAATGATTATTGAGTACCGAGTGTCATTCCCACGAGGATTGTAAGTACTAGTAATTACCATCTTTTTGTTATCTAATCTAGCAATTTTCAGAGTTTTTGTTGGATAAAAATGGAAAATAAAGATTTTAAAATAATCACAACTTACAATAGATCGAATAAAAGTAGATTGTAGAATAAGAAATCAAGAGCTAGAAATGTGTTTAAATGTAAATCCCTCTAGAATGTTTTTGTGATTCAACAAGATAAAAATACAACCAAAATCCCTTAAGCAAAAATCATCATCTTTTAATAAAATCTCATGTTTCGTGGACCGTAGAAATTCCCGATCTAAGTTAACCCTTTCTCAAGGTGAAAAACTCCTAATCTCAAGTTGATTAACTGAAATCTCTTTCTAGTTAAAACTCCCAAGATTGTATTATAGCGATTTGTGAATTCCCATATTAGGTTTGACCCTAATCCAGAAGATTTATGTTGTCCTATATCTAGGATTGCATGCAACTCTTTTCACTTAAATAAGTTTTTTCTCATCATAAATCTATTGATTACCCGATGAGGAATAGACTTCAAATTAAGTGAATCACACAAAACATGAAGATTTTATTAAAAACATTCAATTCGTAATCACAAATCCATTCTAGAGTTCATTACATTCAAACACTATAAATTTAGCTACACGTGGCTTTGATAAAAGAGTATACTACACAAGAAGATTTGAATAAAATGAACATGGTGTACTTAGCTCTTATTCAAGACCAATACAAGACTTCTTCCTTCGTTGATTGCAATAATGTTGAGCTCCAAGCCTTCTACTCTAATGCTCTTCAACTTCCAACTCTACCTCTCTTTTATCCTCTCAATGTATTTTGCTTTGAAACTTAGAGTGAATGAATGAATGAATTATGAATAGAATGAATCCTCCAACCCAAACTCTTGGCTTTTATAGACATTGTTGTTGTGAAAGAACACATTAACAATGTCATCTTTTGACAAATAATTGCTCCACTTCCATAGTTGGGTTGTTGAATCCTTGTTTTCATGTGATAATTGAGAGAATAATAGAGCTTGGTGCAGCAAAATGAGATGTAAAAGTTGCACAAAAGTTGTCAAAAAGTTAGGTGGGAAAACCTCCATAATTTCCGCCAAAAACAGCTGCAGAAAAGCGACAAAAGCACGGTCGTGTTCGAAAGCACACTCGGGCCGTGTTTGGCTCAAAAATCCCCAAAATGACGCGTTTAGCTTGGGATTTTGAGTGTTTTTGCATCCATAAACCCTCGGATATGTTTTGACATGAATCCATGGTCCGAAATTCACCAAAATTAGCCCCGAATGGTCAATTACATCAATAAAAGCACCTCAAAGTAATATGAACTATGTACAATAAAAAATTTACAAAACTAGTTAACAATAAAATAACTCAAACTCTACTCAAATATACACATAAAACATGCATAAAAAGACCCTTATCAGACTTTAATACGTGCTAGTAGTCCTAACATTATTACTTGCTTTTATTGTGGTAAAATGGATACTATGCTAATGATTGTAAATTGAAAAATAGCTTTAGTCATTTTTGGAGACCCAATGGTCTCAAAACTAACCCCCATGGACCCCAAAATTATAGGGTACCTAAAAATAATTTATTTGTAGGTGCTAGGGGCTATAACAATTTCGAAAGATTCAAAATGGCTCGTGGACAACGGGTGTTCACGCCATATGACCGGAAGGAGATAACTTTTTACCAACATCAAGCTCCAAGAAGAAGGCATGGTTATGTTCGGGAATGGCAAGGGAAGAATTCTTGGAAATAGAGAAATTGGTAACTCTTCTTTCTCTCTTAGTAATGTTTTATTAGTGAAGTGAAGAGATTGTAGAGATTACTCAATCTCAAACCACAATTCAAGGCCATAAATCAAGGAGTGGCTTAAGTTCAATTTGATAAGTGTTAGCCAACTTTATGATTCAAATTATGATGTTAGTTTTAATAACGAAAAATGCCTTATTCTCAAAAATGATAAAATTATTTGTTAAGCAAATAGAAAAGGCAATCTTTACAAAATTTGCACAAGTGATTTGGTTAGTCAAAATGTTTCTTGTCTTGTCGCCAATAATGATTTAACTAGTTTATGGCATAGGCGACTTGGACATGTTGGATACAAAAATTTGCAAAAGATTTACAAAAACCAACATGTAAAAGGACTACCCAAATTGAATTTTTTGAAGATCTTGGCTTATGTGACACTTATCAAAAGAACAAATTAGTTAAAAGTAGTTTTAAGCCCATATGAAATTTCCACAACCAAGCCTCTACAATTATTTCATCTCGATTTGTATGGGGATATTGGTACGGCTAGTCTTAGTGGAAAACATTATACTTTTGTTATAGTTCATGATTATTCTAGATATACTTGGGCTATTTTTCTTGCAAATAATAGCGATGTCGTTAATGAGTTTGCTAAGTTGTGTAGACTTACTGAAAATAAAAAGGAAGATACTATTAATTCTATACAAAGTGATCGAGGTGGTGAATTTGATGGTGAATTTAGAGTCTAATGTGAAACCAAGGGATATGCACACAACTTTTCGGCTCCAAGAACACCACAACAAAATGGAGTAGCCGAAAGGACGAATAGAACTCTTCAAGAAATGATTCGGTCCATGCTAAATGAATTTTCACTTCCAAAATATTTTTGGGCCAAAGCCGTAAGTACCGCATGTTATGTTATTAATTGTGTTTACCTTCGTCCTAAGTTGAATAAAATATCATATGAGCTTTGGAAAGGAAGAACTCCAAATATTAGTTACTTCAAAATATTTGGGTGTAAGTGTTTTATTTTGAATACCAAGGATCAATTGGATAAACTTGATCCTAAGGCCGATGAAGGAATATTTATGAGGTACTCAACCAAGAGCAAAGCATATCGGGTTTATAATAAGACTAGCATGGTGGTTGAAGATGAAAGTGATGATGAAGACGATATTGAACGAATTGCCCCAAATGATGCTCAAAGTGATCAACCTTCCACACCAAATGATCAACCTTCAACTTCAAATGTTCCACAAGAAGACAAAGGTAATAACTTGGATCTCTCCATTGCTTTAAAATTCAAAGGAGATCATCCAAAAGATCTCATAATTGGGGACCCTCTAGACAAGGTTATGACTAGAAGGAAATTTGCCGAGAGATCTCTTATTTCTGAAAAAGAGCCAAAAAATACAAATGAAGCAATTGAAGATGAGGATTGGTTTTTAGAAATGCAAGAGGAGTTGAATCAATTCGAAAGGAATGACGTTTGGGAATTGGTTCATTGTCCTCCATCACAAACAATTATTGGTACAAAATGGGTATTCCGAAATAAACTCGATGACCAAGGCAACATCTTTCAAAACAAAGCAAGGTTAGTGGCTCAAGGGTATTGTCAAGAAGAATGTATTGATTATGATGAAACATTTGCACCCATATCATATTTAGAAGCAATTCGTGTTTTACTTGCCTATTCTTGCTTTTAAAATTTTAAGTTTTACCAAATAGATGTTAAATCCGCTTTTCTAAATAGTTTTATTCAAGAAGAAGTTTATGTAAAACAACCTCCGGGGTTTGAAAATTTTTCAAGACCAAATGATGTTTTCAAACTTAAAAAGGCCTTATATGGTTTAAAACAAGCACCCCGAGCATGGTATGATAGACTTAGCTATTTTCTCTTACAAAATAGATTTACACGAGGTAAAGTTGATACTACTCTTTTTGTTTTTAAAAAAGGGCAAGATTGCTTATTAATTCAAATTTATGTTGATGATATCATATTTGGTGCTACTAATGAATCTCTTTGTAAGAAATTTTCGAAGTTAATGCAAGGAGAATTTGAAATGAGCATGATAGGGGAGCTCAATTTATTTCTTGGACTCCAAATAAAATAATGCCAAGAAGGCATTTTTATATCACAATCAAAGTATACAAAAGAACTTCTATAGAAGTTCGGAATTGAAGAAGGAAGAACCGTCACTACTCAATGGCAACCAACATCAGCTAGACAAGGATGAAAAAGGCAATTCGGTTGATGAATCAAAATATCGAAGTATGATTGGTAGTTTACTTTACTAAACCGCAAGTAGACCCGATATTCTTCATGTCGTATGCATATGTGCTCGTTTTCAAAGCAATCCCAAAAAATCTCATATGAGTGCCACTAAAAGAATTTTTCGATATTTGAAAGGCACTATTTCATATGGCTTGTTTTATCCAAAGAACAAAAATTTTTCTCTTAAAAGATATAGTGATTCGGACTATGCGGGAAATATTGATGATCGCAAAAGTACCACCAGATCATGTCAATTTTTAGGCAATTTTCGCGTATCTTGGTTTTCAGAGAAGCAGAATTGTGTATCCTTATCAACGGCTGAAGCCGAATACATTCCCGCGATCTTTTGTTGCACTCAACTACTTTGGATGAAACAAACCATAGCGGATTACAAATGTTCTTTTGAAAATATTCCTATTTTTTGTGATAACACGTCCACTATAAATATTGCTCAAAATCTGGTCATCATAACCGAACAAAACATATTGAGGTTCGACATCACTTTCTAAGGGATTGTGTTTCCAAACGAAAAATTGAGATGTGCTTTGTTCCGTCCCAAGATCAACTCGCGGATATTTTCACAAAACCTTTAGCCGCCGAGTCTTTTGCGTCAATTCGAGCACGTTTAGGCATAATGCATATCTAATAAGGTCTTTGATTGCATTTTGTGCATTTTTAAAACTTAGGGGTAAAAAATCGGATTTTTAACTCAAAATTCGGATAGAACCAAAAATTAGACTTCGGGGACTGATACGTGTAAAATATACGTTGCATTTAGGGGCTTAAAATGATATATAATTGATACATTTGCATGTATATTTAGTGTGTTTTTACTTGGTTTCCTTAGGAGGGCATGATACTGCGTATTTTTGTAAGTTTTTTTCAAGAAACGAAGCTTAATCGAAGAAATATCAGTTGAAAGGCCCAGATAGGATTGACGAATGCAAAAAGAAGATCGAAAAGACAAAGAAATCGGACAAAAACACGTCACACGGCCGTGTGACCTACCCGTGTGAAAGAAGGCATGTCCGTGTGAAGTTGGAAAGAAACAGGGGACAAAAACAAGTCACACGGCTAGACCGTGTTAGAGCCACACGGGCGTGTGAAATAGACTGTGTGAAAGCCACACGGCCATGTGAGGTTACATGGTCGGGCCGTGTGACGCGCTGTCTCGGATTTTTGTGTCCTTTTCCCACTCCAACTCTAAAAGTGATCTCTCCAAGCATCTATAAAAGGGACCCAAGGCTTGCACAAAAATAAATCCATCAATACACCATACAACACATCAAATTACACAAGAACACAAAATCCAAGGTCTTCTGAGAGCGGAGGGCAAGATCGCGAAGAACACCACAAGGCATTTCGCATCTACGGAAGCACAAGAGCTTTGAAGACTTGGAAGGAGAATCAATCCTGACACGAAGGGGTTTTCTTTCTTAGTTTAGATCTCTTGTATATGCTTAAACGATGTAACAATGTTGATTTCAAATTTGTGTATGAATTTGTTATTAATGTTTGACTAATCTTTCGGATCGTAGGGCATAATCAAAACTGTGGATTCATGTTAAATCTTGATTAATTGTTTTCTTAATTAATTCATGTGTTCTATTTTATGAATTCGAGTGCTTAATCTTAATTGTTTTTTATCTGATCAATAATTAGCATGTCATATTTGTTAGTGCGAATTTGGAAGAGGAGTTTAACAAAGACATAAATCGAATTCAGATATAAATGGGTGTATCGAGTCAGGAGACCTACAACTGTTTGTGGGGAGTCATTCAATTCATAGATATTTTGGGAGTTAATAATACTTGTATCGAGTCGGGAGACCTACAATTGTTATTAATCTATTGTTTATGCGCCGCTTGGGAGGGGGAATAGACTAACTTAGGAATTGAACCCATAGAGTTACATTACTTGGTTTTTAAAACTTTAATTGGATTTAATATTGAAAAAACATGTTGAGATTATGTGTCTAAGGTTGCTTCTGTGGTTGTTGAAAATACTTGTGGGGTTCACAAATTTATTTATTTTTCTTTTATTTTTGATTTTTACTAAAACTTGATTATTCGATCGCTTCAATAAACTTGGAATGCGATGTTATTATAGCCTAAGTATTTCGTAGTCAATCCCGAGGAATACGACTTGCTTGACATTATCCTATAAACTACAATGTACACTTCATATTTGTAAGATCCAAATATTTTTGGAGAATAAGTTTTGGCACCGTTGTCGGGGATTGAAAGATTCTACTTAGATATAGTAATAAGTAGTTCAATCTTAATTGAAAAATTTTTTGTAATTTTTTTTTAAATTTTTTCGATTTTTTCGAAATTATTTTATTTTGTTCTTCTTTGGTTCTAACATTGTTTTTGTTAAGTGCAGATAGTGCATGATCACGTGCACCAGATCTACCCAGCCAATACCCATTGATTTGGAAATTGAAAAAACAGTGAAGCAACTAAGGAAAAGATCTAAAGCAATGGTGGATGGGAATAATCAGAATGTCGTGAATAACAGAATCAACGAGGAGCGCCCACCTGGGTAAAATGCACAGGACCGGATATTGGAAAGACCCGCGAGAAGGGCAATTAGGGACTACTTCCAACCGGAGGTAAGTCATATTTATGGGGGTGTGGCCCATCTGCCGATCAATGCAAATAATTTTGAACTAAAACCCGCATTGATACAGATGGTGTCATAAAATTAGTTTGGGGGCAGAGCCGTTAAGGATCTAAACGAGCATTTGGCGCACTTTTTAGAAATTTGTGATACTATTAAGATGAATGGTGTTTCTGAGGATATCATTCGATGCCGCCTTTTTCCATTCTCTCTACGCGATATGGCTAAGGGATGGTTATGCTCTCTAACACCACCAGCAGCAAATTGGGCTGAACTAAGCCAGCGGTTTCTAGCCAAATACTTTCCCCCTAGTAAAATGCTGCAATTGAAATCTGAAATCGCCCAGTTTAGGTAGTTAGATTTTTGGCCACTATATGAGGCATGGGATAGATTCCGGGAATTGCTAAGGAAATGCCCTCAACATGGATATCCTGACTACCAACAAGTCCAGTACTTCTATAATGGTTTGAGTAGCAACACGAGAACGATTACAGATGATGTATCTGGGGTGCACTACTAGGAAAATATCCAAAAGAGGCACTAGAATTGTTAGAGCAGATGGCTAACAATAGTTACCAATGGCAATCCGAGAGATCTACTGTCCGACGTGTGGCATAAGTTCAAGATGAGAAAGTCGCCATGCTCACAAAACAGGTATTCGTGCTAAATATGAAACTGGATGCGATGCAACAAGTGACTCCAAGAGATCATGTTGTTGTTGAAGAAGAAGCGAACTTTGTGGGCCAACAAAGGAACTTCAACAACAATTATAAAAATAATCAGACATCCAATTACTATCATCTGGGGTTGCGAAACCATAAAAACTTCTCTTATGCTAACAATACAAATGTTTTGCAGGCATCTCTGGGTATGTTGGTAATCAAGGCAGAGCGGAGTCAAATGAAAAGAAAGCATCTGTTGAGAAGATGCTATCCTCGTTTATCGGAGAGACTAGAGCAAGACTTAATAAGGATGAAACGAACATAGACATGATAGAATAACAGGTCACTCAGTTGAACACAAACGTAAACGCAAGACTGAAATCTCTAGAAACACAAGTAGCCCAAATCGCAACTGCAGTGGGAGGCCAAAATCAAAAGGGCAAATTCCCAGCGATATCGAATCAATCCGAGAGAACAATGCAATGTCATTAAATCGATGGATGGTACTGACTTTGAGGGCTCATAGATTTCAACCGACACGGTTCAGCGACAGTGACTATAAAAATCTGAAGTCTGGCTGAAGACATAAAACTTAGCGCTTTATGGGAGGCAACCTAATTTATTTCCTATTTTTGTTCATTGTTAATCCCCTTCAATTTTAATTTCAATTTTATTTTTTTATTAACTTAATTTTTAGTTGTGTTTCATTTTGTGAGTTGTTGTGTAGGAGGCGTCACGTTAAACTCCTGGTTATAAAATAAAGGGGCAAAAATTACATCACACGGTCGTAGATGAGTTATTTATTATTTAGTGTATGGTATCGAGGACAGAGGTTGTGCCAAACGTCGGGGCTATGATAGCCCTACAATTTGATAGGGTGAGAAAATCTGAGAGAGGAGGAATTTATATTGGGGGGATGATTACTCCTATTACTGAGTACTTTAATGTTAGCTTTGAAGGGTATGAGGAGGCCATCGGGCCTAAACTACTTGATTTGACGGTTTTATCTGCTATGAAAATGATTCAATTCGATGGGTGTGATTACTGGCTAAATCAAGCACATAGAACAAAAGTTTGGCTCCCTAACCCTGAAGCTATTTCTATAAGAAATATGGGTAATTGGTTACTAAGAGGTGAACAGGGAGCTACTAATCAAGAAGAGCAAGATGAGCGTATGAGAGAGGCGCCGAAATCTTCAAGACAAGGGGGTAACCGACCATTTAGCATGAGTGATAGGCTAGAAATGGTGGAAGCCGACATGGGCAAGTTGATAGATGACACTTATCAGTTGACGACTATAGTTGATGAGTACCACATAGAGTACTTACAACGGTTCGATGTTATCACCCAGCAGCAGCAGTACATGTATGAGATGATGTCTCGTATGGATCAGTGGCATATGCCACAAGGCCACTACCTTCCACCTCCACCACCACAGTGATCCATGTAAGTACTTATTACGCATTCCTATTTACTTTTGATAATTTCCTCATATGTTCGGGACGAAACATATTTTAAGTTTGGGGGGTTGTCAAGAATGCGTAATTTACTATTTTTTACATTTTGTATTACATTTAGGATTGCATGTAGAGCATATAACAAAATTTGCATATTTAAAAAAAAATTGAATTTTTGGTTTATTTTCAATTTTTATTTGATTTTTAGCACGTTTAATTGCTTTTGTGTGTGATTTTGAATCAAGATTTTTGAAAATGCCCAAAGCTTCCGTATGAGTTTTACTATGAGCATTTGATTTTATGAGACGACATGTTTTTGTGAATAATCTGATGAATTGTTGAGGAGATGTCATTTATATGTTTGACATTAGATTAAGAAAATTGGGTATTTGAGCATGTTCCGTAAAATAAGCCTGTGAGCTTTTGTGCCTTAAACTGTTTTATCTTATGCAACTTATTTGTTTTCTTGAGTGTTTCATTCATAATTGATAGAACTCTAGAACTTACTCTGGTATCTTCATTAAAGCCAGTGTGTGTGCAATTTTTGAAAATGATTTAAGGCAATCTTTGTTTTAGCCTAATTAGCCTAAAAAGCCTACCTATGAACTCGTGATTCCATAGTCAACCAATTTTGAGCCAAAAAATTTTATTGTTAGCCACATTGATTTAAAATTGAAAACATGATCTTGTCCCTAAAATTTATTGAGCTTATAGAAAATGAACAAGTTTGGAGGAGAAGTGGTGAAAATTTATGAAAAAAGAGAGGAAGTTGGCAAAAGAAAGAGGGATGAGCAGTATCTGGGTTAATGAAGAAATAATGAAGCTCGGAAAAAAAAATCTCTAAAAAAAGAAAGAGAAAAATCGAGCACAAGGAGAAGAAAGAAAAAAAAATTCCGAAAATTTTGAAAAAAAAATTGAGAGCTTGAGGCTAAAGAAAAAAAAAAGAAAATAGGCAAAAAGGCCTAAGAATGAAAAAATGAGACAGAGGGTGGAGTCGAGTTGAAAAAGAAAATATCTTGAAAGAATGAGTTTTATGATAAAATTGGGTTGGTGAGTTGCAAGTCTGTGTACTTAAATTCTATTTGCTCAAGTCAAGTCACTTAATCCAAATTTTCCCTACCCTTACCAAAGAGCCTACATTACAACCAAATGAAAAGTGCTTTTTGATTCTTAAATTGCACACACAAAAGTGATAGAGATGTTAAGACGATTTGCAAGTCGATGGTAGTTTTACTTTCATTGAATTGACTTTGAGCGTAAACACTTTCCATACACTTTGAGGGATGAGTAATACACTGCCTACTTGTGAGTCGCGATGTCAAGTACCCGAGAGAGTATTGATTATGTCGAACTTATGAAAGATGACTTCTTGATAATAAATTGCATGGTTTACTTGAATATGGAGCCAAATGAGATTGAATATTTATAGTGTTCTTGTGTGTTCTTTGTACCCCTTGATATTATTTTTCTTAATTTGCTCGAGGACGACCAATATTTTAAGTTTGGGGGATTTTGATACGTAAAATATACTTGCATTTAGGGGCCTAAAATGATATATAATTGATACATTTCCATGTATATTTAGTGTGTTTTTACTTGGTTTCCTTAGAAGGGCATGATACTGCGTATTCTTGTCATTTTTTTTATAGGAAACAGAGCTTAATGGAAGAAATATCAGTTGAAAGGCCCGGATAGGATTGACGAATGCAAAGAGAAGATAGAAAAGACTAAGAAACCGGACAAAAACACGTCACACGACTGGACTGTGTGGGACCACAGAACCGTGTGACCTACCCGTGTGAAAGATGACATGTCCGTGTGAAGTTGGAAAGAATAAGGGGATGAAAACAAGCCGCACGGTCGGACCGTGTAAGAGCCACACGGGCATTGTTAGATAAATGTTTTTATCAAGATTTTGATGATTATGTTTAAATGAGTCTTTATACCAAAACAATGTTTATAAATGTTGTCCAAATACTCCCAAGTGATTTAAAATGTTTTTACTAATTTTTTGGAGTATTTCTTGAAGTTTATTTTTGATAAAAATCGGACAACATTTCAAATTAGAGGTCGACCGATCGCACAAGAGGTCGACCGGTACCTGAAGAGTTGAAAAAATGAAACATAACGAAACAGAAACAAATTCTGTGAAAAAAGAAGGAGGGGGACCGGTCAAGGGTGAGGCCGACGGCCGCACCCTAAGCATGACCGATCGCACCCCCATTGACTGGTCGACCCCCGACGATCCGCACTGGATCGCACTATTTTTTTCAAATGGTCGAAATCTTCAACAGGCAACCGGCCGCCTCTATGCTATTTTGTGACAACAAAGTTATCTTTGTTTGAATTTTTTGACAAAGAAGATTTACTTTTGATTTTTGTACAATATTTCTACATCTTGTGATCTTCTTTTTGTAGACAAAAGTGAAGATAGAGGAGCCTATGTTGGTGAAAATTTCCCTATAAATAGAGGATGAATTGAAGACACAAGATATAACACATACAAGCAAAACACACAACAAGAAATCGCAAATTGTTCAAGCTTTCATTTTTACATTCTTGTTGTAATAGCCTAAGTACTTTCACTTGCACATCTTTGAGGTCTAGGCTTTTTGATTCTTGATTACACTTGCACTCAATCTTTGTATTTGTTTCATAGAGTTGTAATCTTGAATTTTGTCCATCATTCAACACAAGACATCCTTGTGAGTATTCTTGTGGTAAGAATACACTGGGTGATCTAGGTGATAGGTGTTTGAAGAGTGTGGTACTCTTCAAAGGTGGTGAAGGAAGATTGTGGTAATCTCCTTGAAGGTGTAAAGAGGATTGTGGTGATCCTCAAGGTGTTGTATTAATTGTGGTAATTAATAAAATCTTTTTTTTTTTTTTTTTTGAAATCCATCTCGGAGATCTTGGGGTGGTAGAGGATTAGGCCCTAGGTGGGTTGAACCTCTTTAAATCAACGAGTGTTGTTTAATTTCCGCTTTTACATTCTTGTCATTTACTTGTTGATTCGAAAAAGAGGGTGATTTGCAAAAATCGGGATAATCTATTCACCCCCTCTAGATTATCGTAGCCACTTGACTAACAAGTGGTATCAAAGCCAAACTCTTTGGCTAGCTCGTTCCGAGTAAAGAGGAAAGATCCATGGCTACGAATGAAGCTTATCTCACCACCGGCGCCTCCACCAACAAGCCACCACTATTCGACGCCAACAACTACGCATTTTTGGAAAGACCGCATGGAGTGCTTTCTACAAGGGTGCGGATTTGATATTTGGAATGTGGTCATTGAAGGAGTTGCTCAACCAACAACAAAATTGGAGGATGGTACCACGACTCCCAAGCCGTGCAAGGAATACGATGAAAATGACAAGAAGGCTTTCTCTTTAAACGGTAAGGCCTTAAACATTTTACATTGCTCTCTTACCGCCACCGAATATAATCGCATAAGAGGCATACGGTCGGCACATGAAGTTTGGGAAAAATTAGAAACCATCTATGAGGGCACAAAGAAAGTGAAGCAAGCAAGAAAAACAATGCTTGTGAAAGACTTTGAAAATTTCAATATGCATGATGGTGAAAGCATATCAAAAATGGTGGAAAGGCTTGACAACATTGTCAATCCTCTTGTGGCTCTTGGAAAGGTCATCTCCGAAGAAGATAAGGTGACCAAAGTCTTAAATGCCCTTCCCGGCTCATGGTCCGAAAAGGTGACGGCAATCACGGAAGCTCAAAATCTTGAGACACTCAAGTTTGATGAGCTCATTGGGAACCTCCTTATTTATGAAGTATATCTCAAGGAAAGGAAAAATTCTCAACCATCCACCTCTAAACCGGGTACGCAAAATATTATTAAAGGCTTAGCATCTTCTTCTAATAATGTTTATTATGCTAGTGATGAGGATGATGAAGAAACGGCGGTTCTTGTTAGAAAATTTGCAAAATTTGTAAACAAAAATAAAGCAAGAAAGCCAAGAGACAATTCTTGTTTCAAATGCGGAAAATCTAGGCACTACATAGCCGATTGCCCAAAATTAGCGGAAGAGGAACAAAAGAAGAAAAAGCCTTTTCCGAAAAAGAAGGCGTTAAATGCAGACGTCAAAACTTGGGATGAATTACTTGAAACAACCGACGAGGAAGGAGAATCCGAACATGGTCTTATGGCCATAGACGATGAAAATACCGAGGTACGCTCTAATGCTTCATCTTCTTCCCTAGTTGATGAATTACAATGTGATTTTGATGAATTGCAAAATGAGTTTCAAAATTTGATTGTTAAATACAAGAATTTGAAAAAGGAGCATAAAGAGCTTAAACTAGAAAAAGATAAATTATTTTTACTTATGATTCTCTTGATAAGGATCATGCTATTACTCTTACTATGGTCCGTACTCTTGAAACCGAAAAACAAACGCTCACAAATGATATTGAAAATTTGAAAAAGGATGTGCATCGATTCAATTTAAGTACGGATAAAGTCACAAAAATTTTAGATGCACAAAGAGGTGAGCATTCTAAATTAGGACTTGGTTACAAACCTTTTCAAAATGCTTTTAAGAAAAAAGACCAAGGTCCAACCTTTGTACGTGCTAGTAGTCCTCGTATTATTACTTGTTTTTATTGTGGTAAGAATGGACACTATGCTAGCAATTGTAAATTGAAGAATAATTATAGCTATTATTGGAGACCTAAAGGTCTCAAGGCTAACCCCCATGGACCCCAAAATTATAGGGTACCTAAAAATAATTCCTTTGTAGGTTATAGGGGCTATAACAACAATGGAAGATTCAAAATGGCTCGTGGACAGCGGATGTTCACACCATATGACCAGAAAGAGAGAACTTTTTACCAACATCAAGCTCCAAGAAGAGGGTATGGTCATGTTCGACAATGGCAAAGGAAGAATTCTTGGAAATGGAGAAATTAGTAAGTCTTCTTTTTCTCTTAGTAATGTTCTTTTAGTAGAAGGGCTTAAGTTCAATTTGATAAGTGTTAGCCAACTTTGTGATTCAAATTATAATGTTGTTTTTAATAAAGAAAAATGTCTTATTTCCAAAAATGATAAAATTATTTGTGAAGCAATTAGAAAAGGCAATCTTTACAAAATATGTACAAGTGATTTGGTTAGTCAAAATGTTTCTTGTCTTGTCGCCAATAATGATTTAACTAGCTTATGGCATAGGCGACTTGGACATGTTGGATACAAAAATTTGCAAACTATTTACAAAAACCAACATGTAAAAGGACTACCCAAATTGAATTTTGAAAATCTTGGCTTATGTGACACTTGTCAAAAGAACAAATTAGTTAAAAGTAGTTTTAAGCCCAAAAATAAAATTTCCACTACCAAACCCCTACAAATGCTTCATCTTGATTTGTATGGGGATATTGGTACGGCAAGTCTAAGTGGAAAATATTACACTTTTGTTATAGTTGATGATTTTTCTAGATATACTTGGGCTCTATTCCTTACAAATAAAAGCGATGCCGTTAATGAGTTTGTTAAGTTGTGTAGACTCATTGAAAATGAAAAGGAAGATACTATTAAGTCTATTCGAAGTGATCGAGGTGGAGAATTTGACGGCGAATTTAGAGTCTTTTGTGAAACTAAGTGATATAGTCATAATTTTTCGGCTCCAAGGACACCTCAACAAAATGGAGTAGCCGAAAGGAAGAATCGGACACTTCAAGAAATGAGTCGGTCCATGCTAAATGAATTTTCACTTCCAAAATATTTTTGGGCCGAAGCCGTAAGTACCGCTTGCTATGTCATTAATCGAGTTTATATTCGTCCTAAAATGAATAAAACTCCATATGAGCTTTGGAAAGGAAGAACTCCAAATATTAGTTATTTCAAATATTTGGATGTAAATGTTTTATTTTGAATACTAAGGATCAATTAGACAAACTTGATCCTAAGGCCGATGAAGGAATATTTATGGGGTATTCAACCAAGAGCAAAGCATATCGGGTTTACAATAAGACTAGTGGGGTTGTTGAAGAATCCATCCATGTCAAATTCAATGAAGCTTCGGGTCTTGAAAGGATACCCAATGATGAAAGTGATGAAGAAGATATTGTTGAACCCATTGTTCAAGATGATACTCAAAATGATCAACCTTCAAGCTCAAATGTTCCTCAAGAAGATAAAGGTGATACTTCGAATCTTCCCGTAGCATTGAAATTTTAGGGAGATCACCGAAAAGATCTTATTATTGGTGATCCCCTTGATAAAGTAATGACTCGAGGAAAATTTGCCGAAAAAGCTCTTATTTCTCAAAAAGAGCCTAAAAATGCTAAATAAGCCATTGAAGATGAGGATTGGTTTTTAGAAATGCAAGAGGAATTGAATCAATTTGAAAGGAATGATGTATGGGAATTAGTACCTTGTCCTCCATCTCAAACCATTATTGGTACAAAATGGGTATTTCGGAACAAGCTCGATGACCAAGGGAATATTGTTCGAAACAAAGCAAGGTTAGTAGCTCAAGGTTATTGTCAAGAAGAAGGTATTGATTATGATAAAACATTTGCACTCGTAGCACGTTTAGAAGCTATTCGTATTTTACTTGCCTATTCTTGTTTTAAAAATTCAAGCTTTACCAAATGGATGTAAAATCCGCATTTTTAAATGGTATTATTCAAGAAGAAGTCTATGTAAAATAACCTCCGGGGTTTGAAAATTTTTCTAGGCCTAATGATGTTTATAGACTTAAAAAGGCCTTGTATGGTTTAAAACAAGCACCCCGTGCATGGTATGATAGACTTAGCTCTTTTCTTTTGCAAAATGGTTTTACAAGAGGAAAAGTTGATACTACTCTCTTTGTTTTTGAAAAAGGGCAAGATTGCTTATTAGTGCAAATTTATGTTGATGATATTATGTTTGGTGCTACTAATGAATCTTTGTGCAAGAAATTTTCTAAGTTAATGCAAGGTGAATTTGAAATGAGCATGATGAGGGAGCTCAACTTCTTCCTTGGACTTCAAATTAAGCAATGCCAAGAAGGAATTTATATTTCTCAATCAAAATATACAAAGGAGCTTTTGAAGAAGTTTGGCATTGAAGAAGGAAGAACGCCTCTACGCCTAATGGCAACAAACGCCAAGATTGACAAAGATGAAAAAGGCAAGTCGGTTGATGAATCCAAATATCGAGGTATGATTGGTAGTTTACTTTATTTAACCGCAAGTAGACCGGATATTCTTCATGACGTATGCCTATGTGCTCGTTTTCAAAGCAATCCCAAAGAATCTCATATGAGTGCCGTTAAAAGGATTTTTCGATATTTGAAAGACACTATTCAATATGGTTTATTCTATCCAAAGAATGAAAATTTTTCTCTTAAAGGTTATAGTGATTCAGATTATGCGGGAAATATTGATGATCGGAAAAGTACTTCCGGATCATGTCAATTTCTAGGTGATTGCCTAGTTTCTTGGTTTTCAAAGAAACAAAATTGTGTTTCACTTTCAACGGCCGGTTTCGAATATATTTCCGCGGTATTTTGTTGTACACAACTTCTTTGGATGAAACAAACCTTAGCGGATTATAAATGTTCTTTTGAAAGTGTTCCTATCTTTTGTGACAATATATCCGCTATAAACATTGCTCAAAACCCGGTTCATCATAACCGTACTAAACATATTGAGATTCGACATCATTTTCTAAGGGATTGTGTTTCAAAACGAAAAATTGAGATATCTTTTGTACCATCTCAAGATCAATTAGCGGACATTTTTACAAAACCGCTATCCTCCGAGACTTTTGCGTCAATACGAGCTCGGTTAGGCATAATGCATATTGAATGAGGTCTATGATTGCATTTTGCACGCTTTTAAAACTTAGGGGCGAAAAATCGGATTTTTGGTTAAAAACTCGAATTTTGGAAAAACAGAAAGAACACTGGGCTAGTTGGGGGAAGGCCGACCGGTCGCCCATGACGTCGACCGGTCTCCCACCCTCCCAACCGGTCGCCCCTCACCATTTTATGGTTTAAATCGTTTCTGTTTTCAGTTTCAGCCATTTTGGCTCATTTTGTCTATTTTTCGTCCCCTACGCACTTTTCACACAAATTTCACTTCAAATTTATTTTATTGCATACATTTTATATTTTGGACTTCATGAGGATCGATTATCATCATCATTGTTCATCTTTACCGATTAGATGGTAAGAATTTCTCCTTTTAATCTCAATTGGGTTGAACCCTTGAGAATGTGCTTGTATCTTGATATATTGTTGAAATTATTGTATTAATATGTTGTTTATGATGATTGATGATGAATGTATATTGTGGTATTGAAATTGGTGATGAAAGTTTTTGGCTTAAACGAATCACAAAGGCGTTATATTTCTAACTCTTGTTTTATACGACGCACGCCAAGTGTTCGACAAAATGTTTCAATGAAAAATTCATCACCTACATGATTCTCTTGATTTGAAAAGTCTTATAAGTTTATAGAGATCATGTTTTATCAATCAAATGAGCTTTTACAAATCAAATGAGCAATTTTTTCCCTTTTATTCGGAATTTAAGCTTAAATGCTCAATATGCTCGATAAATCTATAAAATTGCGCACTTTGATATAATTGTATGATGTTTTTATCGTGCTAACATTATTTTTGATGATTCCAAAGGGGGAGAAACAAGAAAAACGCTCATAAGCTCAAAGAAGCGTAAATAAGCTCGCAAGAAAAGCTATAAGCTAAAGCTCTTAAAAGCCAAAAGCTATGGATTATACTTGGTCCATGTGATGTATTATGGACTTTTATACTTGACTAATGATGCTTTTGTGACAGGGGGAGCTTATAAGCTCATGATATTCAAGCTTTAGTTGTAAAAGCTAAAGCTTTAAACTTTTAGTTGTTGCTTCTATACTTACTCTTGCTATGCTTGTTGATAGGGGGAGCTTGTGCAAAAATGATTTTGAAAAATCTTTGCTCCTATCCTTGTGTGTTTGTACTTATGATAAATCTTGCTTATAATGGATTGATGTTTTAGACCGGGAAACTTGTTTTGTTTTAAAATCAACTTCCTAAAATTGTTTTGGTTTGTAATCATCAAAAAGGGGGAGTTTGTTAGATAAATATTTTTATCAAGATTTTGATGATTATGTTTAAATGAGTCTTTATACCAAAACAATGTTTATAAATGTTGTCAAAATACTCCCAAGTGATTTAAAATGTTTTTACTAATTTTTTGGAGTATTTCTTGAAGTTTATTTTTGATAAAAATCGGACAATATTTCAAATTGGAGGTCGACAGGTCGCACAAGAGGTCGACCTGACCAAGAGTTGAAAAAATAAAACAGAACGAAATGAGAAACAAATTCGTGAAAAAAAAATAAGGAGGGGACCGGTCGAGGTGGTGAGGCCGACTTGGCCGCACCTTAGGGCGACACCGGTCGCACCACCCGTCGGCCGATCGGCCCCGACGACTTGTACCTGGATCGCACTATTTTTTTCAAACGGTCGAAATCTTCAACAGGCAACCGGTCGCCTCTATGCTATTTTTGATGACAAAGTTATCTTTGTTTGAATTTTTTGACATGAGAAGATTTACTTTTGATTTTTGTACAATATTTCTACATCTTGTGATCTTATTTTTGTAGACAAAAGTGAAGATAGAGGAGCCTATGTTGGTTAAGACTTCCCTATAAATAGAGGATGAATTGAAGACACAAGATATAACACATACAAGCAAAACACACAACAAGAAATCTGCAAATTGTTCAAGCTTTCATTTTTACATTCTTGTTGTAATAGCCTAAGTACTTTCACTTGCACATCTTTGAGGTCTAGGCTTTTTGATTTTTGATTACACTTGCACTCAATCTTTGTATTTGTTTCATAGAGTTGTAATCTTGAATTTTGTCCATCATTCAACACAAGACATCCTTGTGAGTATTCTTGTGGTAAGAATACACTTGGGTGATCTAGGTGATAGGTGTTTGAAGAGTGTGGTACTCTTCAAAGGTGGTGAAGGAAGATTGTGGTAATCTCCTTGAAAGTGTTGTAAGAGGATTGTGGTGATCCTCAAGGTGTTGTATTAATTGTGGTAATTAATAAAATCTTATTTTTTGAAATCCATCCCGGAGATACTGGGGTGGTAAAGGATTAGGCCCTAGGTGGGTTGAACCTCTTTAAATCAACGAGTGTTGTTTAATTTCCGCTTTTACATTCTTGTCATTTACTTGTTGATTCGAAAAAAAGGGTGATTTGCGAAAAATCGGGATAATCTATTCACCCCCCTCTAGATTATCGTAGCCACTTGGACTAACAGGCATGTGAAGTGGACTGTGTGAAAGCCACACGGCCGTGTGAGGCTACACGGCCGGGCCGTGTGACACGCTGTCTCGGATTTTTGAGTGCTTTTCCCACTCCAACTCTGCAAGTGATCTCTCCAAGCATCTATAAAAGGAACCCAAGGCTTGCACGAAAATTAATCCATCAATACACCATACAACACATCAAATTACACAGGAACACAAGATCCAAGGTCTTCTGAAAGAGGAGGGCTAGGTCGCGAAGAACACCACAAGGTCTTTCGCATCTACGGAAGCACAAGAGCATCGAAGGCTTGAAAGGAGAATCCATCATGATACGAAGGGGTTTTCTTTCTTAGTTTAGATCTCTTGTTTGTGCTTAAATGATGTCACAATGTTGATTTCAAGTTTGTCTATGAATTTGTTATCAATGTTTGGCTAATCTTTCGGATCTTAGGGCATAATCAAAACTGTGGATTCATGTTAAATCTTGATTAATTGTTTTCTTAATTGATTCATGTGTTCTATTTTATGAATTCGAGTGCTTAATCTTAATTGCTTTTTATCTCATCAATAATTAGCATATCGTATTTGTTAGTGCGAAATTCGGAAGAGGAGTTATAATAAAGACGGAAATCGAATTCAGACATAAACGGGTGTATCGAGTCGGGAGACCTGCAACTGTTTGTGGGGAGTCATTCAATTCATTGATCTTTTGGGAGTTAATAATAGTTGTATCGAATTGGGAGACCTACAATTGTTATTAATCTACTATTTATGCTCCGCCCGGGAGGGAGAGTAGGCTAACTTAGGAATTGGACACGTAGAATTACATGACTTGGTTTTTAAAACTTTAATTGAATTTAATATTGAAGAAACATGTTGAGATTATGTGTCTAAGGTTGCTTCCGTGGTTGTTGAAAATACTTGTGGAGTTCGCAAATTTATTTATTTTTCTTTTATTTTCGATTTTTACTAAAACTTGAAATTCGGTCGCTTCAATAAAATTGGAATGCGATGTTATTATAGCCTAAGTGTTTCGTAGTCAATCCCTGAGGAATACGACCTTACTTGCCATTATCCTATAAACTACATTGTACACTTGCAGTTGTAAGATCCAAATATTTTTGGCGAACAGGGACCAGATGACCAAGGGGGTGGACCGATCGATTAAGGCCTGGACCGGTCGGACCCCACCTTCAACCGGTCGAACAAGGCCAAATTTTGGTTTATACGGGTTATGTCTCAGTTTTCACTCATTTACTTCATTTTTTCCCTTTTTCGTACCCATTCGCCAAATTCACACACAAATCGCTCAAAAGTGATTTTTTATTGCAAATTCTATATTATTGGACTTAATATTATGATTATATCATCCATATTACTCAACTTCTCCGATTAATTGGTAAGTTTAATTCCTCCTTCAATCTCAATTGGGTTGAACCCTTGAGAAAGTGCTTTTGCTTCATGGATTGATGAATTTGTTGTATAATTGTGTTGAGAATTATGTATATTGATGACTTGTGATTATAGAATTGCATTGGGTGTTGATTTATTGGGCATGATCACATTTACAAATGTTATATACACCTTTGATATTATTCTATGCACACCAAGAGTTCAATAAAATATTTCAATGAAAATTTCATCATTTACATGAATCTCTTGATTTCAAATGTCTTATATGTTTACAGAGATCATATTTTATCAATCAAATGAGCTTCTACAATATTTTTTCTCGGAATTTCCCTTATTATTTGGAATTTTAAGCTTTATACTCCAAAGCTCGATAATTCGATTAAAATGCGCACTTTGATATGTTTGTATGATTTTTTTATCGTGCTAACAGTATTTTTGATGATTCCAAAGTGGGAGAAACATGAAATAAGCTCATAAGCTTAAAGAAGCTAGAAAAAGCTTGCGAAAAAAACTATAAGCTGTGGATGAAAAAGCCAAAAACTGAAGATGAAACTTAGTCCAATGGATGCATAATGTACTTTTAATTGTGACTAATGATTTCTTTTTGACAGAGGGAGCTTCTAAGCTCTTGAAATTCAAGCTCAAAATGCAAAAGCTGGGCTTTTAGCTTTAATTGATTGCTTCTTTGCCTACTCTTGATTTGCATATTGATAGGGGTAGTTTTTATAAAATGTTTTGAAAAATCTTTGCTCTTACGCTTATGATTCTTATGCATGAAAAGTGTTACTTAAAATGGATAGTTATTTTTGACCGGAAAAACTTGTTTTGTTTTCAAAATCGACCTCTTAAAATTGGTTTGGTTTGTAATCATCTAAATATTTTCATCATAATTTTGATGATTTTATTTAATTGATTTTTTCACCAAAATAATGTCCCTAAATGTTGTCCAAATACTCCTATTCGATTTAAATTATTTTTACTAATTTTTCGGAGTATTTCTTGAAGTTTATTTTTGACAAAAATTGGACAACACTTCTATTTTGTGGTCAACCTACGTCCCAGAGGAAACCCGTGCCTAAAAGTTTGATTTTCAAAGCAGAGAAAAGAGACGAAAGAATTTTCATGGAGGTTGACCGGTTGACCTAGACGTCCGACCGGTCCCTCGAAGAAGCAAAAAATAAAAACAGACTTCTCTGTCTCACTAAAATGAAGGGTTGGACCGGTCCAACAAGGGGCCGACCGATCGAGCCCCCTTGGACCTGGGTCCACCTAGCTAATTTTGAGTTATATTTGAAATGTTTCATTTGAGGTCAACGGTCGACCTAAGGTTTTATCAAGAAACTATTCGTTTAAATGCATAACTAAGGTTTGATCAAGAAACTATTCGTTGTGCAATGCAGATAACTTTTCATGATTTGGCGGATTGATTTCTAACACTATAATCTCCATTTGATTTGCAATTTTTCCAGATTTCAATCTCCAAGGAGGAGCCTATGTCTGAAAATCAAATCCAAGACATCTCCTATAAATAGATGAAGGATTGAAGCAACAAGACACAACAACACAAGCAATACAAACACAAGCAAACTTCTTGTTCTTCACCTTCATATTCTTGTTGTATTTAGCCTAAGTCTTTCACTTGCACATATTGAGTACTAGGCTTGATTCTTGATTACACTTGCACTTGAAGTTGTATACTTCATTTGAGTTGTAATCTTGAATTGTTTTCAATCATCCAAAACAAGACATTCTTGTTAAGTGTTCTTGTGGTAAGAGCACATTTGGGTGATTTTAGGTGTTGAAGAGGGTGATACTCTTCATTGGTGTAAGAACATTGTGGTAATCTTCGTAGGTGGTGTTGTAAGAAGAGTGAAGTGCACTTCAAGGTGAATGTTGTAATAGCTTGGTATCTATTAATAAAATTCTTTTACTTTTTCGAAATCCACTTCGGATATACCGGGGTGGTAGAGGATTAGGCCCTAGGTGGGTTGAACCTCTATAAATCATCGAGTGTTATTTACTTTCCCGCACTTTCATTTGTGTTATCATTTCTACATTTGAAAAAGAGGGCGAAAATCGGAAAATCGACATAATCTATTCACCCTCCTTTAGATTATTGTAGCCACTTGGACTAACACTACTGATACTTTTCTGGGGATAACTAAATACTTTTCAAGAAAAAAATTAATATTTTTCAAGAGAAATACTAATAGTTTCAAGGGCTTTACATCATTTGATGGCATCAAAACTGGCCTATTGGTCATGTTTTTATGAATTTCATCGAACGCTTTCTAGTGCACTTCATTTTCATGATATAAACTAATATTTTTCAGATGAACTACTATTATCAGTTTTGTTAACTTGAAAAATATTTTTTAGAGTAAAAGTGATGTTATGTTTTAATAAAAAGTGATACTTATAATTTTATAGGTTAATAATACCATTATTACTATGGTGAATATGTATACTTTTCAAAGTAAAAATGATAATTTTTTAATAAAAAAATGACACTTTTTGAGTCTAAAATGATACTATGTCATCCCCAAAATATTACAAAATTGCTACCATCTCCAAAATATTACAAGAGTGTCACCACTCCTAGTGATACTATGTCACCGTCTAATATTACATGAGTAATACTTTTGGGTATAATTAGTAATATTTTAATGAGTAAGTAGTAATACTTTTGATCATGATTGCAGAAATGGCTAGGCGCTAGTCGACTGACAGTCCAACACCTAGCGCCTAGGCGGGCAGCCTAGAAATAACTTTATTTTTCAATTTCTTTTTATTTTTTTACCCATTTTCGGAGCTTAGACCGTCTAGCCCTCCTAGGCGGGGAGCCTATGCCCGATTTTTAGGTCTCCTTGGTAAGCACCTGACCCCAATTTGGTGCCGCCTAGCCCAACTTTCAGCCAAAATGATTTTTACAACACTGTTTTTAATATACAACAAAACTAATAACACAACACATCAACCGCACAGAACTCATGGAATGGGTTATGAGTCGTGGGGGGTCCATTTCACAAAAAATGACAAGTGAGATGGTTTCAAGGCTATCAATGTAAATATTCGTTGGCAAAAATTCATATAAGATCACCTCATTGATCTAAATCGATAAGATAGATCAATACTCAAAAATCTGGTGTCATTTTTGTGGTTTTGTGTGGCAGTGGCATTTTTATAAGATTAGGAGGTGACACAACATTATTTGAGTGTGGTGATATTTTTGTAATATTTTCTTTATCGACCCAAAGTATTCCCACATCAGCCGAGAGTACATACCCCACATGTTCGTCGGATTATGGGACATCCGTCCTTCCTAGGGACTGTCCTAATCTCTGGAGGATGAGGGGCAACCCCAACCCTTCACTTTGCGTTAATTAAAGTTTAAATCTAGGACCTTGAGGTTGCAATTGCGACTCCAAGGCCACTAGGCCAACCCTTGAGAGTTACATTTTTGTAATATTAGTCTCGCATAATATTATCTCTAGGAGGAAGTGACATTTTTGTAATATTATGTGGTGAAAAAGTATAAATTTAAACTAAAAAATAACCATTTTTACTCTGAAAATTATACATTTTTAAAGTAATTTTTTTAGGAGTGGTAACATAATACCACTTTAGACTCTAAAAACATCATTGTTACTCTGAAAGGTATATGTTTTCAAAGCAACAAAATTAATTAATATTTTCCATTGACATAGTATCACTTTAGACTCGAAATGTATAACTTTCTAATAAGAAATATATAACTTTTATTCTGAAAAGTATATATAGCAAAATAATTATTTACTTGCAAGTCACATACAACCTTGTTTATCTGAAACGTATTAATGTTTCAAGGAAAACTATTATTATGATTATAGATCAAAGTCCTGGACCCCTCTAGTCATGGTCATTTTTCCGTCGACAATCTCCCCTAAAACACCATAGCTAGATTCGTTACGATCAACCTAGAAAAATCGCTCCATTTCCACTCCAATCAAAACATATATTATCAATCAACCAATATAACCACCCACCGTCGGTTCACTCTATTTCCACTCCATGCCATCGCTCGGACGTTGTTGCTCGCCTCACTATCCACTAGCACACGTGTGTGTTAGTGTGGGTGCGATGACGGGAAAAAGGGTAAAGAGTGTTTTGCACGAAGAGAAATAGAGAGATGGAATAGGAGAGAGGAAAAATGCAATCTCCCAACTTTAGTTTCTTATTTTTAACAAATCTGGGTTTTATAACAAATATGAGTATTGAATCCGGATCTTGGGGTCCGTCTTACTCTTACGGGTAAGAGACCTATCCCTAGAGGTGTTAAACGAGCCCTGCCAAAGCTAAAAACCGGGCCGGGCCAGGCCAAACAGTAATCTAGCCACTATTTTTGTAGCCCAGCCGACCCAACCCACGAAAATACAAAGGAAAAGTCGGGCCGACCCAGTTTTTCGGGTCTAATGGATAGGGCCAAAAAAGCCCGACTCATTTTGGACCTAAGAAAACGAGTAGCCCAGTCCAGCCCTCTTACCAGGCCAGTCGGGCCAACCCATCGGGCTGGGCTGAGATTGACAGCTCTACCTACCCCACTTGGTATAACGTTGACTATTCCCAGCTCATACGTAACTGCGACTAGCCGACTACACCCAAGTTTTGCCCTATTTTCTATTTTGGACTAAAGAGTTGGATAATGATTAAAGATTAGGTTATCCAATATTTTATAATAGCCATAGTTCGAAACACGGTTAAAAGCAAAGCCTCATCGTTCGTTTAATCCAAGCCACATTCCTGACTTTCTTTATAATTTTCCATTTCTCTTACTCCATCTCCATCGTCATCTTTTTCTTGCAAAAGGTTCGTCCTTTTTTCATCAATATATTGTAGGTGTAGTCGGTGTAATCTTCTTTTCTTGATTCCGAGTTTTCCTTTAGTTTTAAAGCTGTTTCACGATTCTGGCTTGTGTTATTTTTGGTTAAATTCTTTGGGTTTTTACTTTATTTTTTGTGGGTTTTTTTGTGCAAATTAAATCACTTATTACTACTTTTTGGGTTAAAATTCTATAATTCTGCCAATGAATTTCTTGGTAGCCTCGTATTTTTCCGGTATAATTAGTTAAGGTCTTTGTGATTCTTCTACTACTTTTTGTTAATCATCGTCGATAACAGGCCATCGGTTATCTCAATGTATTGAATTTGACTTGTTTTCAAGGGTCTAAATTCCGATTGCTTTTCTTTAATTTGTTGATTTCAAGAATTTGACTTTTTAATTTGAGCAGTGATATTCAAGTGGAATGGCAAAGAGTTCATTCAAGCAAGAGCATGATCTTGGTTTGTGCTCCGTCTATACACTTGTGTTTTATGATCAATTTTACATTTTTTGTCTTGTTGAATTATTATTTTTCTCCTCGAGTTTCTGATAAGTTTGGATAATATTTTTTAGAGAAAAGGCGTGCCGAGGCTGCTAGAATTAGGAAAAATACCCAGATAGAATTCCGGTGAGTATGTAGCCAATCTTGTGAATTGTACTTTTTGTAATTCCGTTTAGTTGTGTGGATGGAGATTTGTATTGTTGACTATCTAGTGTTCTAGCATTATCAGTTTTATGACTTTTTATGCCCTTCAGTTTTTTGGATTTGTTTGACAGATTCCATATTTTTAGAGAGTTACATCTTTAGGAGTTTTCTGAGCATAAAGATTTCCAGCATAGTATGATTTGGTTGGAATGCCACATTCTTTGAACTGCTGGTTTTTCTATTATTGCCTAGACTTTGTCCTTGTGAGAGGAAACATTAATGAACCAATCGTGAACTTATGTTTGTTGTACGTCGTTTTTGGTTGAACGCGCGTGTCTCTTTTTTCATGCTTGAGATCAAGGATGCATCCAGTTCTTATTTTAATATGCTAATGAACAGCCACTTTGAGATGTTTAATGCATGTCACAAGTTTACCACTTAAAAACCCTAGTGGTCTGGAAATCTGCATTGCATTTGGATCCTCTTTTTTTAATATTTGAATCATATTTACTGTTTTATATCCGTTAAAGGTACACCTTTTTGCCATCTCTTCTCCATTTACTAGGTCATTGGTGTTGTAGATGTCATGTGACAGTGTTGGGTTTTGTTTGTTCCAGATGGGTTGGTAAGCAGATGATTCTGTCCACAATAAGTATTAACTTAAAATACATTCTAGACAGTCTACTGTATTCCACTCGGAGCTTCTTTATTAGGCATTACTTGTGCTGTGTGCATGGTGGCTTCAATGAATGGTCAATTAAGTGTGACTCCTTGACATTAAACATTCTATTTGAAAGTAAGAGTTACTGATTTTTAATTGATAACTAGGGCATAAATGCCATGGACCATTTCCCATAATTTGTTGCATTGTTTTGTATTAGCAGTTTGAAGTTTCTCTATGGGGCTTCTGAGCAGCATCTTCTCACCTACATTGATGGTGTTGGATATATTCTTTCAAGAAGACCAGAAATAGATATACTCCTGTTTGGATGCACTTGTACTTGTATTTTTATTTTTATTTTATCATGAAAATGTCCTACTGAAATTTTAATCATGGCCTTGATAAGTTATTAACCAATTTTGGTCGAGTTAGGGTGTTCTCAACTATCATTTAGGAAATCCATAAATTACTCGTCATAGTTATTTTGATTGCAAAAAACGTCATTCGATCTCTGGTTTTTTCTTTTTGACTAGAGAGATGCTTACACCTGAAACAAAAAGATCCATCAGTAGGTTGTATCTGTCATCAACACTTATTAAAAGCGATGTTACAAAACTGGGATCTTTAGATATCCGAAAAATTGAAAGAGGGGTCTCAAGTTACTATTGTAAATCAAGAAATGGAAATATATTATTATAACATTCTCAAGTATTCTGTGTTTATATGTGAAATCAACGTTTCATTTAGGTTATTGACTTTCATATACTAATGCTGCCCTTAATATTATTAATGTTGGTACCACATGTTTTGGTTGTAGAAATGTATGACTTTTCATGGGATATTCACTGTTTTGAAGCATGGATGCCAATGAGTTGGGTGTTTACATTTTATTCCTTGGTTAACATAAAGTTGTATAGATTTAACTGCAACGAATAACATAAGATTCTTCTAGTCCCAGGTAACACATTTATGATTTTGGGCATTTTTTGAAGCTTCTACTCGGTCAGTGTGATTGGTTAAGTACTTAGGTTAACATTTTGTAGTTCACAACTATGTCTATCTAGCGCAATGTGATTTACATAAATATTTTCTATGGTACAAAATAATCTCGATATGCCCGAATTCTGGGCTACTCTTATCTCAACTTTTCTGACGAAGTTGGCTATAGTTGTTTCTTTTATTCAGTCGGATAAGATGTATATTTTTATGGTCAATTTTCGAGAGACAGTTTTGGTAATAGGGATGGATTGCATTTTGTGGTGAAAGGGGTATAGAGATGCAATTTCATTTCTTACTTTTGTTGCCAACTATTAGCTGGTGTCTTAACCAACACCTATTCATCGTGAATGGTAAATTTGGCCAGAATGAAACTTGCATTATTCTGCAGATAAGACTAAAGTTCATGTGCAATTTGCTTTGAACTTTATTGACAGTAAGTTGTGTTTTGAAATATAGGTTATTGTTGAGAAGGCAGAAAGGAGTGACATCCCCAACATTGACAAGAAAAAGTAAGCACCGGTTATGCAACATGGGTTTTTACTAAATAGATAATTTACTATAATGTTTCGTATGTTATAATATTAGAATGATTGCTCAAGTTATAGCGGTGATTATCTTTCACATAAAATTGATGGAATAAGACTATTGAATAGATGTGGAAACCCAGCTCTTCTCCACTCAAAAAAAAAAAAAAAAAAGAAGAAACCCAGCTCTTCTGTTATGGGATTGTGTTTATGTACAGATGCTGACTTTATGGTATTCTGCATTTCTCTTTGTTATTTTCGACGTTATGCTTTTTCTCTTTCTATCACCACTTAACTTTCATTTTGGCCAATCTTGTTATTTTGTATAAATTTCTTATTAAAGATTATGATGATCGCATAAATAATTACCACTTATTTTGGAATTTACAGTGTCCAAAAGAATTAGCAAATGCATTGAGTTTGCTAAAGTCACTAGTTTATGTGATATGGCTTGGCCTTATGAGTCATGCACACCTTCTCGAAGCTGTTCTTACCTCGCTACTCCCTTTGGTCTCATCCATTTTCACTAGTCAAAATCTGATAACATGCATCTTATGATTTCCGAAAATGAAAGCACCACTAAAATAGTTGTCCAATAGGAAATTTGGTGTTTGAATAGCTTAACTTCTTACTTGCATCAATCTGGGTACTGATAATGCAGGATAGCATTTTTTAAGTCCTAGGAATGAATGTAACAATTTTTTTGGCTGTGCCATGTGATAAAATTCTCTACATGCAAATGAAACCAAGTTATACCTCTAATGTTTTGTGCAGCACAGACAGTTATCTATATTTGATGCTGTTTTTATTGAGGTTCGGCAGAATTGTTATCCTCGTGAGTTTCTTTTAGGGGTGTTACTGTAGTTAAACCGAAGTTTAGACAAGATCCTCAATTATATGAAATGCATCAAGATATATTTCAGGTTTGATTTTTGTATAAGAGGGCAAAACTATTGGATTGGAGGTGACAATTTTTTATTCTCGCAACATGAAAAAGAGAAGCTTATAAACACAGGAAGGGGTTAATTGCCCAGAATGTTTAGTCTTATTATTTGCTATTCAATACTATTACATTAGATGTGGGTTGTGTTGGTGGTAATTGAAGTAGCTCTTCCTGCTATTCGTGTTTATGGAGATGAAAAATGGATTTGAAAGGCGCATGATGGATTCAAATTATAAAATATTGATTGAGCATCAAATCATTAAAGTATTGATTGACATTCCACGTTACTTTTCACCATTGGCCGTGTGTTGCATTTACACGCACGCGCACACGCACATATATATTTTTTGCCTATTTGTTTCTTCTTTCGTCTGCTTCTTCCTTTTCTGTTTTCTTTTTCCTGATTTTAGTTGGAACTGCCGCTTTCGTTGTATGGCAAGAACATGGTGGCCCAATAATAATTACGGATAATTACATAACCCCCCTGAGGTTTCGGCTAATTACAAAAAAAACCCAGAGATTTTTGAAAATTACAAAAAATCCCTTATGGTGCATTTGGATGGAGAGATTTGGGAGGGGATTCGGGAGGAGGGATTTGAAATCCTTAGCTAAATCCACACCCATGTTTGGCATATAAATCCATATCAATGGATTTCAAATCCCTCTTTAAGTTTTAGTTCATTTTCAAAGGATTTCAAATCCCTCCCAAAACCTAGTCTTTTGAAATCCATTCTTTTATTTTTCCCTTTATGCTCACTTGCATATTCACACATTTACACACACTGCACACATTTACACACACTATACATACATTTACACACTACACATATTTACACACACTACACACACTTACACACACTGCACACACATTTGCACACATTTACACATATTACACACACTGCACACACATACACACACTGCACACATACACACACTGCACACACATTTACACACACACACACTGCACACACACACACACATACACATACTCTCCTCACATATGCACACACATTATCATCACACACATATTTAGACATAATAAAAGTTATATATTTCATATATTTTATTAGTGTATAAAATTATAATTATTTACAAAATAATAAGACCATACCTTTTATTTTTATTTATTAAATATCAATTAAGAAAATAAATAGAGCTTCTAAGTTTTTTTTCATCAAAATTTACGATGGATTTGAAATCCTCACACAAATTCACATCATCCAAACAAGAGGTGGATTTCAAATTCAATGACTTTGAAATCCATTCATTTGAAATCCCTTGGAATTTCAAATCCATCCATCCAAATGGGCCCTTAAGGTTTGATTCTGCTTACATCTTCCCCTTCATAAGCAAAAAAATGTTTCAAAAACCACCCTGATATTTGTAAAGATATTACAGTTAACCCCTTAAATTTAAGACAAAATCAAACCTGAGGGGGCTTTTTGTAATTTTGAAACATCTCTGGATTTTTTTGTAATTAGCCCAAACCTTGGGGGTGTTTTTGTAATTATCCCTAATAATTATAACATTATTTAGAGCCTTATAAGGATCCATTTTGGTGTTTACCCCTCATAGACATTTGGAACCTTAGCCTTCTGTGTAGGAAGGATTTTGTTGCTGGCCTTTCAAGCCAAATCCATAAAGCATTTTATATTTGAAAGTTGAGATTGTTTCAAAGTCTACTTACTGGGATAATCGCAGGTATCTTGTCCCAGCTGACTTGACTGTGGGCCAATTTGTCTATGTTATCCGCAAAAGAATCAAACTGAGCGCAGAAAAGGCAATTTTCATTTTTGTTGACAATGTCCTACCGCCAACAGGTAACATTTATCTTTTAGATAACTGCAGCTTAAACCACTTGTACAACATTTTAATCGAACCTTTCTGGATTCTGCTTCTAGTACTAAACGGCTTGTATTATTTCTCTTGTAGGCGCTATAATGTCCGCCATATATGATGAAAAGAAAGATGAGGATGGTTTCCTTTACGTAATCTACAGCGGAGAAAACACGTTTGGGTATCCGATTCTGCCATAATTCAGGCTTCCATTTCTTTAACAATATTTGCTGCCGCCATTATACTGCGCTCTGATAATCTTCAGTTTCATGTGCCCATCTAATAAAGATACCTCTTAGTATTTTGTATAGCTTTATCTTGTGTATAGTTTCCGAATCTTGAAGACGCCAAAGATTTCAGCATTTCCTACTATATGAATTCAATAACCATTTATCTTATTCTCAACTATGCCTACTGATTCTCTATTTAATCAGTATCATGAAAATGGGAATGATGCAGGCAGATTTGATGGATTTGCTTTGAATTTAGCTTGCAACCTTTTAGTGTGTTTTCGATAGCATGTTTTCAAGAACATGGCAAAGGTTGAGTTTTTCAGTTCTGTAGTGTGTAGAAACCGAACCTGTGAAAAAAAAAAAAGGAAATTCTCTTTAGTTCGTAGAGACTTTAAACTATCTTTAAATTCATTCTGAAAATTCTGAAAACAGTGTTTTCTACAAGACAAGTTTTGAAAATGTTAACAGATTCCCTCAGAAAATTGTTAAAATCAAACATGATGTTCGAGTTGTAAAGTTTTTATAATTGAAGGTTAATTTGGGATTTTGTTTTAAATGAATATACTTCATTACTTATTTTCAAATGTAAATTATTCTCTAATAATACAATGTGAACTCCACGAAAATCTGATATATATTTTTCTTTACAAATAGGGGTGAAATTTAGGAATAAATTTGAAATTTAGTTTTTCAAAGATATTTCAAAAACCAAACCAAATCCATTTTCTCCTCGAAAATGAATTGATTTATATAGAAAAATAACTCAAAACATAAATATTGATATTTGAACTCCACAGCTGATCAGAATATTAGTAAGCTTTTAATTGAGCATTAATCAGACAACATTCAACTATCTAAATTGTTTTTGCTCTACTAATCTCTACAAATATTAAATTAATCTCATCGAAATGGACCTAAACTACATCTAGAACTGCCAGATAGGCTCGGCCGATGTTTCGGGCCGAATGAGCCGAGCCGAACCGAATAGATCCGATTTATTTCGGACTTCTAAAAATAAAGACCGATCGGATCTGTTTATCGGGCCGAACTTATTTTGACAAACATCACAACTATATCAATTCTCACAAAATGATATGCCCAATGCCCATAAATCATTATATTGATACTTTTCAAATCATCATCTTATTCTTTTTTAAAATCTTCTTATTTTTTTATCCAAAAATTAGTTTTACAACACAAAAATGTCATTAATGTCAGTATAATTTTTATATTTTCAACTACTAAGAATTAAAAAAATATTTCATATTTTGAAAAATATAAATTCAAGAAAGGTAGTGTATTATAATGGTGTTTGCCTCCGTCAAAACGCTGTGGTTGCATAAACATTTCTCTGAATCGTAAATTTCATCTCTGTTTTCTTCATCAGTGGAGAACTGTAAAACCCACATAAAAGGGAAAGTATATACATAAATGGCAGGAAGGTTGAGCCACGTGGCATCTCAGATCATGGGCGGAAAAGGCGTCGTTTCCCGCTCCGCCGCCGCCTCTCTCCGGCAGCGCTCCGGCATGGGTCTCCCAGTGGGCAAACACATCGTCCCCGACAAACCGGTATAAGATTTTTTTACTCTTGTCTGTAATTGTACAAGCAAATCCCCTAGTAGAAAAGCCCTCTTTTGATTTTTCTAATAACGGTGAAACTACAGCTTCCAGTGAATGATGAGCTCGTCTGGGACAATGGGACTCCATTCCCAGAACCTTGTATCGATCGTATTGCTGATACCGTTGGAAAGGTCCGATTTTTCTAAATATTTGAGTAATTTTTCGTTCAAAATAAATAGCGGATTTGATTTGGACGAGGATGAAACGTATGTGTGTGCCTCTTTTTTTTCTTTCTTTTTTTTTTTTTTGTTTCTTGTGCAAATAGTATGAAGCATTGGCTTGGCTGTGTGGAGGGCTTGGATTCTTCGCATCGCTTGGGCTCCTAGCTGTGTGGAATGACAAGGCTTCCAAAATTCCATTCGTAAGTCTTCATTCGTTGATAATAAATTTTTCCTCAGCTGCATGGTTTGAAGATATCTAATCTTCTGGCTAATGTTGTTGGTTATTCTGGTCAGTTTTGAGTAGTTTGGATGTTTTAGTTGTATCAAATTTTCAAATGCCTTTTTCTGATTATATTTTAACATATGAATATGAAGGATTTGCTTGTTTTTAAATTATGAAATAGTATTTTTCCTGAGTGTATATGGTTCTATGCTTGAGTCAGCAGTGTTGATGAAAAGTTTTATCAATTTTTGTCATACTAAAGGATGCAATGTAATTTTCTTCTAATATAGTCTACTGACACATTCAGGCGTTGAAAGCATTCTATGTATAGATTCTTTGCTCTTTCTCTTGAATTTCTTTTCTGGAACTTCTACTGGAGCAATTTGTGTGCTTATTGATGGTATAGGTTTAGTTAGCTGCTCTGAGGCTAGGGATGACTTTTTATTTCTTTTCTGGAACCGCTACTATTTTGAAATATTGAATGATTCTCTTCTGTTCCACACTGCCAGCGGGGACTGTCACCGACAGACACCCATTCCACCGCCACCAACTTACAAACATCACATGGTTGCCACGATTACCACGATCTTTCCAATCCCACCACTGCAAATCCTTCTAAGTTCTAACAACCACAACAACCACAACGATCATCTTTAATCTCCATTAAGAACATTCTCAACTTTTTCTCCAATAAATACTGAAGCCTCCCAGTTTTAAGTTCCTACTTATGCATGTTTCTTGATTATCAGACACTAAAATGGAGAATGTTTACCAATAGATCTCCTTTTTAAGCTGCTTGTGTCCCCATCTAGGAGGAGGGGTCAAATGTTCCTTTTTTTTGAGAAGGGGGTCAAATGTTCCTGGCTGAAGTTGCAGTGTTGGTTTTGGCGACATAGTAGGAATCTGATGAGAATCTCAATTAACAGAAGAATATTTATTGTGAAAGCGTAGAGTATATATCAATGTAATTATTAGTTTCTGTTTCTCGTTAATCATCATTCATCACGTCCTGGCCAAAAGAGATCCCCACAGTGTACTTTCATCAGGCCAAGCCGATGCCAAAACAAGTTACAATAAATTACTTTTATCAATTTGTAGCTTATATTAGCTTCACTCTCATGAATGTATAGTTGAGGACTGGTAAGAGATAATGTGTGAGTGCTGTTGCTGTCATCTTATAGTGTGCACTTTGTTGCTAGAGCAGGCAGTAACCATAGTATAAGCTTATTGATCATTCTTGTAAGTGGGAGCTGACCATCTAACATGGAGATCTGGTTGTTTATTTGATATCAATCAAAATACTATGTAACAACTAACCTGGGTTGACATTGATGTTATTGGCGGAGTAGAGGTCAATATTTATCTCTGGGCTTTGGTGGCAGGGGTGAGCAATGTCTTTGCAGAATTAGGACAGAAACCCAACCATTGGTGGCTTTCGTGGCAGCAATGCTTTCGTCAGACCATGAAACAGAACATAAAATAGGATGAAAAGGAATAGATTGGCTCTCTTTGAAATCCATTACTCAACCACAAAACATTCTGCAGTTGATGTATCCTGATGGTAATTTTACATGCTCGAGATGCTTGTGTCAACAGTGAGTGTTCTATAAGTTGCACGCTGGTGATTTCTAAATGTACATCATTAGCAGCAGTTCTATAAATTATTATGTTTGTTTAGAACTGTGCTAAATATTGAAGCTTATGCAGATTATCAGTGACAGATTTAAGATTATGGGATTAAATGATCTTTCCATACAAATTCTAAAAGTACTGTAGTGAGATTGTTGTTGTCTAGAAAACCATAGTCAGTTTCTTGTTGGAAGTGGCTTCTTAAGAAAATGGGTTTTGGATTTGATAAACTGTCTAGCTTTCCTTGAACTATTTGATGTAGGTTCACTTCTCTTACCTTTAAGACGGTGCTCCCTCACCTCATGCACTCTCCTCTCATCACTTTTTAATTTTTTGCCCAGTGCCGCCTATATGCATTAATAAGTATGCTCCATTTAATATTAGCTGCTTGAAATTTATGGCTCATTTGGGTTTCATTGTATGGGGGGCACAAGAGGGTAAACTCCCCCGGGCCTTCTATGTTTTGAAAATTTCCACCGTAAAACGGCCTAGCCCTAGTTCCCAATTTTCAGCCTAATTACCTCTACTTTTGCACCTTGTCAACCGTTAGTCCTCTACAATCAGCTTTTTATTTCCATCTACAGCTCTTAGGCTTCATTTGGATTGATGGATTTGAAACTATGGATTTCAAATCCATAATAACAAATCCATTGAGCTTGTTTGGATGAGCTCATTTTACAATGTATTTCAAATCTTTAAGCTCCTTTTTTAAGCTATCGTTTGAGTGAATGTGGTGGATTTCATATCTGGAGTCATTTGAAATCCCCAAATCCTCCACTCAAATCCAATCCTTCTTCCAAATGCAACCTAAGGATTTCAATTCCCATAATAACAAATCCAGTGAGCTTGTTTGGGTAACCTCATAAATCATAATACAGTGGTTTTCAAATCCTTGAACTCCCATGTTAAGCTGTTTTTAAGTCATTGTGGTGTATTTTAAATCCATTTCATATGGAGTTATTTGAAATTCTTTCCCCAAATCCCCTCAAATCCAAATCATTCCGAACTTGTGCATTAATGCTCATCTGAACTTGTGCACTCCCTGCTCACCATTTTCAACCTTTTCATTTATTTTCTAACAAGGTTCCTCATAATTTCATGCTTTAATGCAGTTATAATTTAAATTTTGGAGTTCTGCTTGCATACAATTTATATAGATTCTGGAGCTCTTGCAAGTAGCATGCTCATGTTTGTTTTGTTCAATTCCACCTTTTATCTTCTCTTTTGTTCTTGCAAATCAATATCAGACATAAGGCCGGAGTGTTGTGCTGCTTACATATTCTTCACATTTCATGATTGGTCGTAAATTTTGTAGTTTAGCAACCTTTCAGCCTCTCAACCAACGAAGCTGGCAATGAGTGACACAACACGAACACAATACGATTACAAACACTATTACAGATATAAATTACACGATAAAGCACGACATGACACGACACGAACACGAAATTATAAATTAAGTTAAAATTATAATTATTGTTGTATTTAAGATCAAATAAGATAGATAACATCAAAACACGATATTGCGACACGATGACACGATTTGCCACCCTATTTCTATCTAAAACATGAAGTTGATCTTTTCTCCTGTCGAATTCCTGGTTTGTTCTCCAACAAGAAACCCGGAAAATCTGATTGCCAAAGTTGGAAAATTGAATCAGTCGACACAAGTGGAGGCTTCTGAAACTGCCTTATGTTCATATATGTGTCAATGCATCCGTTGACTCATGTTTGTGTTATCTTCAGTATGAAGAAGCAGCTCTGCATTGAGTGTGTTGTAATTAGATTGTCAAGAATATGTATGACTCATGCTAATTTTTTTTTTCCCCTTAACAGGCGCCCAAGGTTTATCCTTACGACAACTTAAGAGTTGAACTTGGTGGAGAACCCTAAGTTGCTGCCGTCTGGATGAATGTCTCATGCTCCCGGGTTTTCTCTTGTTCCTCTCTCTCTTTTAATCCCTGAATAGTGAAAATAATTGACGTTGTATCTGATGTTTTGAACTAGAGAGCTGAAATAATTTAAACTCGAGCAGATTAATTCATGAAGATTTAGTACTTGAGTTTTTGTTATTTTTGTTGGGCAGCCGTCTATTTGAAATGAGCACACTTCCTCATTATAGTTCAAGTGAAACCTAAACTATAGTTCTGTTAACAAGTATTTTCGGGTTGAATTTTGGATCTGAATCGAGTCTAGAACGAGAAAGTTAGAACAAGATATTCCAGGTCCGAAATCAAAGAAAGTTTTCAGAACTCTTAAATGTAAGATTTTATTTGAATTATATTAAATACTTTTCTTTTTTTGATTAAATTGAAGAACTTTGGTAACATATGCTAGAGTCGACTTCCTCCCTTTATTCCGAGGCGGAGCTAGACGTATAAATTTTTGGGGGCTAAATTAATAAAAATAATTATTTAACACTAAAAATAATATTTTAAAATAAAATATACATAAAATAATTTAGTGTTAAAAAGTTTGGGGCCCTCGTGGACTTAGAAGGATATGTCCCTGCCTTTATGGAATAGGTTATAAGATCCTAAAGTATTTTAAATTCTTCTTTCAGAAGTTTGTTAAAATAAGTACTTTCAAGTTTCTTTTGTAAATGATCTCTATTTTTTATATCTAATATTTGTGATACGTATACTTATATATATGATATGATATTAATATAAATTATAGAGTAAGAAAAGTAACGAATCAAAATAAGCAAGATTGTGCTTTGTAATCAAAGTCTTCTCACATCTCATTTCATTTCCACATATTTATATACAAAATCCTACTATTACACTTGTGATTTCCTTTTGTACTTTTGTGAATATTCTAATGCTAAAGTCCACCTCACGTGGCTCATGAGCTAGTCTTGTGAATATTTAAATCCACCTCATATGGCTTCTTATTATAACACTCCCCATTGGACGTAGCATTGTTGTATGTTGGATGAATATGCTTCGTTAAAAACCTCATGCCGGAAAATTCTATGGGAAAAATTGGACATAAGGGAACATTCTCAAATCCAAATTTTGTGCATAAGTTGTCTCATTAAAAACCTTAAGCTGAAAAAACTCAATGGGATAAAAACCAGACAGAAGGGAAAAAGAGTACAGCGCGTTGATATATTTGCTCCCCCTGAAATGAAGAATATTAGCTGCATAATTGATCCATCAATCTTGCCTCGTATGAACTCTTCTCATTCCGATGCCGTAAACCAACTTCTCAAATATAGACGTTGGTAAGGATCTTGTAAACAAATCGGCAAGATTGTGACGTGATCGAATCTGCTGAATATCTATCTCTCCAGTTTTCTGAAATTCACGTGTGTTGAAAAACTTTGGTGAGATATGCTTGGTCCTATCATCTTTTTTTAAACCACCTCTCACTTGTGCTATGCATGCTGCATTATCCTCATAAATAATAGTACGAGTGTCTGTAACTGGTTTCAACTGACAAGCATTTCGTATATGAGCTATAACTGATCTTAACCAAACACACTCTTTGCCAGCTTCACGAAGAACAATGATTTCTGAGTGATTGGAAGAAGTAGCAACTAATGTTTGTTTGGTAGATCGCCATGATATATCCGCACTGCTATAGCAAAATAAGTAATCTATTTGTGATCGGGCTTTTGTGCGGATTAGATTTATATCCAAAGATCAAAGATAACCCACTAACCCGCAGTTAGTGGATTCCTCGAGTAGAATAACCCCAAATCTATAAGACCACCGAGATATCGAAAGATATGTTTAATATCATTCCGGTGTCTTCGAGTTGACTCATAATCAGATCGCACAAGTAGATTATCGCAAAAAGAAATATCGTGTCGAGTACATTGTGTTAGATACATTAATGCTCCAATAAAGATTAAGGTAAGGCACTTCAGACCTAAATCTCTTCATCAGATTCTTTTGGTCGGAATAGATCTTTCTCGAGATCTAAATAACGCACAACCATAGGGGTACTCAAGGGATGAACCTTATCCATATTAAATCGTTTGAGTATCCGTCTAGTATAAGCAGATTGGTAGACAAGTATCCCGTTATCTTTATGCTCTAACTCAAGACCAAGACAAAATTTAGTTTTTCCAAGGTCTTTCACCTCAAACTCTTTCTTTAGATATTCAAAGAACATCGATAATTCTTCGGGGTGCCAATCAAATTCATGTCATCGACATATACAACAATGATAGCAAATCCAGATTCGATCTTTTAATAAAAACACATGGACAAATGGTATAATTTTTATAACTTTCCTTAGAAAGGTATTCATTAAGTCTATGATAACACATGCGACCGGATTGCTTTAATCCATACAACGATCTTTGTAATTTGATCGAGCATAATTCACGGGGAGTATCTGATTTTGGCATTATACATCCATCTGGAATTTTCATATAAATATTAGATTCTAATGAACCATATAGATATGCCGTCACTACATACATTAGACACATGTCTAAGTTCTCGTGGACAACCATACTGATAAGAAAACGAAATGTGATTGTATCCATCACAGGTGAATATGTTTTATCATAATATATCCCAAGTCTCTGGGAAAATCCTTGAGCCACCAGTCGGGCTTTATATCTCACGACTTCGTTTTTCTCATTTCTCTTTCGAACAAATACCACTTATATCTAATGGGTTTTACATTGTTTGAAGTTCGAGTAATTTGTCCAAATACATTCCGTTTTTCTAGGGAAGCTAATTCTGATTTTACTGCTTCCTCCCACATAGCCTAATCAGGCCTTTGACGACATTCCATTATAAAACGTGGTTCACAATCATTATCATCATTTAAAATTTCTTGAGCAACCGAGAATGCAAAATTATCATCATATTTCATTTCGATCCCATATTTCATTACTATATTTCATTACTATAGATCATGCCATAACCTAGGCAATCATATAATATTAATTTAATAATAATTCACACTCGAGTGGTTATGGCATGATCGCCTAGGACACCCAACATCAACTGTGATGCGTAGGATTGTTGAACACACTAATGAACATCCATTAAAAGGCACAAAGGTGCCAATGCCCAAAGATTATTTCTGTGAATCGTGTTCACAAGGATAATTTATTACTAAGCCTTCCATGGAAAATGTTGGTTTTGAATCACCATCATTTTTACAACGTATTCATGGTGATATTTGTAGACCGATACATCCCACAAGTAGACTATTTAGATATTTCATTGTCTAAGTAGATGCATCGTGTAGATGGTCACATATATGTCTATTATCTACTAGAAATGTTGCATTTGCTCGATTATTAGCACAAATTATTAAACTCCGAGCACATTTCCCTGATTATCCCATCAAGAATATAAGGATGGATAATGCCGGAGAATTTACATCACAAAATTTAATTTGATGAATACTACGCATCACTGGGAATAAATATTGAACACCGAGTAGCACATGTTCATAATCAAAATGGATTGACAGAATCCCTGATTAAACGAGTTCAAATAATTGCTCGTACATTATTAATGAGATCAAAGCTCACTAGTGCAGCATGGGGCCATGCCGTATTACATGCATCAACACTCATTAGATTACGCCCCACTGGCTATCATATGCACTTTCCAATGCAATTAACTCTTGATTTTGAGCCAAATATTTCGCACCTACGCACTTTCGGGTGTGCTGTTCATGTGCCTATTCCACCTCCTCAAAGGACAAAAATGGGTCCACAACGTAGACTAGGTATGTACATTGGATTTGGATCTCCGTCAATTATTTGGTATTTAGAACCAATGAGGGAGATTTATTTACCGCTAAATTTGCGGATTGTCACTTTGATGAGACAACATTTCCATCAATGGGAAGGGATAAATATGTTTTAGATAAACAAAAACCAGTTGAAAATATCTCCTGGAATGAACAAAACTTATCCCATTTAGATCCACATATACTACTGAATGTGAAAGTGAGGTGAATAAAATCATTCATTTACAGAATATTGCGAATAAACTTCCTGATGCATTTAATGATGCTAGTAAAGTCACGAAGTCTCATATTCTGGCTGCAAATGCCCAAATACTCGGCACTGGATTATTGTTCCGCATTTAAAATAAGAAAATGAATGATGATATTCCACCACAAAAACGTGGCATGATCGCCTAGGACACCCACCATCAACTATGATGCGTAGGATTGTTGAACACACTAATGAACATCCATTAAAAGGCACAAAGGTGCTAATGCCCAAAGATTATTTCTGTGAATCGTGTTCACAAAGACAATTTATTACTAAGCCTTCCATGGAAAAGGTTGGTTTTGAATCACCATTATTTTTACAACGTATTCATGGTGATATTTGTAGACCGATACATCCCACAAGCAGACCATTTAGATATTTCATGGTCTTAGTAGATGCATCGTGTAGATGGTCACACATATGTCTATTATCTACTAGAAATGTCGTATTTGCTCGATTATTAGCACACATTATTAAACTACGAGCACATTTCCCTGATTATCCCATCAAGAATATAAGGATAGATAATGCCGGAGAATTTACATCACAAAATTTAATTTGATGAATACTACGCATCACTGGGAATAAATATTGAACACCCAGTAGCACATGTTCATACTCAAAATGGATTGGCAATCCCTGATTAAACGAGTTCAAATAATTGCTCGTACATTATTAATGAGATCAAAGCTCACTAGTGCAACATGGGGTCATGCAATATTACATGCATCAACACTCATTAGATTACGCCCCACTGACTATCATATGCACTTTCCAATGCAATTAACTCTTGGTTTTGAGCCGAATATTTCGCACCTACGCACTTTCGGGTGTGCTGTTCATGTGCCTATTCCACCTTCTCAAAGGACAAAATGGGTCCACAACGTAGACTAGGTATGTACATTGGATTTGAATCTCCATCAATTATTCGGTATTTAGAACTAATGAGGGAGATTTATTTACCGCTAAATTTGCGGATTGTCACTTTGATGAGACAACATTTCCATCAATGGGAAGGGATAAAGATATTTTAGATAAACAAAAACCAGTTGAGAGTATCTCCTGGAATGAACAAAGCTTATCCCATTTAGATCCACGTCTCATCAATGTGAAAGTGAGGTGAATAAAACCATTCATTTAGAATATTGCTAATAAACCTTCGATGCATTTAATGATGCTAATAAAGTTATGAAGTCTCATTCCCGCAAATGCTCCACTGGATTATTGTTCCGCATTTAAAATAAGAAAATGAATGATGATATTCCACTACAAAAACGTGGTAGATTATCGCTCAAAAGATGTTCCTCAAAAATAAAGGGAAAAATTGATACTAATGAGCACGCCCGACAAATCAGAGCCTAATATCTAAAAATGTACAAATCAAAAATTACGATAAAGACCGAAAATCCCATGAGCTATATAATGAAATACTTATTGATGATAATTTTGCATTCTCGGTTGTTCAAGAAATTTTAAATGATGATAATGATTGGGAGGAAGTAATAAAATATGAATTAGCTTCCCTAGAAAAACGGAATGTATTTGGACAAATTACTCGAACTCCAAACAATGTAAAAACTCATTAGATACAAGTGGGTATTTGTTTGAAAGAGAAATGAGCAAAACGAAGTCGTGAAATATAAAGCCCGACTGGTGGCTCAAGGATTCTCCCAGATACCTGGGATAGATTATGATGAAACATATTCACCTGTGATGGATACAATCACATTTCATTTTCTTATCAATATGGTTGTCCACGAGAATTTAGACATGCGTCTAATGGACGTAGTGGCGGCATATCTATATGGTTCTTTAGATTGGATGTAAAATGCCAAAATCGATACTCCCGTAAATTATACTCGATCAAATTACAAAGATCGTTATATGGATTAAAGCAATCCGGTCGCATGTGATATCATAGACTTAATGAATACCTTTCTAAGGAAGGTTATAAAAATAATATCATTTGCCCATGTGTTTTTATTAAAAGATCAGATACCGAATTTGCTATCATTGTCAGATCACAATGACATGAAGTTGATTGGCACCCTCAAGATTTATCCAATGTCGTCGAATATCTAAAGAAAGATTTTGAGGTGAAAGACCTTGGAAAAACTAAACTTTGTCTTGGTCTCTGAAAGTTAGAGCATAAAGATAACGGGATACTTGTCCACCAATCGCTTATACTAGACGGATACTCAAATGATTTAATATGGACGAGCTCATTCCTCGAGTATCCCTATGATTATGCGCATTTAGATCCCAAGAAAGATCCATTCCAACCAAAGGAATCGATGAAGAGATTTTAGGTCCTGAAGTGCCTTACCTTAATGCTATTGGAGCATTAATGTATCTACCACAATGTACTCGACCGATATTTCTTTTTGCAAAGAAATCTACTTGCACGACGATTCCGAGCCAACTCAAGACACCGGAATGGTATTAAACATATCTTTCGATATCTCGGTGGTACTATAGATTTGGGGTAAATATACTCTTTTTCCCCGATATTTCTTTTGCAATAAATATACTCTTTTTCCCTTATGTCCGATTTTTCCCATAGTTTTTTAAGATAAGGTTTTTAACGAGGCATATCATCCAACATACAACAATGCTACATCCAAGGGGGAGTGTTATAATAAGAAGCCTCATGAGCCACATGAGGTGGACTTTAACATTAGAATATTCACAAAAGTACAAAATGAGATCACAAGTGTAATAGTAGGATTTTGTGTATAAATATGTGGGAATGAAATGAGATGTGAGAAGACTTTGATTACAAAGCACAATCTTGCTTACTTGATTCATTGCTTTTCTTACTCTATAATTTATATTAATATCATACCATATATATAACTATAAGTATCACAAATATTAGATATAAAAAATAGAGATCATTTACAACCATGCCTTATTATTATTATTATTATTTTAATAGAAGTAGCCAAACATTATGTAAGACAAAACCTAATTTGTTTAGATTTTTTTTAATCTTTAATTACAGTAGTTCTTTTCTCACTTGGGCTCCAACTTTCTTACGTGATCCATCCTTGGAATAATGTTGACTGTCAATTCACCAGTAAAGAATAAAGCTGAATGAGATATTCATTTACATTTTGTATACTAACACTATATTGAACAATTCATATGCTATTCTTGCTGCTAGTAAGATGCTTTTAAAGTTTATATAATGAGATTATTATTTCTAGCTTTGGAGTCCAAACAATAAGAAAATCTCTCTTTACTTATATTCAAGTAACATAGAACTCCCCTTAACATCTTATTGTCCAAGCTTATTTACTTTGCTCCCCTTTTCAAATTCTTTTTTCAAATATTTTAGATACTGTATGCATTACAAATATCTTATCATGAGATATTTAAGAAGTATACAAAAATTCAGTCAAGCTCCCTCTTACAAGCCATTACCCAACATGAGCTACAATAGGGTCATGTTGAAAATCCAAAAATAATTCCTTCAACAAAAGAAAAATATCCAAGTACATTTATCCAAAATTAATTGTTGTCATTTCCTTTATGAGATGCTCTAAAATAATACTCAAATCCCCTAAAATAATGCTTCTTTTGAAGTACCATTTTTTTAAAGCAGATTCTTCTGCACTGTTTAGTGCAGAATCCGCACTCCATCTCCAACAATTTATATTAAATTTTGCATTAAAAGAGACTATTCCATAATGTACTTCATTTTATTCATTTAATTTTGATTTGTATTAATTTGCAAATAAATTATATGATATAATATTATTTAAATAATTTTTATTAAAAATAAAATTATAAATTCAAATAAATAAACTTTATTAAAATTATTTAAAAAAATTAATTATACAACTAGGGTAATAAAAACATTATATTGTATATTATAAAAACATATTTAGTTAATTAAAAACAAACAAAAGAAAAAAAAAAAGAAAACAAGTAGCGCGTGAATAGTGTTGGTCCTCATTAAAATGACCGAGTCCGGCCCATTGTTGGAGGCATAGGCGTAGCCAATATTTTCAGTTAATGCGATCAGAATTTTTTTTGGCTTTGGCAGGACGATTGTCGGGTTGAATTTTTTTTAAAAAAAATGGAGATGAAAAAGACAAATCTAAAGGCGTACATTGTCTTGCAATTTTTCGGGTTTTCATACTTTCTCGATTAAATTTCGTAGAATGAACTTTTTGGAGAAGTGACTTGTCCAAAAATTCATTTCTAAACTAACCATCAAACAACTATTATTATGAAAAATAGACTTTTAGATCCAAAAGTTTATTTGAAAAGTGCTCCCAAAAAAAAGTTCATTATCAAGTTTGGAACATATATTTCTTACATTACAAACAAGACAAATATTCATCTACTCATATACCTTAATTGGGCCATGTGTAATATTTTGGGCCAAGACAATATATTTATTAACTTTTTATATTTTAATTCAATTTTTTTTTTATATAGACTAGACCGTTGCTGGATTTTCAGTGCACTCCAACTCAAAATTTAACAGGATCATTCTAAAATTTAGTGTGGTCCGTCGACTGTACTCATCCCAAGCCACTGGTTGGAGGAGAAAAATTGGCGCTGGGGGCCACTCTACAGCCTCGCTGGAGATGGCCTCATGACAGTGCCACCAATACAATCAATTGAGATAATCTTTTACAGGTTGATTTAAAGGCTGGATATTTTGGTCCAGTGATGAAGCCAAATATATAAGCATAAAAGTCGTTCAAGTAAACAAGAGGCTGGCAATTCCAGTGGACCGCCGCAACCGCGTCAACGGAGAACCAAAAAAAAAAAAAAAACCCTACCCCACGATGCAAATGTGTGTTTGGATTTGGTATAAAAACATAGGGCCCCACCCTATTCAACTGGTGATTGGCAAACCCGTGACACTAATCAAGTAATCATGCATGTTCATTCTTTTTAATGTCAAAAGTAGTAATTAAACAAGCAGTAATTAAATAAGCAATAGTAGTATGATTCGACATTAATTAATGACCTATTGATTCTTGTTTGTGTTCATAATTTGACAGAAGAATGTACGTTAGATTCTTTCCAAAAATAATGCAAAAACAAAAATAGACAAATGAACAAAAAAAATGAAAAATTATTCGATCGGGAGTTAAATATTTTTAAATTCTTAAAATTTATTTATTGCATTTAACCAATATATATAGGACTAATAAATAAACTGAATCTTGCATTTAAAAAAAAATAAATAATCTTCTATTTACCCATTTAGAAGTAAATGGTAAAAACATGGACATCCCCTTTCAACCTTAGGTGTGAAGTAACTTGAACTAAATTTGTAAAATATAATTCTATTCGAGATACTCATTCATTTGATAACTCCAACTTATTATCGATCTACAAATACTGTTTGATATCTACCGACTAAAATATTAATGGATTTTAGCTATAGGCAATGTGAACTTCAAATTAGATATAATAGATGTGAAGTTTGATCAGCTTACTTAAAAATACAATATCGTCTCATTGACTCATAGCTAGGCTGAGGTCTAGTTTCAACGAACAACTATCTTTTTTTCTGGTACATCACAACCACATATAAAATCACATTAGTCACTAATATGAAGGCAAGTCTTCGGACCAACCAATTATATGATATCGTCCATTCCATCATAATAATACAAGATTTCATTCACACGCATAAATATGTTCCTCCTCTTCCTAAAAAAAAAAAAAAAAAAAAAAATAAATATGTTCCTCTTCTTATTCAGCGCATTTGTGAATGCTTCATATAAATAATTCTAAAGTGATGAATAAAAAGCTTAAATATTATGACACTCTTTCAAAATTAAGCTAGTAATTAAGCATTCTTACGCAAGTTTATTGAAGTGATCAAGCTTAGATCTAATATTCCCAAATAATTCAAATCAAATGATATACTATGATAGGGGGAGGGTTATATAGGATCCCCCTATTATATGAGTACATAGGACCAGATCCAAGCCACAAATATATTGATTTCAATGGCTGAGATTAAACCTGATTAATGTTGATAAATTATGTGATAAAGTCAATGTGAGGGTAAATCAGTCCATATAATAATAGTTGTGTTAGCTAAATCTAGTAAATCCCACTAAAACAGGATGAGTTACCATCAAATTTGCAATCACAATCCACCAAATCTGTTATTGAAATATTCGTCCAGGTCATATCACCTTCTCCACCGTGTTCTGCAAATGAAACCTTCCCCCATATTACACAAAACTCGACATTTGCAGATTTCAAGCAAGAAAAAAAAATGGATGACACCTATGAAGAATGCTTCAACACTAATGAAGAACAAGGTAACTACAACATAAATGACATTAGGTAACACTTAAAAAATGTTATCTAATGGCCATAAAATATTACTATAGACAATAGATAACACTTTTATGGCGCTGCACTTGCCCGTGCTACCTATAGTTTAAGGTATCACTTTTATTAGCTTTTAGTAACACTTTTTCTAAGTATTACATTAAGTTTTCTATTGATAACACTTTGAAGCAATATTTCTAAAGTGTTACATATGTAACACTTTTTTGTAACACTTTTTATATTTGTAACACTTTAAAAAAATACTTCTAAAGTGTTACATATGAATCTTATGTAACACTTTTTTCAGAAGACTCGTAGAAATACTATTTTTTGCCACCAAGTAGATTCGAACCCACGACCTGTTATGTATGGAAGTTGCAATTTGCCACTAAGCTAAATTGATTCTTATTACAACTTTTGCTTTGTTTTATACACACACACACACACACACACACACATATATATATATATATTATATGTATATATAATATATTTTATATAATAACGATTATATTTTATAATATATGTATTAAATTATATTATACACTCAAATTTTATATTGTATAGTATATAGTTTGAAAATCATATTATATTAAATATTTAAGGACACAATAAATTAAAAATATAAAATAAATACATAAAATAAATTTATCGACTGATAAATATTCAATCGGTAAAAATAAAAAATATATAAAAATATAAAATTAATTTACCAACAGATAAAAAAGTTCTAACAGTAAAAAAGATAAATAATAAAGAAAATAACGAAAAAATTATTTATGAGAAAAAAATCCTTAATAATTACCGACAACATCAATTTTCATTGGTAATTTGTTTTTTAAAAATTAAAGAAAATATAAAAAAAGGTTAATGATGAAATTGGTCTCCGTTAGTAAAAATTAAAAAATAAATAAATAATAATAATAAAATATATATATGCGCATTTTCCGTCGGTATTAAGACGAAATTAATTGCCTTCGTAAAAAATAAAAAAATAAAAGCAAAACTAAAATACTTTGTAAAAAGAAAACAAAAATTCAGTTAAAAAACACAGAGTACATGATGTCTACAATTTTTAGGTTTGGTGACATCAATTAATTAAATAAATCTTTGACATTATTTAAATATAGTTATATAATTTTGTGTTACTAAAATATAGCTTAAAAAGTGTTACAATCAATAAAATATAGTGTTGCCAAGAGTGGTTCTTAAATAAAGTGATACCTATTTGCGTTACAAAAGAAATGACAAAAATAAAATGATACTTAAAAAGTGTTACTTATATAAAAGTGTTACATATAAGCGTTACATATTGATAAAAGTGTTATCTATTTGCGTTACAAAAGAAATAACAAAACAAAGTGATACTTAAAAAGTGTTTCTTATATAAAAGTGTTACATATAAGTGTTACATATTGATAAAGTGTTACATAAATATTGTAATGTAAAAAGCGTTACAAACATGTGTTACATATGTACCTTATGTAAAAAGTGCTACAAAATTTGTGTTACCTAATGTCATTTATGTTGTAGTGACACTTTGTCTTGCCTTCCAAATTATTTACATTGTCTTGTCTTGCCTTCCAAATTATTTACATTGTCCATTTTTTTACTGAATCCATTTAAAATTTGATTCGTAAATTTTCCTAAATCAATCATTCGATCAATCATTTCATTTTTTTTTGTAATTGTTACCCAGAAATACGCTTATGCGTGTCTATAATTATGAACATACTTGGTAGTCCAGAAAAAATTCAATTCTTCATCCCAATTTTTTTTTTGTATGTTTACCTAGTGAGTTGATTATTCGTGATCATAATTATGCTTTTGCGTGCATACGAATGTGCTTATAAGTATCAACATACTTTCGACTGCAAAAAATTCAATTCCTCATCCACGTTTTTTTTTCATATTTACCTAGAAAGTTGCTTGTTCGTATCCATAATGCTGCTTATTGATGAATACGAATATGCTTATTGTTCACTTGGTTTTATACTAATGATTTGGGCTTCCTAGACTTGAGTTTTGTGTTGTTTTTGAGTATTTTGAGTCATTTGAGTAGCCAAGCCATGTTGAGAGCCAATTATATTGAGTTTATAGTCATAGTAATAAATCGGGTATCAAAAGAAGTACAAACAAGCAAACAACGAGAGATTGATTTGAAGAAACATCCAAACGCGTCTGAAATTTCCATTACTGGCAGCGTTTCGTATTTTGGCCATAACTCTCTCTACAAAATTGATATTGAGATGATTCAAGTGGCTATGGAAATCTAAGAGATAGAGCTACAACTTTGATGAAGAGCTCAAAATCAAATTCGGATTGTGTTGGGCACTAAAACCGGCGGGCGCAGAAGACTCACCGTCACCCAGCCGCCGGCCCGCAGACAGAAGTTTTCACCCCCAAAAATTAAAGTTGGGCGTGGGCGGAATTTCCTATGTTACTCCACCTTTTTCTTGAACTTTTGAGGGGATATAAATAGAAGATGGGAGCCTTGATCGAGGGGATGAAGGAAAGGCTGGGAATACACCCAAGAACACAAGATATACATCAACTTCATCAAGGAAGAACCAAGAGAAGAATCGGGTCAAATCGGAGCTTGAGGATTGAAGATTAATTGAGAGATTATCAATTTCCCTAAGTTTTCTCATTCTTTGTGCTTTAATCTTTCATTTTAGCTTGTCATGAATATGAACAATTTGTCTATGAGTTGTTTATTTGTAATGAGTAGCTAAAATTCTTGTGATTTCCGGGTTTTGGAAGTAGATTAATTGAACTCTTGTTGAATGTTTTAATCTTAGTTGAAGTTATTGTCTTGAAGCCTATTTGAGTACTTTGTTCTTATTCTTGTTTTATCATTTGACCAATGATTTAACTTGTTTGATATATTGATTCATAATTCGAGAGATGAGTTTCAATATTAGATCTTGAGTACTTGACATGAATATTTACATAATCGAGAGGTTTGTGAGGATATTTGATCTTTTGTGCATTTGGGAGTTGTGTATCTTATGTTGAGTAGAGATGCTAGCATAGATATTTCAATCTACACTTTATATACATTTCGATAGGGAGGATAAAATACCGTTGTGATCGTCTTATAGGTATATTGATAATAACTTTGGCTTTGATTAAATTGGACAATAAGAGGAATATTAATTGAAACCATAACCCGAGAATCCATTTCATTCCCTTGATAATTCCATTATTCTTAGTATCTTGTGTTTTTGTGGTTAATCTTGTCTTTATTTCTACTACAATTATCAAATTTCGATCGTCTAAATAAAAATAAGACTATCTTAGTTCAATACTTAGCACATAAATTTATTAGTCTCCGTGGATACGACCTTTCTTACCCTATTCTATAAACTATACCGTACACTTGCGGTGAAGCTAAAAATAAGGCGAACAAGTTTTTGGCGCCGTTGTCGGGGACTAATACAATTTTTGGTGCTAATATTGCGATAGATAGAATTATTTTTAATTTAGATATCTTTTATTTTATTTCATTTTTCTTTTGTAAATTCTACTTCTACAATGTTTGATTTGTTTCTTTGAGTTGGTGCAGGTAGTGCACGAGTACTTGCTCGGATGGAGAAAGTCAACTACTTCAATAACTGTAATTCTTACAGTTATTGGAATAATCCTACTCCTACGTGCTACTATCCAGATTGGGGGAATCACGAAGATTTTTCATATGCTAATACGGAGAATGTGATTCCACCACCATCAAACTTCAATGTAATAAATGGGTTTACCGATGCAGAGGCAAAACCATCTTTGGAAGACGCCCTCATTTCATTCATGAGTCAAATAAATTTATTCATGAGGGAAATGAGAAATAGCTTTACCAAGAACGAAGCAAAGATGGACAAGATGAAGTTGCAATTGACACAATTGGCCAATACTATGGATTCACAATTGAAAAATCTCGAGACTCAAATGGGCCAATTAGTTACAATTGTTGGTGGGCAACAACAAAAGAGCCAGTTTTTGAGCACCACCGAAGTCAACTCAAAGGAACAATATAGTGTCATTCATCGAAGGAATGATACCGAATACGAGGAGTTGAAGATCCTGGAAGAGCAAGAAAGTTCAGAACCACACACAGATTGTATGTATATGCACGGTCAAATAGTATGTGGCGCCGAAAAGGAACAAAAACAGGACAAGGAACACACAACCCAAACGTGTACGAATGAGCAATTCGTGCGAGATATTATAAGAAAGTTGTTCCAGAACGAGAAAAACACCGATCATACGTATGCAAACGAACAACATACACGTAAACCAGATCAGTATATTCCTACGCCAAGACTCAAATCCTTGCTTGGACACCCCAAGTATGCATTATTAGGTGCAAGTAAGGCAAATATGGCACTTGACCATGACCCAAAGCAGCTAATATATGCATTCAAGGGAGGCACCAATTCATACGTCGAGCTATAGACGGTAAATCTAGCGCTTGTTGGGAGGCAACCCAATGGTAACTTCACATTTTTCTTTCTTGAAATTCTATCTTTTCCCTTGTTTCGATATAATTTTATTCAAGTTTGGGGGGAGAGCTAGTATTTTGATTTGAAATGTGTGGTATTTTGATTTGAAGTGTGTAAAAAAAATAAATTGCATTTGTTTGTGTGTTTTCATATAGTTGCATGTAGAGCATTTTAAGTTGCAAGGAGTTAATCTCTTGATTGTAACTTGTGATTGATTTTGAAAATTTTGTATTGTTTGGATTGAGTGTTGAGCATGAGTTGATTGAGCCATGAATAGATAACATTGAGCATGTTAAGATGGAAAACTTGGTTTGATGCTTTGAATTACATACTTACAAGCCTGTGAGCTTTTGAGCTTTTTCGCTTTCATCATATGCGTCTTGTTTGTGATTTGAGTGTATCATTCATGTTGTTAGAATTCTATAACTTGCTCTGGTATCTCTATCAAAGTCACATGTTGTTTGCGAATTGTGAAAATGATTAAGGCCATTTTTGTTAGCCCTTCAAGCCTTTTGCTTACCTAATGATGTTGAAATCCCTAGTTAGCCAACTTGAGCCTATTGCTTAATTGTTGATAGCCACAATTCAAGACTTAACTTGATATATTTGTTACCCTACACTTGAGCGTATAACATTTGAGTAAAGGGATTAAATGAGGTTGAATAGGTGAAATCAAAATTTTAGAAGATGATGTTAGAGTTGGTTAATGGGAACAAAAGAGAAAGAAAAAGGAGATATGAAATATTGAAACTCATATAAGAGTCAAAAAAAAAAAAAATTTGTTCGATGAATGAGTTTTCTTTGAATGAACTTGGAGGTTAAGAATTGTAATGTGAATGGTTGAGTTTACAAAATAAAGGGGATGGAGATAAGAAGAGTTGGTAAAAATGAGAGGTGATTTGAGTAGCATATTGAGCTTTAATGTAGATGAATTATATGCTCACCGGTCTATACGCTCGAGTTTGAGTCACTCTATCCATATTTTCCTACCCCAACCAAAGAGCCTTCATTACAACCAAAGGAAAAAGTCCTTTTTGATTCACAATTTTGCTTACATCCTAGTGGCGGAGATATGAGACGATTTGCAAGCCTATGGTAATTCTGCAATATTGAATTGAATTGAGCGTAAACACGTCCTATATTCATTCGAGATGAGAGTATACACTTGATCTTTGTGAGGTGTAATTCTTAGCATTTACCATGGTTTCATTAATATGTGTTCTATGTTAGATGTTTGAGGCTTGGTTAATTCATTACTTGATACCTACGATGAACAATACAAAATTTTATGGAGTTGTTGTGCGTTCTACTTTTCATTACTCCCAGTCATGTTTTGTCTTGTTTTTAAAACTTATAATTATGAACATACTTGCTGAAGCATAAAATTCAATTCTTCGTCCCCCACAATTTTCTTTTAAAAAAATATATGTTGTGATCGAAAATGCATTTTATATGTGCTTAAATACTTGTTGTCATGAATAAAACATGTTGCTTACATTTGTTCAGTGTTATAAACTATCAGGTTAATTGATCATTATTTTTTCGTCATATGTAGTCTGTATCTATTGAAATTATTTGATTACGACCCCATTTGTTCTGACCCAATACTTTGCTTATATATAACTATACAATTGCTTATCATGATTTACCATTATGCTAATGTGTTTTCAAAATCTTGTTTTATTATTTCTTTTTGTTGAAACAGTTGTAATTGCAAGTGTTCTCACTAGAATTAATGATTGAAATAACAATGATTCATCTCTAATCGATATCGGAATGTGTTGTAGTGTTGCCACCAATGCATGCCAAAAATAAGAGAAGCAACAGCCGAGTCAAGAGTCGACTTCAGAGTCAAAAAGAGAAAGCAATAAAGGTCGGGCAGAAATTGAAGAGACGTTGTGGGAAATGTGGAGAAATAAGTTCGCACAATAGCAGGATGTGCGACAAGTAGAATTCACTCTTTTTGTCGTTATTTTTGAATTGCATGTTTGATATTGCTTATTAAAACATTTGATATTACTTATTTATCCATATTTTACCGCTTAATGTTTATGTTTATTGTGAAACGTTTGAATACTGCCTGTTTAATTATTATTACCTTGCACTTAGCTTATTTGTTACTGCTATAATGCTCAAAAGAGAAAAATGAACATAATTGATATTGCTAATAGTATAAGATACCATGAAGGTACATGCTTACTAGTCCATTGACTTCTACTTACAAAGCATTTGAATCCTCCTTACAAAACGTTTGAATACTGCTAAAATATAAGATACTTGAAATGATAAAATATTTGAAATAGTGCTTACAAGTCAACAGACTTCTACTTACAAAGCATTTGAATTCTGCTTATAAAACACTTGAATACTGCTAAAAGTATAAGATACTAGAAAAGATAAATCATTTGAATACTGCTTACAAGGCAATTGACTTCTGCTTACAAAGAACTCGAACCTTGCTTAAAAAATTTGAAATAATGCTAGAAACATTATAAGATACCATGAAGGTGACTGCTTATAATAGAGTTGAATTCTGCTTACGTACTAAATGAATATTGCTACATAAGCAATCAATTGTTTTGAAGAAAATATAACCACCATGAACTACAAAGTACTTCAAAAGCAAACAAATTTACAAATTGTCGTCAGAAACACTCCAAAGAACAAGACTTTCATCAAAAAGTACGAAGCAACAAAACATTTCGGATTGATTCTATTTCATTTTGGCAAACTCCTTCGCCCGTCCCCAAGACCGCCTCCCTCTCGCTCATTCATTGTGTCGAAACAAATTGCAGTCAGATACTTTCTACGCATCATCAATAGTTGCGATCGTAGTTTTTTTCGGAGCCCGCTATCATCTAGCACTTTTTACCTTTGTCCTTCCCCACCTTTTTCTTACTCGCTTTGCGGGGACATCGGTAGTCGCCGCCTTCCTCTTCTTACTCACTTTAGCCATCGTCATTGCGTTTCTTCTTGCTCTCTTTAGCCATTTCCAAAAGAAACACTAACAAAAATAAGGTGGCAAATAGTCATTTAACTGAGTCATTTATTAACGGAAAAAACATTAAGCATACTGTATGAAATAAGTATGCATGATATAGAATATGCATAAGCGTAATTGTCAACACCAATAAGCAGTACACAACATCAAAAAGGCAAACCCCCAGACAGAGAAAAAAAAGTGGGAAATGCTAATTATCTTTTGTATGAAAGCATTATATAAAACATGCATAAGCATAACATAAAACATAAACAAGCAAAATTATCAGCAACAAAATGCATTTTAAAATCCCATTAGAGCCATCTACCAGATTTTATTTTTCAGATAATAAAGACAGTTTAAAACAAAAACACAACAAATCCTAACCATTTCGTACATACTTGGATATATATAAGCATACTACAAAACATAGATAAGCGATATTTTTGCCTCATTAAAGCAGTCAACCAACACTTGTGAAAACACAGATGTGACCATGATTATTGACAACAATAAACAATTTTTGCCTCAATAAAACAATATCCCAATAATTCTGAAAAACTAGGAAATACTAATTTCCACCCTTTCCCCCTTTTGACAGTAAGAACTAAAATATATTTAAGCATAATTCATAACAATCATAAGCATATTTAACAACACCAATATGCAATGTTAAAAACAAAATCCAGCAATAACAAAAATTCTACATAAAAATGCAATAAAAATATAAAAAAAAAGATGAAATAAAAAGAGAAAATGTCACGCCCCAAACGGGATGCGACGAACGATCCACAACTTAAATACAATAACCAAACAGTCCAGACAAATATCAACGAGAACCCAATGAGACAGAGTCTAAATAGCAAATGAAATAAATAATGATACAAGTTACAACTTAAAGTCTACAATCCATCATCCAAATTACAACCCGAAAATCAACAAAATAGCAACTTAAAGTCAAAGGGTCCTACGCCCCTTAATTACAAACCCGAATGGAACGAAATACAAAAGTCCGACAACAACATAAGAAAAGAGTCCAATCAACAACAAGAAATAGTAAATCCAACAAGCGTAGTACAAGGTCTCAATCCAGAAATGGGTTCAAGATCTTCAACGAAATCCTCATCTAAGGTTAGAAAATAGGTGGGGATGAGACAAAAATCTCAAAGTGGATGGGGTGATCGTGGTGCAAGTGTGGCGCAATATAGTTAATGCGAGAAAACAATTATATGAAAACGCGCGTGAGTATGCTCGCATGAATTCACACACACGATTCAAGCGTCGTGATAAAATAATACAATAGTATATTTATACATTCAGAAAACAGATTCTTGATTCATGGTCACACGTACACTATGTGATTCAACAAGACAGTAGATTGCATACGGAAGTGTAACGCCAATCCCATGCAAGGCAATTAATGGTTGCATACGGATTTGTAGCGCCAACCAATGCAAAACAGCAGCGGTTGCGTTGCATTTAAAAATGTAACGCCAACCAATGCAACAAAGCGGTTGCATTTTACGGAAATGTAACGCCAACCAAAGCAGTCCGATAACTCCTAATCGTGTGGATCGACAACGATTCCTTCGTTCTTCCTTGTAACTCCCCGGTCAAGATGGTCCAAGACCGCACCTTATCGCCCGTAGGCAAAGACAAAATCCACAGTGGAGCTTGCAAGGCTCGGATCCGTCATAATCATGATTATACCAAGATCTACGACCCGCTTCCTGGACAAACTCGTCCCCGCCAGTTGCGGGATTAGGGACGATGGGGTAGGAAGAGTGGAATAGCAACCGAGCCTGCCCGGTTCCCCCGACGTATCCATTCCGACTGTGAGCTCGACACACCAAGTTGACTCAGGCAGGAAAGTAATTACAAGTACAGGCAGTCAACCAGGTAGTCGAGTATTATTGATTCAGGGAAGCAGTTTTAGGAAAATTTTTGAAAATTCGCGAGTAGCAATTATGGCTTTGGTGGAGTATTTGGATGAAGATGATTATCGGAAGGATAAGCAACCTTCGATATCTTGAAAGATTAGGTGGAACATAGGTCCCGTTATAGATTTAAATCGCAAGGCGAGGAAGTCGCTCCGCGATCGGGTATTAATCGGTCAAATTGATCCGATAAGTCAAGGGTTTTGAGAAAATAAAATACTTTAATTAAATCTCCAAGTCAGAGAGTCCAGGGCTATTTTAGTAAAAGAGAATATAATTTGAGTTAGGTCCTTTATAAAAGAAAAATTGTAATTTAGCCCCGTTTTGTAAAAACTAACACTTTTGGGGTTAAAAATTGAATAAATAAATATCCCGACCTTGAAAAATTAAGAGGTCAGTTCCTAAATTCTCCAAATTATCCATAGATTCAGGTTTTTAAAATTTTGAGGTCGAGATTTTGTAAAATTCTCATATTGGCCCCAAATTTGTAAAAATTGCCAATTCGGACCTTAAGTTTTAAAAATTCAGAACTCACAAACCGGAAGGGCTTTTAATGTGATTCCAGTTGGAAAATGTCACTAAGGTTAGTAGGATATTGATACAAAAGCAGTTTTTAAAAGCAATATGTGTAGGTCCTTTAACTTTTGAAACTATCATTTTTGTCCCATTTTGAAGTAATTGCCTTTAAGGCTTTTAGGGGTCCAATTGTCATGAAATTTGAACCTTGGGTCCAAAATATAATTAAGTTATAGTTAAGTTAGTATTTCCAGGTGCATGGACTGCATAAGTCCTGGAAATTTTATTTGGGTCCTCAAGTTTAATATTTTACACATTAGTCCCTCAATTTTAGTAAAATTGTTTTCCAAGCCCTAACCACTTGGATTTTTGGAATACTTTTAAAATATGTAATTCCCAGTACCTTAAGAGTAAAAATTTCAAATTTTAAAGTTTAGGTCTGGGGCAGTTTTAAAAATTGCAAAGTAGCCCTTAAACTTTCAAAATTTTACAATCTAGTCCTTGGGCCTTTAAAGGTTGATTTTATTTATCTTAAAACTCTTAAAACTTTATTAAAATGTCCAAAAGTCATTTTTGAACCTGAGTACAGTCCCAAATTTCGAAATTTGCAGAGGGGTCCTTTAATTTTTATTTTCTTGCAATTTAGTCCACCAACTTTCCATTTTTATATTTTTAAGTCCAAAATTGAAATTTAATCAATTATGCTCGACTTTTCCAGGTTATAAGGCATCCAAAACATAGATTTTAAAGATCATACACATGCATGTCCAATACATACAAGAATTCATCAAATAGGACATTAAAGTGTACATGCATGCACCTAAAATTCAATAAATAGCAATTTTGAGCAACTCTTGAGAATTTTCATGATTTGATATATAAAATTGACATGCAATACATAGATTATATATATATCTCAAGGCTCATGATCAAATTTTCTACATGCATTTAATCAAAACACCTAAAAGTTGGAAAATATTTTTCCACCCACCTTAAATTTGGAAATTGTGAAATAAAAGGATAATTTCACAATTTTTGGATGAGGCTTCTTAGGTCAGCCCCTAAGTCAAGAAAATATCAAAATTTGGAGTTAGAAAAATGAGAGAAAAATTAAGGAGAAAAGAAGGAAATAAGGAAATGAAAAGGACTACACTTTACCTTGTGTAGTAGATGTTTGGAGACTAGTTGAAGCTTAAAAATTGGAAATTTTGGCTCAACTCCAAAATCTCCTAAGGTCAGCCCCTATTTCTCAAAAATGAAAAAGGGGTGTTAAAATTTGAAAAAAATAGGAAGAGTAGGAAAGAAGGGTCTAGTACTCAATTCTTACCTTGTAGTCTAATTTCTCTCTATATTTCTTCTTCAAGCTTGAGGTCCTTCTTCAAAAATGTTGTCAAGCTCTAATCTTCAAGTTCTTCTAAATGTACCTCCAGACCAAATCCAAACTTAAGTTAAGAATGTGGAAGAGATGAACAATGTGATATCCAAAAATGGATTGAAGATAAAACTTCTTACCTTGGTATGATGATGGTTCGATTTTTAGTGAAGAATAGGAGGAAAATATTGGAAATTTTTCTAAGTATAGAAGAAGAAAGTGAAAGGAAGAATAGAGAGAAGTTGGGAGTTTTTAGAGAGAATGAGGAGAATTGATTTGGAAGATCAAATGTATTGGTGAAATTTTTGAACCAAATTTTTGGTCATTTAGGCCATATGGTCGTGTAGTATGAGAGAGGGGGAGGAAGAAAAATTCAATCTTGCAAATGGTCTCTTGCATGGAGACAAAGAGAGGGGTCAAAGTATGGGTTTGAATGGAATGTTGAGAGAAATAAGAAGAATGTTGGGAAGAATAGAATATGTTGGGGAATTTAATGATATAAAATTGATGTATAAGATAATGTGTATAATATTTGAATTAATGATATAATTATACACAAGATGACTAATATATGGTGTAGGTGTACAAGAGTTGGATGATATTTTTACCCCAAAAATACCACCATGGCCGTCCACTATGAGGGCAATATGGTAATTCCATATATTTTTTTTTGTCCCAAATTTGATGATAATAGATGAAATATATCAATCTCCAAAATATTTAGTGATTTCCTTGATCACTTGTAAGTCTCATGATCACTTAATCTAAATTAAAATCTTAATTCTATAAGGTAAAAGTCTCTAAAATAATTAGTCTCTTAAAATTCTAAGGTGACTAATAAATACAAAAATAGTAATAATGATCAATCAAGTGATAATAAATGAGGAATAAATTAAATAAGATCATGATCACAAGTAATTAAATAAAATGAAATAAAATACAAAATATATATATATATATATTATTAATAATTACCCGTCACAATGACGCGGTAAAATAGTCGATCAAAAGTATAAACGACAATAAGGATCAATTAATAGCTTGGAAAAATCGGGGCTTCACAGAAAAAATATTGCCCTACCTACAATGTGGGTGAATGCACTGTTGCCGCGTCGAAATAATACTTCAGAGATTTGAGTGTATTTTTCAGCGAAAATGAGGGTTTCCAAAATCGCTTCTTCTGGGAAAAATCCACAATGCCTGATTGATGTAAACAGTGTTTGCTCAACTTTAAGTTTGATTTTCAGCCGACGGGGGAGTTTGATTTTCGACCGAAGGTTTGGGGTTTTTCACAACGGGTTAAGTTGGAGACGACTAGAATGGAGAATACCACTTGAAGGATGAAAACTTGGGATGGTGGTTTGCAGAGGAGACGGTTTGCAGAGATGACATTTGGGGGAGAAGATGGGTTTGCAATGAAGAAGGGATTGAAAAGAATATGACTCTTTGTTTACCAAAGAATAGAAGATATGCAGTATCTCACGTCCCTATAATGGTTCCTAATTTTTAGCCCACTACCAAAAATAATTTTCCTCCCAAAAATTGATCTTAATTAAAATTACCAAGATGTCCTTTTTTAATTAAGTTAAATATTAAATAATGGTAAAATCTGATTAATCCCAGCCGTTTAAAAATTAAATCAATGACTCAGATTCGGTCTCGTGTACTCACCTAAGTTATGTGGACTCACCTGATCTAAAAGGCACAATTGATCTAGTCTGTAATATGGTGGAACGGAGAAACAGAAGGCAAGATACTCACGTGATCATGTGCTTTGCTTGTCTAGATATCAAAAAAACAGGTGTCCACCTGATTCATAAACTGTATTTTAAGCTCAATCATGTAAAAACCTTGGGCTTAAAGTTTAACTTTTTTTTGAGAGGATAATCATGGAAAACAAAAGAATTGATAATATTAACATGAGAGAAAAATGAATGAATTCTTCATGCTTTGCTTGCAAAATTGTGTTCACTCCATTGTCCTCAAGCATTTTAATCTTCTCATTATGATCAAATTAAATGCAAATTATCTCTAAATCTCATGAAATTTGTTAAAAAAATATATGAGCGAGAACAATATTATCGAATTAATTTCGTTAGTAGGAGTTGCGTTTTTTAGGGGTGGGTGGGTGGGGGGATTAGTATGTTCTTTCACATTTTTCTTTCTTTTCTTTTGTCCGTTTAAATTTCACAGGGAAGTAGTTTTCAATCAACCTTCACAATCTTATTCAGTGCTGTAAAGATCAGCCTAGGAGCTATCCACAAATCGGCCTAGGCGGCAAAAAATCAGCGCCTAGGCAACTAAAAAATTAGGTCTACGTATTTGCCGAGGCGACACAAATCGGTAAAAATTAAAAAAAAAGAACAAAAAATAGAAAATAGTAGCATTTCTAGGCGGCCGTCTAAGCGGCCTAGGGGCTCTAAGTGCTAGGTGTTGGGCCCCGACTAATGGCTAACGATTTCTACAACCATGATCTTACTACACACGCGCGTGCGCGCGCACACACACACACACACACACACACACACACACACACACACATATATATATATATATATATATATATATATATATATAGGGAGGGGATACTGTGAGGCCACCCTCCTAGGTTAGTCCATAAGACTAATTCTACACCATCCAAATAGTAAATCAATGGCCAAGATATATTACAATATATACAACATTTCATAAGTAAGTATACAACAGAAGGGATAAAATAGAAATCCAGGAAATTAAATATATTAACCGCTTCCTAAAAATTAGGGACGTGATTTTGTATTGATCACGTCCCCATAATCAAGCGATTCACCTTTCTTTTCTCTCTCTTCCTATTCGAACCTGCAATTTATTCAAATATAGCAACAAAATCGTGCAACAATTAATGAAAAGTATACAATTACACCAAACTAACTATACATTAAAACATTACTAAGTATACATAAACAATTAACTAAGTATACAATTACACTAAACTACATGTACATTAAAACTTTACTAAGTATACAGAAACATTTAACTAAGTATACAATTACATTGAACTAACTATACAATAAAATAATACTAAATATACATAAATATTTAACTAAGTATACAATTACACTGAATTACTTATATAACTAAGTATACAATTCCATTGAACTAAGTATACAAATCCACAGAACTAGGTATACAAATTTACTAAATTACTTACTAAACTACTTATATAACTAAGAATACGATTCCACTGAACCAAGTATACAAATCCACTGAACTAAATATACAATAAAACATGACTAAATATACAAGTCTACTGAACTAAGTATACAATAAAACGATTTGTTCACAAATATGGCGGAAATAAGTATCAATTTTGAAAAAATACTTGAAGTTGATGATTTTTCCTCCCTAAAAATCGGGTAACTGAAAAGGTAGGATTATGTTTCCTTAAAAATAGCTATAACTTTCCAATTTACATAACTAATTAAATATAAAAGTACAATTATACCCTTATATGCCTAAATTAACTAAAATGATTTACACCATCCAAAATTTTAAATCAAGAGTCCATAAGTGTTCTTATGGACTAACCTAAAGGGATTGGTCTCATTTGAACCAACCTCTCTATCTCTCTCTCTCTCTCTCTCTCTCTCTATATATATATATATATATATATATATATATATATATAGGATCAAATGAGACCACATTCCTGGGGTAAGACAGGGTGAACTAATCTTAACCTTTGATTGAATTTATTTTATGGTTGTAAGTTTCCAAGTTTTTAGGCGATTTTCCAATTATTTTAATTCATTAAGGGTAAAGTGGTACTTTTATCATCCAACGATTTTTTTGGTATGGGTTGACTTTTTGAAACCATTTTTATGGGATGAGATTGTAACTCCCTTATTTAATGAAGTTATTTTAAGAGACAACTTTTTTTTTTTTAAATTCTTTCCTTTTTTTTCCGGAATCCAGTAAAGTTAGAGTTCTTTTGCTGCTTAGATAACTATTAGATAATGCATAATTAGTTAATTTTTGTTGTATAGTTTATAATACTTTGCATGGGTATATGTACTGTATATTTAGTTTTTTACACTATGGATATCTTCTAGATCATGCATAGTTAGTTGATTTTTGTTGCATAGTTTATGACCCTATGCCGTAGCTGGGTAAAATGTAATGTATATTTAGTTTTTATACACTGTATAAATAGCTTATAGATAATGTATAGTTAGTTGATCTTTGATGCATAGATTATGACACATTGCATAGCTGTGTATAATGTACTGCATATTAGTTTTTTTTACACTGCACATATAGTTTTTGGATAATGCATAGTTAGTTGATTTTTGTTACATAGTTTCAACTGTATAACATCCTGTAGATACATGCATCGTCTTCTTCGTGAAAATCACAATTTTCTAAGAGTTTCTTGTTAATGCCCGTTGCAAGTTCTACACCAATGTCTACCATATTGATATTCATGAATGAAGTTTCTTTAGCCATTGATGTGTGTTCATCATCATGATTCGAACTCATTACATTGATTTTGGTTGTTTCTTTGTAATATTGAATCGTTTTCTTTTTTGTCTGATTTTTTATTGCAAGTGATGGCTCGAAAGCTACTCTAAAAACCTTAGGCAAGTGCACCTATTGTTTTATAGTTATAGATTATCGAGTACCGAGTGTCATTCCCACGAAGATTATGAATACTTGTAATTATTGTCTTTTTGTTATCTAATCTAACAATTTTCAGAGGTTGATTTATAAAAATAGGAAATTAAAGAATCTAAATAATCAACAAATTATAATTGATAAAATAAACGAAGATTGTAAAATAAGAGATCAAGAGATAGAAACGTGCTCAAATGTAAGTTCCTCTAGAATGTTTTTGTGATTTTAACAAGATAAAATACAAATCCTCTTTTAGCATACTCTCATGTTTCATGGACCGTAGAAATTCCCGATTTAAGTTAAACCCTCTTTCAAGGTAAAAAAAACTCATAACCTCAAGTTGATTAACTGAAATCTCTTTCTAGTTTAAACCCCCAAGATTTCATTATAACGATTTATGAATTCCCATATTAGGTTTGACCATAATCCGGAAAATTTATGTCGTCATATATCTAGGATTGCATGCAACTCCTTTCACTTATATTGGTTCTTTCTTACCATAAATCTCTTGATTACCCGATGAGGAATAAAATTCAAATCAATATCCCAGAAATATTATTAACTCGAATGAACAAAACATAATATAAGTGAATCGCATAAAACAAGAAGATTATATTAAAAACATACAAGCTGTAATCACATATCCATTCTAGAGTTCATTACATTCAAACACTAAGAATTTAGGTACACATGATTTTGACAACATAATAAACTACACAAGAAGATTTAAATGTTATAGACATGGTGTACTTATTTTTTCTCAAAATGTCAAATGGACTTCTTTCTTGATTGACTCCAATGATGTTGCTTCAAGTCTTCTTCTCCAAGTTCTTCAATCTCCCACTCTACTTTCCCTCTCTTCTCTCAATATGATTTGCTCTCTATGTACATGGATCATAGTAATGATGAAACTAAATTCAATGAATCTCCCAACACATACTCTTGGCTTTTATTGACATTATTTTGGTGAAAGTATTCCTCAATAATGTCATCTTTTGATAGTTTAATGCAGGGACGGACCTACCCCTGTGTGGAGGGGGGCCCTGGCCCCCCCCAATATTTTTATTTTTTAATTTTTTATATGTAAATTTTGAGATTAATTCTATTTGGCCCCCCTCATTTTTTCCGGAAAATGAAAAAGTACGTCAATTTTGTGTTGTAATTATGTTTTTTTGGGATATTTAACGAAGAATATTGATATTGTATTCGATACAAATCAGTGTTGTAAAAATCTTCTTAGGCGGCCGACTTTGCTAAAATCGGTGCAAAAAATCGTGTTGGCTAAAAATTAGCCTACGGTCAAATAATCCGGTCTAGGTGCTTGACATGCAGCCAAAAAATCGGTTCTAAGCGCCCGCCTAGGAGGGTCTAGGCTGCAAAAATCGGCCCCCCTCGGTATCAAATCCTGGTTCCGCCCCTGGTTTAATGCTCCACTTATGAGTTGAGTTGTTGGATATTTATTTTTATGCAATTATGTTGGGATGGTGAGGTGTTTGTGCAACAAAATAGGGGGTTAAAAGTGCACAAAAGTGGTCAAAAAGCTTGGTTGGTGAGTTTTCCAGAAATTTCGACAGAAATTGATACTGGAAAGTGATCCGGACACCGTCATGTAGTATAACACGGCTTGGCCGTGCTGTTTTACATCTTTTTTTGTTCAACAGAACATGGCCGTGTCGGAGTCTCTCCAAGCCCTCAAATTCGTGATTTTTGCCATGTTTGAACATGGTCGTGTTTCCCGATACACCCTGGCCGTGTTCAACCTAAATGGCCCCAAAATGATGCGTTTAGCTTGGGATTTCGAGCATTTTTGCATCCTTAAACCCCGGAGTATGTTTTGACATGAAACCATGGTTCGAAATTCACCAAAATAGCTCCAGATGATTAATCTACACCAATAAAATTACCTCACAGTAATATGAACCATGTGAAATCAAAAACCTATGAAACTACAACAAAACAATTGAAATCATACTCAAATAAATAAGTAAAACATGCATAAAAAAATACTTATCAGCAAGTTTGAAGAATTCATCAATGGTGGTGCATATATATGGCGAAGGACTTCCATTTTTTTGGAAGGAGGATCGTGTCAATGAGCGATTCTCTCTCTCACTCTCTCTCTCTCTCTAACTGATTCTTTAATTCACGGTCCCCACATATTTTTGGTTGACAAATTTACCCTTATTAAAATTTAATTAATTAGTTAATATATTATTATCTTATACCAATCCTAGCCTTTGATGTATATAAGGGGTAGGGATGGCAATGGGGCGGGTCAAAACCCGCCCCCGCATCAAACCCGCCCCGACGGGGTGCCCAGACCGGATAAACGCGGGTCCCGGCGGGTCCCGGTCCAAGATTACAAAACCCGCTGGTCCGGGCGGGTCCCGGTCCAATAGAACCCGCCCGGACCCGCCCGCATATTAATTTTTACTATATTTTTAAATATATATTGAAATATTTTTGCATTATGTATTTTTAAATTTGAGTGTTATATGTTTAAAAATATTAGTTGAGTACTAATATAATATTATTTACTTTTAAAGTTTAATTTACTAATATAATATCTTGTAATATTCTACTTTGAATATTTATTTTAAATATTAGTTGAGTATTATTGTAGTATACTAATAGTATTTTTTTTTTAAAATCTTAATAGTAGCCAATTCTAAAAAAATAGTTATAATAAGTTGAATAATTATATTTATTTATTTTTTAACCTATTGGCATTAGATTACTTTTGAAAATTTGGTCAAAAATAGAAAAATATAAATTATTATAATTTAAAAAAAATACTTGGCGGGTCTAGCGGGTCTAGACCCTTCCGGCGGGTTTTGAGGCGGGCGGGGCGGGTCCGGGTCTAATTTTTCCTTGGCGGGCGGGTCCGGTTTGGCCAAACCCGCCCCAAACCCGCCCGTTGCCATCCCTAATAAGGGGATGATTGAGATCGATCCCACACGCTTCACCGCAGAATATGGTCTCATTGGATCCTCCCCTATATATATATATATATATATTCTGCGGGAGGACAAATATTTCCTTATCTTAGAAAATATATATCTATATTCTATTGAATTGGATTCGAATTTATTAGTGCGTATAATAGTTTATTTTGATAATAGGTCTTAATTATTTCAATTCATAATATTTAAAAATATTGTATAGATTTTTGTTATACTGTATATCTTTTCTCTTAAAGAAAATACAAAAAAAAAGGAGAGAGAGAGAGAGAGAGAGAGAGAGAGAGAGAGAGAGAGAGAGAGAGAGAGATCATGACCGGGCTTTTTAATATAACATTGCGTATTTTTTTTTTCGAGTTACACTATTGTCCGGGGAAAAAAATGGCTTAATAATTTAGTCAAAAAGCGTCGTTGCACTTATTGTTTTTCTAAAAGTCTGTAAGTTACAAGCCGTAACGAATTAAGGAACGAAATGAAATGAAATGAACATTTTTGGACGAGAGGGACCAATTAACTTGCACAATGGCCCAATAATATTTGATACCAGTAGCTTGTTCACTCTTTCATCAGCCTCTGATTAATCATTAATCACACTGCTATTATCTTTTGACAAGAAAGCAAACTTATCCTTGTGATTAGTCTGATAGGTGGAATTTGTGAAGTTTTCACCTTAGGATATTTATGAATATATAGTTCTTCAATATATTATATATACCGCAAATTAAAGCATTGGATAATAACTTATATTAAAACTTTATAAATACTCCATCCCACCTTATTACAGTTTACAAAGATATCGATATACTATTCATTTTTGCATTTTAGTCATGTGCATTTTCATTACTCTCTCTATAACTTGAACTAGGAGGATTTTGCTGGTACAACCTAGCGCCCCTAACGATCTGTACATCGTGTTGTAGATAATGACCCCACTCAATGGGTAACATTTCAGAGACTAGAGAAGTAAAGTGGTACACCATCAATTCGGGTCATCAGGTCGAATTCGTGTTTAGTTTCGGGTTGATTTCAAGTTATGCTTAAAATGCATTCAAAATTAAATGAAATATAAAATATTTACGTTTTAGACAAATTGATAACACCGTGTCAGATTTGTGTCAGTTGTATTCCAGTTTGAATTTCTCGTGTTCGAGTTTCTCTTAGTAACTTCATGTCGGGTTTGTGTCGTGTCAGACATTGTCACCCCTACTTTTAGCAATAATAAGTTATTGGTTTTATGACTACTATATAGCTAGGTGTATTAAACTTGGTAGCATGTAAATCATCGTTAAGATACTTAATATAGGATTTGTATTTCTTCATAGAACGAACATACAAAATTACAAGTAGATAGGAATTGAATAGTGGCTGAGTGATTAAGACTCTCAAGTCCATACAAAAGTTGAAGGTTTGATTCTCATCACCATCCCTCTCTCAGAGTTTGTACTCAAAATTACGAACAGTTAACAGAGTAATCAAGAATAAAACCATCCATCTACAAAAGCTGCTTGCGCGTAAATTCAAAAAGGGATGGAATATTTCGTACCACATGTTCCCTAGAACACCATTATTCATCAAGGACAAAAACACACAAAGATCTTACACCAACTTGAAAGTGTGAAACCATTGAATAATTGATCAAGAATAATTTCAATCATAACTTTACTTAAAAGAGAGAAAAAAGTTGACAAGTCCTCATTGTATGTAATTACACATAACTCCAAATTCCATAACCCCATAGCCTTATCTTCCAAGCTTGCATTTCCAATTTATCTTAGATAATCCACATTTCAAGTCCCACCTGCCCACATGGCTCCTCAAGAATTTCTCCCACCATTTCCCGTTATCTTTTTTCACTATAAGAAAAAAGAAAAAAAGAAAAATCAATCATAAATATTCACCTATAAAAACCCCAACCCAGTTCACATATTACATCACACACTACTAAACACACACATACACATTTCAAGCCATTTTAATTTCAAACCTTAATTTCTCAAAAAGAAATTAAATGGCTTCAAAAGGTGTTACATCAATTGCCCTTTTGGTCCTTTTCAACCTACTCTTCTTCACAATGGTGAGTTCAACTCATGTCCCATGCCCTCCACCACCAAAGAGTAGCGGTGGCTTGTGGTGGTGGCCACAAGGGCGGCAGACCGGCCAAGGCCAAGTGCCCCAAAGACACCCTCAAGTTGGGTGTGTGCGCCAACTTGCTCAATGATTTAGTGCATTTGATTGTGGGGACCCCACCCAAAACAGCATGCTGCTCACTCATCGGTGGCTTGGCTGATCTGGACGCGGCCGTTTGCCTTTGCACCGCGATTAAAGCCAATGTGTTGGGCATAAATCTAAATGTCCCAGTTTCACTAAGCTTGCTTTTGAACTACTGTGGCAAGAAGGTTCCATCTGGCTTCCAATGCGCATAATTACCAAACTCCAATTAACAGTTTTATTAATTAAGTGCTTTTCTCTTATTTCTTTTCCTTCCCAAGTGTACGTGTTCTACTAAGTGTCTGGTTTAGTGTTAAGCCAATATGCATGTTCGTCAATATTTGTGTCTTTGTTGTATTATGAGTTTACTCAAGCACTGTTTACGTGTGAATTTTGCAAATGAATAAAATGAATATATTCCATATATACTATTTGTAATGTACCGCTTCTTATAAGTTGATGTCAAAAAACTTGTTTGAACTCAATTTATAAATTAACGAGTCAAGTTTAAATACATTTTTTTTTCCTTTTTTGTATGATAAGATATTAAGATTTACGACGTGATAATACAAACAATGTATAAGTAATAGATCAATTTACCGAGCTTGATTTTGATTCAACTCGATTAAATCACTTTCAAACTTGAATCAATAACCAAACTAATTTCAAATTAAACACAATTTGTTTACTTAATTAACTTAAGGTGTATATTAACCAATTTCAAACACAATTTGCATGTTTTAACGGATTGTTGATAATATTTCCTTATGGTATGACATTTAAAGAAGTGAGCTGCACCACTGAGGTGGTCTTGAGACATCTCATTGGACTTAGTTATTGAGACGGACCCTATAAAACTCAAAAAAAAGAAAAATATGAATTTTTATTTGGGATTGAGTTTTGGATTGAAATTCTATATATGATCTATCTCATGAACTATGTCCATGCACTGTTTCATACAAGTTTTTGTCAATTATCATTTATAAAGATAAAGATAATGCATGCCACTCACAAGAAATATGAGGGAATTGTAAAACCTTTTATAAAAAATAGAAAGTGGGTTTTTTTTTAGCCTTTTAGGCCAATTGAAAATATTTTTTAGCCATGTTTTTCAAACACATCTTTTTTAGCCATTTTGGGGGTGCGAAAAGGCATAAGTGCCCTTTTGTAGTTTTACTTCACATTTTCGAGTAAAACAACTCCATTCCAAAACCCTTACTCGAACGGCCAATAACCCCAAAATCATTCCTATCCAAACCCAAACTCGAACGGCACCACCCCAAACTCGAACGGCACCACCCTAAAACTCGAGCGGCGACCACCCCTCGACTTGAGCGGCGACAGTGACGACGATGGCGACTGAATCGACGAATAACCAGGTAACCTCCAACTCCACCTTTGTTTAATTTCATGTTTTTTTGTTGATTTAGTTAGTCTATAGTTGTTTTAGGTTAGGATTTGTTGTAGTTTTTGTAGAAATTCTGGGGTTTTATAGGGGATTTTGTGTTTGAGTGGAGCTTTGGATGTTGTTAATGGCAGAAGTGAGAGGGGCGAAGAAGATGACTGGATTCGAGTTACACGTAACTCGAATCGAGTTATGCGACATCAAGCCTGACACTTGTATTTGTGTTTTTCTTGACAGATTTGGCAATGGAAATGGGGTTCTGCACAGAATTGGAGGGGAAAACTGAATGTATACACCAAGAACCACTTGATAGCCGATATAAAAAATGAGTTGACTGAGTCGGGCAATTTAGATGACTTTAGGAATGGGCCATTTGGGGCGTTTCTGGACTTCGACTCGAATGCGTACTTGACATCCAAGGGTATGCTTCAATTGCTCGGTAGACAGATTTCGGTGGAGGGATCTGAGACCGGGGACTTGTGGTTCCGCGTTGGTGAGCGGAACCTCACATTTGGGCGGCGAGAGTTTGTTATGTTTACGGGGCTACGCTTTGGCCCCTCTGTTTGATACATGCTTTTATCTTAATTTTGATGATTTTATTTTTACACCAAAACAATATTTTTACTTGTTGTCCAAATACTCCTAAATGAATTAAAATGGCTTTAATATTTTCCGGAGTATTTCTTAAAGTTTTACTTTAGATAAAATTGGACAACACTTCTAATGATTTTATGTTTATAAGTTTTCACTTCAAAACAAGGTTCCTAAATGTTGTCTAAATACTTCCGATTGGTTTAAAATGTTTTTACTATATTTTCGGAGTATTTCTTGAGTTTTATTTTTGATAAAAATTGGACAACATTTCTGTCTCGAGGTCGACCGGCCGCCCATAGGGGCAACCCGCACTTTTTGAAGATGAATTTGGAAACGAGAAAATGAGACGGAAGAAAAATCAAGCGGTCGCCGTGCACTGTAAGTCTTGGTTTTGAAACAGACTCAATCGTAATTTTAAGGAGGTGTGACCGGTTGGAGTCGTCGGCGTCGGCCGAGTCGAGACGTCGACCGGCCGCCTGTGTTCTTTTTGCTATGCTATTTTCAAACGTCTATTTAAATGCGGCCGCTTCTATCTTTTGATGAAAAAAATGTGACCGTTTGACGTGAGACAAATTTCCTTAAAATGTGGGATTGATTTCTAACACTATATTCTTAATTTTAATTGTATTTTTCTGTAGATTTTCAATCCCCAAGAGGAGCCTATGCTTGATCAATCATCTCCTATAAATAGAGGAAGTTTTGGAGCAACAAAAAAAAAACAATTGAGATACAACACAACAAGATACACTTCAAGCAAATATTTGTTATTCATTGTTATAATTCTTGTTGTAAATTTGCCTAGCTTATCGCTTTCACATCTTTGAGGTCTAGGCTATTATTGATTACACTTTGCACTCAAATTGTAATATTCATTATTGAGTTGTAATCTTGATTTTTGGTTATCATTCAACACAAGATATTCTTATGAGTGTTCTTGTGGTAAGAACACACTTGGATGATCTAGGTGATAGGTGCAAGAAGATTGTGGTGATCTTCTTATTGAGGTGTTGAAGAATTTGGTATTCTTCAAGGTTGAAGATTGTGGTAATCTTCACAAGGTGCCGTTGAAGGAAGATTGTGGTGATCTTCAAAGGGAGATTGTGGTAATCTCCAAAGGTGTTGTTGAAGAAGAGTGTGGTGCTCTTCAAGGTGTTGTAAGTTGAGTTTGTATTAATTTTGGTAATTAATAAAATTCTTTTTCTTTTTGAAATCCATCCCGGATATACTGGGGTGGTAGAGGATTAGGCCCTAGGTGGGTTGAATCTCTTTAAATCGACGTGTGTTGTTTACATTCTGCACCTTTATTATTGTCTTTGAGCATTCGGTTCCTAAAGGAGGGTAAAATCGAAAAGATGGAGATAATCTATTCACCCCCCTCTAGATTATCGTAGTCGCTTGGACTTACAAGTGGTATCAGAGCCAAACTCTTTGGTAAGCTCGTTTCACATCGTGAGTGAAGAAGAACGATCGTCGGCTACGAATGAAGCTCATCTTACCGGCACCTCCACCACCAAGCCACCTCTATTTGATTCCAAAAATTTTATATTTTGGAAAGAAAGAATGAAATGTTATCTTCAAGGTTGCGGGTTTGATTTATGGAACATCATCATAAATGGAGAATCCATTCCGATGATAGACACACCACACACCTCCAAAAGATTCAAAGAGCTCAATGATGAAGAGAAGAAAATCATCTCCTTAAACGGTAAAGCTCTAAATATTTTGTATTGTTCATTTACTGATTTAGAATATGAACATATTGTAGGAATCCGATCGGCACATGAAGTATGGCAAAAATTAGAAGTCATCTATGGAGTTTTTGCAAATGAAAGGAGTCAAACAAAAGCATCTAATTCTCGAAGAAATACAAGTTCAAATCTAAGGAACAAGCCTCTTACAACTTCCAACTATGAAGATGTTGAATATTGTTTTATGGGCATCGAAGAAGAAAACGAGGTATGTCTTAAACCCTCTACTTCCTATGATATTGTCATTCAAAATGATTATAGTGATTTGCAAAATGATTATAGTGATTTGCGAAATGATTTTGATGAACTACAAAATGAATTCCATGGCTTACTTGTTAAATACAAAAATTTGAAAAAGGAATTAATTGTTTTGAAGAATGATAATGATAATTTATTTACTTCCTGAATCACTATCATGTGTTCACACCACCACACTTGATAAGGTGAGAAACCTTGAGAAAGAAAATAGTATTCTTGTTGAGGATGTTAAGTGCTTAAAAAATGATTTATCCAACTTGAGTACCAATGAATTGCCTAATGTTGTAAATGATAATGGTTGTGATAATTTGAATAGTGAACTTGATCATGAGCCTCATATCGTCAAGCATATGAAAAAGAATCAAGTCCTTATGCATGTTGGTCATTATACTCCTAAAATTGTTACTTGTTTTTATTGTGGCAAAAAGGGTCATACGGCTAATTTTTGTCGGGCTAGAAATAGCTCTAATTATTTGTGGAGACCTAAAAGTCTCAAAACTAATCCCAAAGGACCCAAACACATGAGGGTACCACAAAACAATGTCATTTTAGGTACCCGGCGGATTAATAATCAAAGAAAATCCATGTCGCCAAAGAAACATCAAATGAACATTTCATTTGATCAAAGAAGGAGAAACTATTTTCGACAAAGCCAATTTCCAAGAAGAGGAAATAATCAAAAACGGGAAGAACACAATCCTTGGAAGAGGCAAAGACATCATCAACAAGATGATTTTCAAAGAAGAAGAGACCTTCAACAATGGGAAGGCAACAAACCTTGGAAATAGAGTAATCAAAGAAGTCATCATCAACAAAGTGACTTCTCAAGGGGAAGATATCATCAACAATGGGAACGGTACAACCCATGAAAATGGCGTAATTGGTAAACCGTATCTCCCCATTTAAATATGTATTTTATTTAGTTAGTATGCATGTTTCTTTTTGTATCTTAATTGCAAATGAGTTTTCAAGTATTTATTTTTAATTAAGGTCTTCAATATATATTTGTGTTTTTAAAAATATTTTTGAAAAAGAAGACCTTATATGATGTTTTTAAAACTCTTGAGAATTTAATTAGACTTATGTGGTTTATTATCTCTTATGTGTTTTTATAGCATAAGCACTTTTCTTGATATCTCCTATCACTTGTCTACACTTGTGCTTTTGTGCAAATTTTGTCTAAGAATTGTGTAGGATATATATCTCATATTCATTGGCTATTTCGTCATCAAGTTTCTTAAACTATCGAGGTATGTCACTCGTATTTCTCTTAGAACTTGATATTATACACATATCTTTCAAGATATTTCATTTCAACCCCTTAAGTGCCCCTAAATGATCTTGCAAATTTTCCCTTAAAAGGGCACTGCTCGTTAAGTCTCGATTTTCTCGAATATATGTTTTCTCGAAACTCGTATTTGTTGGATATGGTCCAAAATTATCTTTTTGCAAAGTTTTAAAACTTTTGGGGTGAAAAATCGAATTTTTGAAAAACCTGGAAAATGAAAATTGCACTGGGACGGTCAAAGCAGGGTTGACCGGTCGCCCTGCACGTCGACCGGTCGCACCCAACTTCGACCGGTCGCTCAGGCCAAAATTTTTGGTTATAACCCGTCTGTTCTTCACTTTTGATACAGAACACAGAAACCCTTTCTCCTTTCGAACAAACAGCAAAAATTCGCCCCTTTTTCACAAAATCCTCATTTCTTCATCAATCTTTACGATTATTGTTGCTAATCCACCTATTTTTGCAAGAATCTTACATATATGGGTGCAATATGATGTTGAAAGGAAGCCGATTACCGTTAATTCGTTTGTAAGGGGTTGTCATTTTAAGTGGACTCTTAATGATATTTGTCGGCTTTTACATGTTAGAGAAGGTGGTTGGGACTATTTTTCTTGTGGTACTTGGAATGATGAAATGTTGGGGGTGTCCATGAAAGAAGTTAAGACATATTTGGGCGTATGGCCAAAGTATTCATTGTTGGCGATGACACTTGAGCATCGAATTTTATCTGTTATCGTCGCCTACTGTATTTGTGGAAAGGCGGGTAAGATGCCTAGCAATATGGACTATTTTTTGACCTATAAGATTGCTAGGAGGGAACCGCTTAACTTTGGCGCCATACTTATTCAATGTCTAATCGAGTCCATCACTCAAGGTAATAAGAAGTTGGTTATGGGAAATTGTATTTGTAAACTTCTTATACAATCGGGACTACCTTCGTCGGAGTGTAACTCGGAGGTATTTCAAAATGACTTTGACATTGATAACATCGCCCAAATAGTCACTATGCGCAAGAATATGGACATCCGACCAACTAAAATGTCTAGAGGAAGAGGTCAAGAATCTCCTGATCCAAACGACTTCTTTGATGATGCCGAGGCCGCAAGATTGGTGGAGGGAGGCGAACAGAGCAATCCGGAGAGTAATACCGGTGCTCAACTGCCTAGGAGGTATACCCAAGCCGAATTTGATGAGTTGAGGGCTTTTCATGAGGCAAGGTATGAGGCTTTGGAGTAAAAGACCTCCAAAATGCAAAAGTCTATCGGCAAGTTGAAGAAATTCATCAAAGAATTTATTCCTGGATCTTGCTTCTCCTCGGACGAGGAATGATGTCCCCACCCCTTTACTATTCTAGCATTTACTCATGTTATTTTGTATTTCCATTAACTATTTTGTAAAACTCTTTCGTACTAATGAGATTTGCTTGTTTTCTTGAAAGGGTTAAAATTGCAAGTTAATAATAACTTGTGGATGATCATGATATTGATGGAGTAATTGATGGTAAAAATACTCTTATATGGCATTATTTGATAATTGGTATAAAGTACTTGATGGTAAAAGTGCTTCTTTTAATTTTTGCTTAGATGCTTTGATCATTATGCTTAGATGGATAATTTGGGACATTTGTAATGTCTTATATGTATTGTTTGACGCATGACTTGTATTAATTGATGGATCTTTTATCTTTGGCATTTATAATGCTTTGATCTCTTAGGCTAAATTTATCTCAACTGGGTTGAACCCTTGAGATTCTACTTTGTTTATGCCTATTATTTGTTGGGTACATGTTGAAAATTGCTTTTGGTGATGGTATGAACAACTTGGCTTGATTTCATTTACAAGGGCTATATATATCTTGACGCCCGCCAAGTGTTCGTTATAATGCTTCAATGAAAATACATGATTCTCTTATTTTCCATAGTCTTAAAATCTTTTTGATATCATGTTTTTAGCTAACAAATGAGCTTATGGATTTCTTATGATACATTTCTCCCATTTTTTTGGATTCTAGGCTTAATTCTTTCACGGTTGATAAAACGTATTGTTGGCGCACTTTGATAAACTTGAATGATGTTTTTATCATCCTAACATTCTTTTTGATGATTCCAAAGGGGGAGAAACAGGAAAATGGCTCATTAGCTCAAAAAAGCTTGTTATAAAAGCTATAAGCTATTGGCTCATAAAAGCCATAAAGTGTGATCTTTTTTAGTCCAATTGTTGCTTGATGGACTTATATACTTATCTATACTTGTCTAATGGTGTTTTGTGACAGGGGGAGCTTATAAGCTCTTGAACAAAATGTAAAAGCTAAGCTTTTGGCTTATGGTTAATTGCTTTTACATTATTCTTGATGTGCTTGTTGATAGGGGGAGCTTGTGCTTATTATGCCTATTATTGAATATTCTTACTCCCTATTGGTTGCTTATGTATTTTGGAAATTTTGGTTGCTTCCAAACGATTAGGTGTTTTTACCGGAAAATCGTTTTTAAAATTGTCCGTCCAAAATTTCTCTAAAAATTGTTTTGGTTTGTAATCATCAAAAAGGGGGAGATTGTTTTATACATGTTTTTATCTTAATTTTGATGATTTTATTTTTACACCAAAACAATGTTTTTACTTGTTCTCCAAATACTCCTAAATGAATTAAAATGGCTTTAATATTTTAGGAGTATTTCTTCAAGTTTTACTTTAGATAAAATTGGACAACACTTCTAATGATTTTATGTTTATAAGTTTTCACTTCAAAACAAGGTTCTAAATGTTGTCTAAATACTTCCGATTGGTTCAAAATGTTTTTACTATATTTTCGGAGTATTTCTTGAGTTTTATTTTTGATAAAAATTGGACAACATTTGCCTCGAGGTCGACCTGGCCGCCCATAGGGCAACCCGCACACGAAGATGAATTTGGAAACAGAAAATGAGAGGCGGAAGAAAAAAATCAGTCGGTCGGCCGCTCGGGCATCGGGCATCGTTCGGTTTTTCCGGTCGGCCGCCTGTGGGTCGGCCGGTACTTGTAAGTTTTAGTTTTGAAAATGACTTGAACCTTAATTTTAAGGAGGTACGACCGGTTGGAGTCGACGCGTCGGCCGTCGAGGTAGACGCGTCGACCGCCGCCTGTGTTATTTTGCTATGCTATTTTCAAACGTCTATTTCTGCGGCCGTCGCTCTATCTTTAACAAAGAAAATGTGACCGTTTGACAATGAGACAAATTTCCTTAAAATGTGGGATTGATTTCTATGACTATATTCTTGATTTTAATTGTATTTTTTCAGAGATTTTCAATCCCCAAGAGGAGCCTATGCTTGATCAATCATCTCCTATAAATAGAGGAAGTTTTGGAGCAACAAAAAAAAACAATTGAGATACAACACAACAAGATACACTTCAAGCAAATATTTGTTATTCATTATTATAATTCTTGTTGTAAATTTTCCTAGCTTATCACTTTCACATCTTTGAGGTCTAGGCTATTCTTGATTACACTTTGCACTCAAATTGTAATATTCATTATTGAGTTGTAATCTTGATTTTTGGTTATCATTCAACACAAGATATCCTTGTGAGTGTTCTTGTGGTAAGAACACACTTGGATGATCTAGGTGATAGGTGCAAGAAGATTGTGGTGATCTTCTTATTGAGGTGTTGAAGAATTTGGTATTCTTCAAGGTTGAAGATTGTGGTAATCTTCACAAGGTGCCGTTGAAGGAAGATTGTGGTGATCTTCAAAGGGAGATTGTGGTAATCTCCAAAGGTGTTGTTGAAGAAGAGTGTGGTACTCTTCAAGGTGTTGTAAGTTGAGTTTGTATTAATTTTGGCAATTAATAAAATTCTTTTTCTTTTTGAAATCCATCCCGGATATACTGGGGTGGTAGAGGATTAGGCCCTAGGTGGGTTGAACCTCTTTAAATCGACGTGTGTTGTTTACATTCCGCACCTTTATTATTGTCTTTGAGCATTTGGTTCCAAAAAGAGGGTAAAATCGAAAAGATGGAGATAATCTATTCACCCCCTCTAGATTATCGTAGCCGCTTGGGCTTACACCCCCATCGATTGACACATGCTCCTCACATCATATCCCTCTGGAAGGAGGAGTATATCGACAGTTTTTCGACAGGGAGTCCTTGATACCATCAAAGGCAGTGCCACATTTCAAAGCGGGTCATTTCAGAGAGCGACCAGAGGAAAATCTGAAGATGGCATATATCTTGTTCGTCACGGGGTATCTGTTATCTTTCGATCCGCGTGGCACCGTCCCATTATGGTTGTGGACCTTGGTTGAGGATGCCCCCGGGTTTAGGGCATTCCCATGGGGCTCCTACGTGTATGGGCGCCTCCTCCATTATCTTGATTCTGGGATCCGAGCCCCTGCTAATCCTGAGAGAGACGTCCAGTTCCACATATATGCCTACATCTACCCTATACAGGTATATATAAGTTAAACACGTATTTCATCTATTAACACGAGCATTTCATACTCTAATCAGGTTAATTGCTTATTTGTTTTTTGTTTGATACATCTATGGGCATTTGAGGCTATTCCTTCTCTTGCTCGGGACCTTGTCCAGGCCTCTGGGTTGGATGGCTATCCTAGGGGCAGACGAGTTAGATGCCCCAAGAGGGCCTTGAGTGCGGTGGCGTTATTTGACAGCCCCAAGGTAATTTTCATTTTTTTTACGAAATCATATGAGTAATAGTGGTATTGATAATATTTTCGTCGTAATTACGTTAAATTTTTCCTATTTTTTTCACAGACGATATGCGCACTGGTAAATCCCACCGAGGTGGAGTTACGACTCCCTTACATGCAGGGTATCGATATGGACATGTCGCACGGATTGATGTATGTCCATATGGATCATTTCCCATCTCGGGTTGCCCCACTTGACCCTGACACTGTTCGTAGGAGGCTTGTTCTGGAGCCAGGACATAATGCTGCTTCAGGATTGCCTCCGTCTCGACGTCCGAAGAGGCGGATGCCCCAGTCCCAGTCTGCATGTATAGATGATGATGATTATGATAGTGAGGCTGAGGATAGTGATCGTCCTGCACGTTCGAGTAGAGATTCTCAGAGACGGAGGACCCATACACAACCTCTATCCCCGCCTGGACGTTCTCCTTGACGGCCACCTCCACCTCCACCTCCACCTCCTTTCGGATCTGCGACGGGGGCTCCTCGTCCCTCATCACAGCCTGAGGGACCGACTTTTCGATCTGACCTAGCTTTGGCTCAGTCTACCCGGGTATTCGTACAGTTAGTGGAGGCAGCCGTAGGTCGGGTGATTGATCGCACAGTTCGTTAGAGAGAGAGATCATACGGGTGATCTACGAGCCGAGCATGGAGTCGTACTTGGATGCATGGTAGGTTTTGATTTGATACGTCGGGTATTGCGTGAGCAGCAACTGCGGAGCCGAGTCACGAGCCTGAAGATTCTGAGCCGGGCACAGATGATCCATCTCTACGCACCAGCCATGGGACTCATGGAGTGCATGGGCAGACATATACCGTTCATACATCCGACTTTGTGTACGGGGTATGTTTATGTTATACATTTTATCTTCTATTTAATTCGACAACTTAAGTTGGTTTGGAAATGATGTTAATAGTACTTCAATTGCTTATACTATTTGTCAGGACACTAGGCTACCTACCGCTATGGAGGGTTTTTCACAGGCAGTGCCTAGTGGTACGCCGCGTGGCACACCCGCACCCCCACAGCTTCCACCGGCAGTAGTTGTTGAGCATACCGGAGAGTCTGTGGGGGATGTTGCAGGGTCGCACTGGGACGCGGGAAGTAGAGATTACTCCCCTTGCTCCTATACGTCCTACCCGCCGTGTCCGTATGCCGTCGAGGTAACTACAGTCTCCATTTGTAGACGCAGACGAGCAGAAGAGGCAGAAATCGATCCGTCAACAGTATACTCGGTACTTGGAGATGCCTGCCGCCCCAGAGTATGTTATGTATATATTTTGTTTGTCTTTAATAATATTTCATTTCAATACTTATTAAATTAATTTCTTTGATGTCTGTCAGTCGAGATGTAGGGCTGCTTTCTTAGTCTTAGTTTCGCCCCAAGCGTTCTTTCGGGAGATTGAGAACGTAAAGGAGGATCTAGCCAATAATGTAAGTAGTTTTGTTAAGTATTTTTATCATTTCATTTCAATTAATAACCTCATGTTGTTTTAATCTCATGTTGTTCATAATATTTGCAGCATATTGATCCTTATCTTGGGGTCCTTGCTCGGAGATTGAACGACGGGGTCCGGTTGTACCCTGGTGTCAGAGCAGACACTCTGAACATCCAGGATTGTTTATTTTTTGTAAGTTTTTAATTTCAGTTAACGTTCGTTTAACATACTTTGAAATGTTAATACTTTTGATTTAAAATGAATGAAAATTATCAACAGATAAACCTGGAGAATGCATGGGATACCATCCATGCTGATGACACAGAGTGTCTGGGTACCTACGGGGTAGTCGCCTACGTAGATTGGACTGCACTGCATAACAATTTGCTAGCGTATGTTCATGGGCAGTCTCCACCGTGGGGTCAGCCTTGGTACGAGATCCCAGATGTAAGTATTAATCTTGTTATAGCTTTATTGCAGCTTACTTGTAGTTCGTATTAGTCATATAATCCAATAACAATGTTTCAATTATTACTTGTAGATCGTCTTTGTATGTCTATGCGAAGGGCATTGGGTCGTATGTCACGTTTGACTGCTCGATTGGGAAATTCAGCTGTACGACCCATTGTCGCATAAGATGGACGATCCTTCTGACCCGGCCATCTATCAACGCCGTCATCGTCAGCTGCTCCCGCTTTGACTTTGATGAAGTTCCTTCCTCAAAATGGGGACACTTAGGCAAATATCGAGGGACAAGTGTCCATGGCAAAATTTCGACAACTTCCTTTTTCCAAGGCTCCGTCTTGAATAGCAGGGCGAGTTTGTCGAACAGTGGTTCCCCGTCGAACTCGTAAGCGATTGCGAGGGTTGCATCAACCTACATGTACAAAAAAATAACAAAAATTTTAAAATTAGAAGTAAAATGCAGTGCTTGAAAATGAACGGAAAATGGATAGAAAATGAACTTCAAATTACCCTGGCCCAGTCAAGCCGATTCTGATGAGTATAATGAACGAAATCTTATTTGCGGTCCCAAACAACACCTGGAGTGGCAAGCATATTAGCGAAAACGTTGTAGCGAGATTGAAGATGCTTAACGCGTTGATTCACTTCAGAAAATGTGAAAGTTTTGTCAAACCACGACTTCAAAAGAGCCCTAGCACCCAACACGGAAGTGTTGTTAAACCCACTGACCTCCCAATCGCTTTTATTCAACTCGCTCACCAAAAAATCAACAAGTAGGATATCCATCGGCATTGTCCACGGAGTTTTCTTTTCATTGTAAAGCACATTAAGGAAAGGTAAAGATGTATTACTCATTTTGATATAGATGGAAGATGAAGATGTATTCCTCAATGACGGGGTATTTATAGAAAAATTATCCTGAAAGTTACATAATGACAAGAAACATCAATGAAAAGCTGAAAGTTACATAATGACAAGATACATCACTGAAAAGCTGAAAGTTACATAATGACAAGATACATTACTGAAAAGCTGAAAGTTACATAATGACAAGATACATCATACTGGGTACAATTAAATTACATGTTCAATTTATTGATTGAGTTCAGAAACTCTATCAGGACAAACCCTCCTATTGTGTCCTTCTTTCTTACAAATGCCGCATTTTCTTGGAATTCTTCTAGCCGGCTGATCAATCGTGTTGCTTCTACTAGCACTCGTTGCATCATGGCAAATGGGGAGCACTGCATTACATGTAGAACGATTGTGACCATCTTGACGACATCTAGAGCATATTATGGACCGTTGTGAGCTGCTAGATGGACCACTAGACGGAATCCGTCGAGTCCTTGGTCGGCCAGCTTGTCGAGGATTTAGAGGTGCCTTGACAACCAGAAGTCGTATCATTTCCGGCATATTCCAGTCTTTAGGATGTTCAATGGGCATGATGATTAGAGAATAAAGTTTCCGCAATGTTTCTGTTTTATAGTAGCTGTGGACGTAACTATAGACTGATTGATTTGCCTTACTGAAATAAATAGCAGAAAATGTATATAAGTATATCTAGAAGGTGCAATAATTAATAATTTAGTAAAAGACTTTAAATATACCTGATTGCCTTAATCGCATGTGGACACGACAATAGATCAAGCTGAAACACTCGGCAAGTACACGTTCTCTTTGCCAAATCAACAACAAAAGAACGCACCCCATCCTTCACAGAATAAATTAGGCTAATAACAGGTGACACGTGCATCTTACCAGCCAATGCACCTGCTTCTATCAATCTCTTAGTTGTATCTGTGGTGACTTCATTGTTCATGTCTTGGGCTGCAATTTGACGCTCATGGAACCACTCCTAAATGAGGTTTCGAATAGAATTGAGCAACGAACAAATTGGCAATTTCCTCGTCCAGACAAGTCTAGCATTAAGAACCTCAGCTGCATTCGATGTCATGAACCCGTAGTGTCTAACTGGACAACGTGCACATGCCCACCTTTTCGTTCCAGCCCTAACCAACTCCCCGTAGGCCTTTTCGTTTGCATTTTGAATCAGGGTCATTAACTTATTGAATCTTTCAGGAGAATAGGTGTACGCGGCCTTTTGGTATAAGGTCACCACTTGACCTCGATAATTTTTGATATTTTGCCTCAAGTGATATGTGCATATACCATGCACAACATCAGGAAATACACTGCCAACTGCATTCTTAATACTTTTATGATGATCGGATACAATGAGCAAATTTTCAGGGCATCCATATGTATTGCGTAATTGCTTCATAAATCATTCCATGACTCGTCCTTCTCCTTATCACCACACCAAATGCTAGTGGAAACACTTGTTCATTACCGTCTTTTCAAATCGCAACAAACAACACACCTTTAAACTTGCCCTTTAGGTGTGTGCCATCAACAACAATAACAAGTCTACAACACTCACTGAATCCTTTAATTGACGCATGTAAAGCAATATAAACATACTTGAATCTATCATCGTCATCAGTCTCGTGTAGCGCAATGGTACCAGGGTTCTTTTTTTTTAACATGTACAAGAATGCGGCAAGATCCCCAAGGCGCAAGTGGTCACCGTGTATGTAGTCAGACGCACAATGCTGTGATTTTAGTGCTTTGTTGTACAAAATGTTTATCCCATGTTCAGCAGACAAATCAACAATAATATCCCTAGGTTTAAGGGATCATCCCTCCTTTAGTAGTTTTGGCGCAAACAGGGCTCCAATAATCTTCGAAGGCAATTGTCGAGGAGTATGTCTACTTAAGTTGGCTTCACATGTATGAGGTTGCTCGAATTTAGTCACCTTCCAACTTCCTCCTTGGATAGCGTTTGCACGAAGTAAGAAGGTGCATCATTTATGTTTGCAAACAGCCTCATAACGTGAAGTCGAAGACCGAGTTGTTCTATACTCCACACGATGGTGCAGATGGTAGAAGCCCAACTTTGTTACCATTTCTTTCTTGCTTTCAAGCACTGCACCTTTGAATAAGTCATGCTCAATGTTAGGTGGTTCTTGTGGAATGGAATCAGGGTCGGGATACTGATAAGACGTTCCTGGAGCCATCCAAGCATATTTAGACCTAACCATTGGAAGCTCCGTATCAGTGTTCTCATTATCTACTTCGTTGGCATCAACATGAGGTACCTTATGGATTGGAAATCGTCTATTCCGAAGAACATGCTCGTCATTGTCTCCTATGATATCATTGTTCACATTATTCTCTTCACGGTCATCGGGAACAAAATAGTCATCTTTTTCCCATCCAAAGTGATCATAAATCAATCGACGGACTAGTTCACTGTCAACATCGTACTCTGGATCGTCATCTTCTTCATCGGATGTGTCACCGCCATTCCCTTCACGGTCATCCGGAACAAATTGTGCATCTTGTTGGTTATGTTGATCACCAACAAAATCCTGGTAATCATAATAGCCACCACCACCGAAATCATCATACCGCCCAACATCATCATACCGCCCAAAATCATCATTAAATCCACCACCACCACCACCACCACCACCATCATCATCATCATCGTCATCATCATCATCATCACCACCATCCACATGATCACTATTATTGATTCTCGGTTGATGCTCCAAGATAAGAGATTTACTTGGACAATTATCGGGCACTACATGTTGCACAGACGTTGGTTGAGGCGCAACATGTTGCATATAGGTTGGCATACACTTTGGTGGACCATGTATATAATTCATGCCGCGTCGAGAATTATATGGATTTAAGGGCATAAATTGATCCGATACCATATGAATACGATTGAGCAGCCATTAGGTTCATAAAACCATGTGGATTGCTATTTCCGGTGCACGAAGTCCCCCCCATCCCATGATCTTTTGGTTGCAAGGTCACAAATATTCGGGGATATTTGAAAATCTCAGCTACTCGTCGAAGATCCCGTTCACACAAAATCAAAGACTTAACCTCAGAACCACCCCCAGTTGGAATTAAACAGTGTAATTTGTATTCACACAAACGCCGATCACCATTTACAATGTTATGAACAATATCCACAAACCCACTATATGATATTGTCCATAACGGCGTAAAAACGAGTACTTCTTCACCATTCCTATAGAAACTACAATCCCACAAACCACTATCGACAATTATCACTTTATCATCCTCCATCTGAAACTAACAAAAACAGACTAAAAAAAATATCAAATCAGAACATGTAACGGTTACAGCTGACTCGATTCGAGTTAGAGCTTACTTGATCCGAGTTAGCTATAACTCGAATCGAGTTACAGCTAACTCGATTCGAGTCAGCTGTAACTCGAATTGAGTTACCTTTGCAGGCAACAGTTCGAGCTTATTTCGAACTGGTTTTTTTCATGTCTATGGTTTTCAGATCTATTCTACACCCAACCTCAAACTAAATACGATAGTGAAATGAATAAAGAATGAGATAGAGAACAAAATGCTTACATTATTTTGAGATTCCGATCGGGAAAATGGGTTGCCGGAAATTCGCCAGAAAATTTGTCTTTGAAATTTGAAGAGAGAAAGTGAAAGTAAAAGAGAAAAGGAGAATGAGAGATATAAGACCTAGTGCAATATGCTTAAAGGGTATGAATGTCATTTCACAACCCAAAATGGCTAAAAAAGATGTGTTTGAAAAAGTTGGTTGTTTTTAATCTTTTCAAGTTGGAAATGGCCAATTTGACACATTTCACTTTTCTTATTGTCAATAATATTATAAGTCGCGTCTAACATAAAATTAAAATAAATTTAATATAAAATTATTTATTTTAGCAGCAAAATGAACGACGTAGTCTCGTGGGCAATATATAAATCTTTTTTTTTATTTTATTTAAATGCATGATATATATATATATATATAGGGAGGGGATCCTGTGAGACCACCCTCCTAGGTAAGACTAAATCTACACCATCCAAATAGTAAATCAATGACCAAGATATATTACAATATATACAACATTTCATAAGTAAGTATACAACAGAAGGGATAAAATAGGAATCCAGGAAATTAAATATAGTAACCGCTTCCTAAAAATTAGGGACGTGATTTTGTATTGATCACGTCCCCATAATCAAGCGATTCACCTTTCCTTTTCTCTCTTTCCCATTTCGAACCGCAATTTATTCAAATATGGCAACAAAATCGTGCAACAATTAATTAAAAGTATACAATTACACTAAACTAACTATACATTAAAACATTACTAAGTATACATAAACAATTAACTAAGTATACAATTACACTAAACTACTTGTACATTAAAACTTTACTAAGTATACAGAAACATTTAACTAAGTATACAATTACATTGAACTAACTATACATTAAAATAATACTTTAGTATACAGAAATATTTAACTAAGTATACAATTACACTGAATTACTTATATAATTAAGTATACAATTCCATTGAACTAAGTATATAAATCCACAGAATTAGGTATACAAATTTACTAAACTACTCACTAAACTACTTATATAACTAAGAATACGATTCCACCGAACCAAGTATACAAATCCACCGAACTAAATATACAATAAAAACATGACTAAGTATACAAGTCCATTGAACTAAGTATACAATAAAATGACTGTATTCACAAAATGGCGGAAATAAGTATCAATTTTTGAAAAAAATAAGTATCAATTTTGAAAAAAATAAGTTGATGATTTTTCCTCCCTAAAAATCGGGTAGAATCGAAAAGGTAGGATTATGTTTCCTTAAAAATAGCTAATAACTTTCCAATTAACATAACTAATTAAATATAAAAGTACAATTATACCCTTATATGCCTAAATTAACTAAAATGATCTACACCATCCAAAATTTTAAATCAAGGGTCCATAAGTTGTTCTTATGGACTAACCTAAAGGAATTGGTCTCATTTGAACCAATCCTATATATATATATATATATATATATATATATATATATATATATAGAGAGAGAGAGAGAGAGAGAGAGAGAGAGAGAGAGAGAGAGAGATTAGTTCAAATGAGACCAGCCTCTTCAGGTTAGTCCATAAGACCGCATATAGACCATTGATTTAATTTTTTAATGGCTGAGATCTATTTAGTTGTTTTTGGGTTATTAAGGGTATGATTGTATTTTCACCATTTTACAGTTTTTTTTAGAGATAAAGTTAATTGCTAATTAATAGGAAAATAGGATCTTTCCTTTATGGGTTTCCCGTTTTTAGGGGAAATAACCATACCTTTTCGATTGTGTCTTTTCAAACCCGATCCTTTTCGCTTCCCTCCACTCTACGGGTTTTTTGACAAGAAAAAAACACTCTCTTTCTTCCTTCCCGAAATAATTTCTCTCTTTCTTCACGTCTTGCAAATAGCCGCCAAAGCCCAAACCCTAACCCTCTCTTTCTTCCTTCCCCAAAGAATCCATCTCTTTCTTCCCCCGAAAAGCCAGCCGCCCAACCCCAACATTTTTTTTCTGCCCCAAATAATCCCTCACTTCTAGTCGAGTAGCTCTCAAAACAAATTGCTGGTAGGCGGTTGTGTTTGCGAAGAAGAACTAGAGAAGTATTTAGTTGATTTAATTTTTTAATGGTGAGATCTATTTAGTTGTTTTTGGGTTATTAAGGGTATGATTGTATTTTCACCATTTTACAGTTTTTTTTAGAGATAAAGTTAATTGCTAATTAATAGGAAAATAGGATCTTTCCTTTATGGGTTTCCCGTTTTTTAGGGGGAAATAACCATACCTTTTCAGTTGTGTCTTTTCAAAACTCGATCCTTTCGCTTCCTCCACTCTACGGTTTTTGACAAGAAAAAACACTCTTTCTTCCTTCCCGAAATAATTTCTCTCTTTCTTCACGTCTTGCAGCAGCGCCCAAAGCCCAAACCCTAACCTCTCTCTTTCTTCCTTCCCCCAAAGAATCCATCTCTTTCTTCCCGTCGAGCAGCAGCGCCCAACCCCAACATTTTTTTTCTGCCCCAAATAATCCCTCACTTCTAGTCGAGTAGCTCTCAAAACAAATTGCTGGTAGGCGGTTGTGTTTGCGAAGAAGAACTAGAGAAGTGCCATTTGTAGTGCCCGTTCACTGCGTGTGCAAAGGTGAGTATCTTTTCTCTTTATTTGGCCCAAATCCGTCAAATTTAAGTTTGTTTTTGTATCATCAAGTAATTTTTGGTGGGTTTAGGAGTACGATTTTTTTGAAGAATATTTGAGGAGAGGGGGTTTTGTCGTACGAGTTCTTGATTTTGAAGGTGTTTTTGTAGTTTTCTTCTTATGTGTTTTATTATTTTTCTTGGTCGTTAATGAAGGTCCTCTGTCGCAATTTGAGAGTTTTTCAAGTCATCAATTTTTAATTCAGTAATTTTGTAATTATACTGATAACAAACTCATAACAAGTATGCATATTTTTTTATTAAGTATACCAATATAGTTTGTTAATTATACAACATTAAGTAGTATATAAGCAGACTTTTGTTTTCACTTTTTCATACATGAATTAAGTGTTTTTGTATGTCGGGGGGTTGTGGTGTATTCTTGCTATTCTTACATGTAATGCTAAGTAAACAAGATTAAGTAGAATGTAAACAAATTAGTGTATCCCAAGTAAGAAACACATAACAATTATGCAGATTTTTTTAATAAGTGTACTGATATATTGTGTTAAATATACAACATTAAATTTAATGTAAACAGACTTTTTGTAGGCATACTTGTGTACTAAGTATACAAGTCTATCATGTTAAATATACAACATTTGTGGGAATATAAACAAATGAGGTTTAAAATCTTGATACAGGGTTCTTTTTATGCAGGTGTTTGTGGCTATTAAAATGTCAAGTGAAGAGCAGGAAATAGAGGTCAATAGTGGTGCAGAGCATAGTTACGGAGACGAGCAGCCCAAAAAGAGGCGAAGGATTGACAGTTCATATCCCGACACGCAAGTTATGGGGAAACCGAAGGTTTTGGTTGATGCTCTTGCTTCTATGAAACCTCGCAGGAAGAATGCAAAGACGTGAGATGGGTTTTGGGAGTCTGCTTTTCCATGAAATTTGAGGATTTCAATAATAAGCTCACGTATTGGTTAGTTGAAAATTTCAATCCTCTAAGTAGTGAACTTGTTTTTGACGATGGTAGGCGTGTTCACATTGAGAGTAAAGATGTGGGTAGGCTATTGGGATTACCTAACGGGGATGTGGCTATTGAAAGGAAGAAAAATCGGAGAGATTTGCATTGTACGATGAGTGGAAAACAATGTTCCCGAATTTCCAGAGAGTGACTACGGGTGATTTGGCTGTGAGGATGATGGAGTGCGTAGATGGCGGGGACTGGTTCAGAAGGCATTTCGTGACGCTTGTTGACGCTGTTTTATTGAAATTTACTGATTGTGGGTACATTAACCCACTTATTCGATTGCCTTGACGATGTGTCAATAATCGTGACTTTAATTGGTGGGATTATACATTGAACACCCTGATATCTAAAAGAGTTAGGTGGGATGGGACGAACAAGATTGAGTTCAACTGCCCGGTGTTGTTGCTAACGGTAATTTGCCATTTATTGTCTTTTCCAGTTCTTTAGTTTAATGTGGTGTCACTTATTCAATGGTTCGTATATGTAGGTGTTTTATTTGGATAGAGTGTGTGTGCTTGGGAGGGATGTGCCGAGGACTCTCTACTATGGCTTCATGGACCATAGATAAGTTCAAGGAAAGAGTTTATAAAGAGTTCAAACATGGTGGATTTGGGCAGGATATGTGCAGGGGACCATATTCTCGAGGGCCTACACCGCAACCTCGCTTGGAGAGATTGGTGATCGTCAAGAGAAACAGTATCATCATCCCCCCGGCGCCGAGGCCGCGTGCCGATCGGTATACAATGTCATATGTTGTATAGTTAGTTGGTTTTTGTTGTATTCATAAGTCACAGATATTGTATACTTGGTATGATATAAAGTTTCTTTAAAAATAATATATGTTGTATATTTAGTTAGTGTGTGTGTTACATTTAAGACGCATATGTTGGATATTTGGCATATTACATACATGGTTTATATCTTTTTGTATAATTACTTGACGTGTGTGGTGTCTTAGTTTATTTGTAGTTGTATAAGTAGCTCAACATGTGTATACATAATGTAACTTTTTGTATAGATAGTTATGTTACAAAAATTAGATTTATGTGTAGCATTTGTTATCATACATAGGTCGATTTGTGTATAATTAGTCTACATATATTGTATACTTAGTTTACCAATATTGTATTCTTGGTCTTATGCATACATAGTTTATATTGTAGTATATGTTGCATACTTAGTTTTGTGTATAGTTAGTCTACATATATTGTATACTTAGTTTACAAAGGTTGTATGATTGTTCATAAGCATACATAGTTTAGTTTGTAGCATTTGTTGCATAGTTCAGCTTTTATATTGACTTTAAATCGTTGTCAGTATATTTTATATGATTGTTTTTATGTTGTATTCTCTCAAACAGGATTATATTGGGAATATTAAGGCAAGGATCGTGTCTTGCTCGAGATGTAGTAGAAATTATTTCGTTAATTCGGGATGCACCTTCGATGTGGTGGAGGTCCCCTGAATTTTCAAATTGGGGTTGTTGCTCAAAATCTTATATGCCACAAGTCTGTTCAGAAGTAGAGGGAACACGGGATGGAGAGGATTTAGTTGAAGCGAGAGTCGCCAGGCCGAGGCATTTTGGAGCAATCCCGACAACATAAAGCATTGCTTGAGAAGATGGAAGTCGCCATTTGCAAGCGGGATGAGTTTGAGAAATGGAAAGTCGACAGCCTAGTTTTAGTCTTGGTTTAACCCAAGAACAAAACAATGCTAAATGGGATGCCGTGCTTGGGACATCACGTCAGATGCGCAGGAAGAGGAGGAAAAGGAGGACGATGAGGAGGAAAAGGAAGACGATGAGGAGGAAAGGAAGATGATGAGCGGGTAATTTGCATTATTTGTTTTGCATAATTATTTATTTTTTTGTTGGACTTATGTGTTTATATTTTTTTTTTATCATCAGGAAGAGGCTCCGATTGTTGACGGTGGGAAGGGTGCGGCTATGCCTGGGAAGGAGGGGGCGAAGAAGAACAGTGAGAAGTCAATGTTTATCGCCGAAACGAACCTCGTCGACGAAAAAGAAGACTCGACATTCGACGTCCCGTTCGTTGAGCGGACAGTCGATGTGATGTCTAGGTTGAATGAGCAAAGAGAACATGATTGTTAAATGGTTGTTTGAGAACCAGAAAGTCTGAAAAGTAATTTAATTTTTTTATGGTCAAGTATACTATAAATTTTAGTGTAATTAATGAATTTTAAATTTATTTTTTATGTATTTCTCTTTTTGCAGAGATGAGGCAATTCTTAAGGCTGGTCATATGACTATTACAAGGGAAGACTTTGTAACTTTGCGTCCTGGAAGTTACTTGAGTGTCTCCCTGATCGATGTGTGGACGAAGATTCGAATGCCAAAGAGTCCGTCGGGAGCAAGGGTTCGCCATTTCGATTTTTTGCTACGACATATTCTACGGTACTCTTTTTTTTTTTTACCATTCAGGCATGTATTCAGAAAATAAATGTAAGGGCATGTTTGGTATGCATAATAGGGAATTAATTGCATGCAAGTGTGTGTAAATGTATGTTTGTATAGTTAGTCTGGCAGAATTGTATAGTCTCTTATGTTGATTTGTTTATTTAGTTCAGTAGACATAATCAGGCATACAAGTTGGTCGCTTAACTGCTTATTTGCGAAAAGTGGATTGTATATGTATAATTAGCTCAGTCTTATTTTATATCTATTGTGAAATGATTATGCATACTTAGTAATATTTAGTGAATTTGTACAATTAGGAAGGTTAACTCATTTAACTGTTTTTGGGTTACTCTGTAATGTTTTAATGTTTATGTATGTTTATCAATATTTAATTGTATAGTTAGTTAGATGCACATGTTTACTTTTAATGTTTTCATCTTTGTAATTGTTTTGTACATATACATGTATAGTTAGTATACTAGAGTTGTTTACTTAATTCTGAGGCTGTGTATAGTTAGTATATCAGAGTTGTTTACGTAGTTAGTATACATGTATATTTAGTATTTTTGATGTGTATAGTTACTGTATTGGAGTTGTTTATGTAGTTCAGAGGATGTGTGTAGTTACTATATTTGTTTGTTTATGTATAATGTGTACTTTGCCAAATGAGTCTGCATACTAATCTTTTTTTTATTGTATACTTAGCATTCCTTTATTGTATATTTAGTGTATTGTTTTTGTACAGCTGACTGTTTATATTTTTTTTATATTTGCATGTAGATGTATTTCGTTGTTTCACCGTCTGAGCCAAATGATGATAATAAAAATTTGGCTCTATTTTCTCAAAGTCTAGATGCTGAGTTTAGTGATGTTAATCCAACAAAGTTGCAGGCGTTTGATATGGTATTTATTTTATATATTCATTTTTAGATTTACAACATTTATTTTCAAACTTAACTAATATTTTCTTACCTTTTTCCAGTTTTTCTTTCCAATATGCAAAAGCGAACACCTGTTTGTTGTTGTGTTTGATATGAAGAGAAAGAGTATGCGATTTTGGATAATTCTTCACATTGGTGGAACCAAGTTGGACAAATACGAAGATGTGCCCGCTAAATTGGTGAGTATGAACATGTATTTTTGATATGTATATATTTACGTTGCTTTGATACATCATTTTTCTTCATATGATTTTTTTAATTGTTTGTATCTATCGTGGCGGTGTTCGCGCCTTTTCTCGATACATGACAAGCAAAGGTTGCGTGCGAGATGGGTCAAGAGATTGGGCACTCACCCAACCGAATTTCAATGGCGTGGAGAGATGCACGAAACAAGGTCGACCACGGAATATTTGCAATGCGGCATATGGAAACGATATGGGTGGAGGTATGAGGGGCCGACACCTAGTCACGGGGGGCGATGCAAATCTCATGTGTACCTTCCGTTCAAGACGTCGGCGGTATTTTCTTGACGACATGAACGAGTTAAGGGGGAAGAATTTGGCCGAGTGCAAGAAACATTGGACCCGGCAAGAAGCAGTGTAGAAGTTGGTTATATATGTGAATGGTGGAATACTCTAGTTTTTTTTTTTTGTTAATATCGGTAACTAATAGTGGTTGTTTTAAATGGTGTTGGATCTGTTTTTGTTTTGGAATGACATTGGTTCTGCTTTTGTTTTGGTTTTTAAATGACATCGATCTGTTTTGTTTGGAATGTTGGTAATTCAAACTTTGGTACAATTTATTAAGTTGTTTTGCTTATTGTGTTTGTGTCATCTCATTTTTTTATCTTGTATGGTGTTGTTAATACCCGGATGCGAAAACTTTGTATAGATAGTTGTCGAATTGTATATTTAATATGTTTCATTTGCTTTTACGGATTACTTTGTATTGTATATTTTGTTGTATAAATCAGTTAATATAATTGCTTGATTAGTTAAGAGGATTTGTATTTTTATGTGGTGGAATTGTTTCTTTGGATGGTACGGGCTATTAATTGTACTAGTTCAAATGGATTTGTATAGTTCATGACATGTATAAATAGACATATCGGATTGTATATGTAATGTGTAGCATTTGTTTATTTTTATTAATTGAATGTATTAATCGTTGTATAAGTAGATTAATATATATGTTTAATTAGTTATCTTGAATTGCTTATTTTCTACGATGGATTTGTATACTTAGTTAAATGGGTGGTTTTTCGATTTTTAGTTCATTGAATTGTTTTTCGTGTTGCTATGTACTTGTATAAATAGATACATAGAATTATATATTTAATGTAGTGCATCGTCTATTTTATAGTACTTGAATTGTATTATATGTTGGATAAGGAGATTATGGTATTTTGTATAAATATTAAGGTACTTATCACAGATACAAAGGCTGCGATTTGTTTACTTAAGTAAAACAATTTTTTGCATTTTAGTGTTTTTACTTGCATATTTAGATGAATGTTATTGTATATGCAATAAATGTCTAGAGAGAAAAAAATAACTTTAAAGATAAATCAACAAATCACTCAATGTATCCAAAAAAAAAATTTCATACCAAATAAAGTGATGAATTGTTTTTTTTTTTTTTTGCAAAAATAGAAACATTGCACTAGGGCGTGTCGTCGCGTTTTGGACACGTTCGGCTGTTATGCGTTCCGATCTCACCACATGTTCCACATTTTCTTTTGAGCTTTGTACTTGCTTTAATGGCTTTCTCTCTTTGGCTCTGAATTCTATTTCTCAGATTACTGCCGATGCCTTTGTTTTTTGCTTGTTTTGGTGGTAACACAGAAATATCAAGCTTTGAGGTTGACCCACAATAGGTCTCGAGTACTGACTTCTTGGTTCCAAAAGACTGTACATGTTGCCCATCCTTTAACAATTTCGCCTTTTCTTCAGACACAAGTCGTGATAAATTTGATAATTTTTCAACATTCCCTTGCGCTAGACCAATGCAGATGTGGAAGTTGGACCAAAGGTTGTTTAGCGTGATTGCGGCTTCATCGCCCCCCGCAAATTGATAAATCTGGCCAGATCTTGTGTATTGTGTTATTGAGGGAGTCTTCATCCATCGTCGAGCTAAAAATTTCATAGGTATTTCTTTTAGTCCTTTAGTATTACGAAAACATGAAAACACAAGAATCCTGTTTGTTCGAACATTTTGCATTGCGGTTTATCATTGTCTCCGTCTTATAATTTACGACATCAAAAATTCGACTTGTTTTGTCTCTAATTGTGAGGAACACTTGTTTGCATCGTCGATTATCTCGTAATCGTGCACTCATAGCAGTCGATTCAATTTCGTGCTAACATCGGTAAATATAGTGTGTGTTTGTGTACACTTTCGAACATGCATGATTCTCAATGGTCGAGTTTGTCTTGACCGTGGGAATGATGTTTTGAGATGTGGTCCAATTTATCCGTTGTATGGCGTTGTGACTCTATTGCACTTTCAAAGTGCATGAAAAATTCAACCAAGTTCGAACCAGGATTTGTGTAATTCCCAAACCAACCTATTGGTGCTCTCGACCGTGAGGTAGTTTTGAGCAAACCACTCATTGGCACATTTGTAAAATAAGTCGGTATCCAACTTCGTCTAATCTCATACAAATCGTGAACCATGGATGCGATTTTTAGACTAAAGTCGTCATAATTTCATTCCATTGACTCTCAAAATCTGGTATTGAAATGTTGCCATCCCACACGATTGAATTTAGACGATTTATGAAATTTTTATCCTTGAACAAGGTGTGACCGACTTTTACACTAACCTTTTCCATTATGTGCCACATACACAATCTGTGTTTTGTTGTCTTGAATACTGATTGTATTGCTTTCTTCATTGCCGGATCAGTGCATTATATAGTATGGCTCCGATACCGACTTCCAAGAACTTTGTGAAATGTACCATGTATACGACTCTTCATCTTCCTTTAATATAAGTCCACCGCAAATGTCACAACAAAGCTGATGGTTATCGACTCCGGTGAATGGGGCAAAAACCATTTTATACCTGCACATTTTTGTTACGTTAAGTTTACGGCATAAATCTATACTGGTAAATTAGAACATGTATACAACTATAATAAACTAAGTATACAACATCAACGAAAACAGTTTTAATCATACAATTATAGTAAAGTAAGTATACAACTTAAACTAAACAAGTATGCAATTCACCAAACTATTGTAAGTCCAAGCGGCTACGATAATCTAGAGGGGGGGTGAATAGATTATCTCCATCTTTTCGATTTTGCCCTCTTTTAACAATCGAATGCTCAAACAAAATAATAAAGGTGCGGAATGTAAACAACACACGCCGATTTAAAGAGGTTCAACCCACCTAGGCCTAATCCTCTACCACCCCAAAGATATCCAGGGATGGATTTTAAAAGAAAAGAATTTTATTAATTACCAAAATTAATACATATTCAACTTACAACACCTTGAAGAGCACCACACTCTTCTTCAATACCACCTTTGGAGATTACCACAATCTCCCTTTGAAGATTACCACAATCTTCCTTCAACAGCACCTTGTGAAGATTACCACAATCTTCAACCTTGAAGAATACCAAATTCTTCAACACCTCAATAAGAAGATTACCACAATCTTCTTGTACCTATCACCTAGATCATCCAAGTGTGCTCTTACCACAAGAACACTCACAAGGATATCTTGTGTTTGAATGATAACAAAAATCAAGATTACAACTCAATAATGAATAATACAATTTGAGTGCAAAGTGTAATCAAGAATAGCCTAGACCTCAAAGATGTGAAAGTGATAAGCTAGGAAATTTTACAACAAGAATAATAACAATGAAAGACCAAGTGTTTGCTTGAAGTGTATCTTGTTGTGTTGTATCTCAATTGTTGTTTTGGTTGCTCCAAAACTTCCTCTATTTATAGGAGATGATTGATCAAGCATAGGCTCCTCTTGGGGATTGAAAATCTACTGAGAAAAATACAATTAAAATCAAGAATATAGCTGTTAGAAATCAATCTCACAATTTAAGGAAATGTGTCTCTTTGTCAAACTCGAAATTTTTGTCAAAAGATAGGGCGACCGGTCGCACGTAAATAGACGTTAGAAGAATACACACAAAGCAAAATAACACAGGCGGCCGGTCGACGTCTACCTCGACCGGTCGACCATCACCCCAACCGGTCCCCCTCATGGATTTTGCAAAGATCAAGTGTTTCGCTTTCAAACACACTTGCAGTACTGGTCGCACCCTGGCGACCGGCCGACCGCTTGTTTTTTCCTTCCGTCTCATTTTCTGTTTCTAAAAACATCTTCAGGTACGGGTTGCCCTATAGGGCGACCGGTCGACCACGAGACAGAAATGTTGTCCAATTTTTGTTGAAAATAAAACTCAAGAAATACTCCGAAAATTGTGTAAAAACATTTTAAACCGATCGAGAGTATTTAGACAACATTTAGGAACCTGTTATAGGAGTAAAAACTCATTGATAAAAGTGTTGTCCATTTTTAATAATCTTGAGAAAATACTCCGGAAAATATTAAAACCATTTTAAATCATTTAGGAGTATTTGGACAACCTTTAAAAACATTGTTTTGGTGATAAAATAAAATCATCAAAATTAAGATAAAAACATGTATCAAACAATCTCCCCCTTTTTGATGATTACAAACCAAAACAATTTTTACACAAACTAAGAGAGCAATATTAGAAAAGATTTTCGGTAAAAATATTTGACCGCGTTTGGAAGCAACCAAAATTTCCAAAAATATTAAAGCAACCAAGTAGGGAGTAAATATTTTCAATAATAAGCAAAGCTCCCCCTATCAACAAGCACATCAAGAATAATGTAAAAGCAATAATCCATAAGCTAAAAGCTTTAGCTTTTACAATTTGTTCAAGAGCTTATAAGCTCCCCCTGTCACAAAACAACATTAAACAATAATAAGTCCATCAAGCAACAATTGGACTAAGAACAAATCACAACTTATGGCTTTTATGAGCCATAGCTTATAGCTTTTATGACAAGCTTTTATTAGCTTTTTTGAGCTAATGAGCCAATATCCTGTTTTTCTCCCCCTTTGGAATCATCAAAAAGAATGTTAGGATGGTGAAAACACCATACAATAATATCAAAGCGCGCCAAAGGGACGGTTTAATAACCGTGGAGCAATTAAAGCATAATAATCCAAGGAAAATGAGAGAATTGAAACATAAAGGATCCATAAGCTCATTAGTATGCTAAAAACAAGATTTCAAAAAGATTTTACGACATTTGAAGCAAAAGAGTCATGTAGAAGTAGAAAGTTTCATTGTGATATTTCAACAAACACCTTGTGTGCGTGAAAAATAGAAGAGGTTGTATATAACCTTTGTAAATGGTTCAAGCCAAAAAAAATTTCATATCATCAATCAACCTCATTTCAAAGCTCAAAAAAAAAAAATCATATGCACCAAATGCAATAATTTGTTCATCAATTAAGAAGCTCAAAGTAGATTCTCAAGGGTTCAACCCAATTGAGATAAGCTAAGAATGATCAAGGCATTTCAAATGCCAACAATTAGAGCATCCAACAAGTAATAAGTCATGCTTTCAACAATACATGTATCAAATGTCCCAACATATCCAACTAAGCATAATGAACAAAGCAATAAAAGAAGCACTTTTACCATCAAGTACTTCATACCAATTATCAAACAATGCTTTAGAGTATTTTTACCATCAAATACTCCATCAAAGTCATGATCATTCACAAGTCATTATCAACTTGCAATTTTAACCCTTTAAGAAAAACAAGCAAATATCATTAGTACAAATAAGTTTTACAAAAGTTCATAAAAGTACAAAGCAACTTAAATGAAAATGCTAGAAAGTAAAGGGGTGGGGTAACATCATTCCTCATCCGAGGAGAAGCAAGATCCGGAATTAAGTCCTTGATGAATTTCTTTAACTTGCCGATAGACTTTTGCATTTTGGAGGTCTTTTGCTCCAAAGCCTCATAACTCGTCTCATGAAAAGCCCTCATCTCATCAAATTCGGCTTGAGTATACCTTCTAGGCGGTTGAGCACCTAGATTACCCTCCGGATTGCTCGGTTCGCCTCTCTTCCGCCAATCTTGCGGCCTCGATGTCATCAAAGAAGTCATTAGGATCGGAGACTCTTGACCTCTTCCTCTCGCCATTTTGGTTGGTCGGATTTCCATGTTCTTGCGCATAGTGACCATTTGGGTGATGTTATCAATGTCAAAGTCGTTTTGAAATACCTCCGAGTTACACTCCGACGAAGGTAGTCCCGATTGAATAAGAAGTTTACAAATCCAATTTCCCATAACCAACTTCTTATTACCTCGAGTAATGGACTCGATTAGACATTGAATAAGTATGGCACCAAAGTTAAGTGGTTCCCTCCTAGCAATCTTATAAGTCAAAAAATAATCCATATTGCTAGGCATCTTTCCCGACTTACCACAAATGCAATATGCGACAATGACCGATAAAATACGATGTTCAAGTGTCATTGCCAACAAAGAATACTTTGGCCATACTCCCAAATACGTCTTAACTTCTTTCATCGACACCCCAACATTTCATCATTCCAAGTCCCACAAGAGAAATAATCCCAACCACCTTCTCTAACATGTAAAAGCCGGCAAATATCATTGGGAGTCCATCTAAAATGACGACCCTTTATAAGCGAATTAACGGCAATCGGCTTTCTATCATTATCATATTCGACCCACATATTGGCATAAAAGAGTTTTATAAGCTCGTCATCATAGTGCAAACACGGATTATCCCAAAGTGAAACCCATCCTTGAATTTCAAAATAAGCTCTAATATCCGGAAATTCATCATGAAATGCTTGAAAACGAACCATACGAGTGCATGCAATTTTCTTATCATTCAATCCAATATTCTCATAGTGTTCCTCCGCAAGTTTATTTAAAAATCGAAATCTATTAGCTCTAGAGGGAGGCTCGTAGAGGAGTGATAACTTACTAGAGTCCCAATGAATGCTCGATTTTGAAACCCCGGCTCTTAATTCGACAATCTCCTCTTCCGTAAGCCGATTTTGATGGTCTCTTTGTAGAATATCATCTTGTTGGGGATTGGAAGAAGATTCACCCCTTTGCCTCCTTCTCCTCTTTTGAGGATTTCGTTCGGTAGAATTTCTTGGAGGTGCCATATATGTGAAGTTCTTGCAAAAAGAAGTGAATTAGCAACAAGAATCGTGAAAAATGATGAAGAATTGAAGATTCTAGAGAAAAGGGATGATTTACGCTGATAAGGGTTTTGAGAAATTTATCTGCGTCTGTTTTGAAACGAAGACAAAAAGTTTTTAACTAGCAAAAATGTCCTGGGCGACCGGTCGAGGTAGGGGGCGACCGGTCGAGGTGCAGGGCGACCGGTCGCCCCTGCTATGACCGTCCCAGGTGATTTTTCTTTCTCCCACAGTTTTCCAAAATTCGATTTTTCACCCCAAAAGTTTTAAAACTTTGCAAAAATATAAGTTTGGACTATATCCAACAAATATGGGTTTTGGGAAAACATATAAACGATAAAATCGAGACTAAACACGTAGTGCCTTTTTTTAAAAGAAAATATTTGCAAGATCAAATAGGGGCACTTAAGGGATCAAAATGAAATATCTTGAAAGATATGTGCATAAGCATAAAATCGAGTTAAAAGAAAAATACGAGTAGACATACCTCGATGGTTTAAGAAACTTGATGACGTAATAGCCAATGAGTATGAAATATGTATCCTACACAATTCTTAGACAACATTTGCATAGAAAATACAAGTGTAGGCAAGTAATATGAGATATCAAAAAGAGCTTATGCTATAAGATTTCATAAGAGATAATAAGCCACATAAGTCTAATAAAATGCTCAAGAGTTTTAGAAAATCATGCAAGGTCTCTTTTTTAAAAAATTTGAAACTCATAAATATATAAGAGACCTATTTTAAAAATAAATACTTGAAAATTCATTTTGCAATTAAGACACAATAAAAGTATGCATAGATAAAAAAAATGCATATACAAATGGGGAGATACGGTTTACCAATTACGCCGTTTCCATGGGTTGTGTCTTTCCCATTGTTGATGATATCTTCCCATTGAGAAGTCACTTTGTTGATGATGACTTCTCCATTTCCAAGTTTGGTTACCTTCCCATGGTTGATGGTTTCTTTTTCTTTGAAAATCATCTTGTTGATGATGTCTTTGCCATTTCCAAGGATTGTGTTCTTCCCATTTTTGATTATACGCTCTTCTTGGAAATTGGCTTTGTTGAGAGTAGTTTCTCCTTCTTTGATCAAATGAAACGTTCATTTTATGTTTTCTTGGTGGCATGAATTTTCTCCGATTTTTGCTTTGCCGGGTACCTAATAGCACATTGTTTTGTGGTACCCTCATGTGTTTGGGTCCTTTAAGATTAGCTTTGAGACTTTTAGGTCTCCAACAATATTTAGAGCTATTTCTAGCCCGACAAGAATTAGTCGTATGACCCTTTTGCCACAATAAAAACAAGTAATAATTCTAGGAGCATAATGACCAATATGCATAGTGACTTGATCCTTTTTCATATGATTAACAACATTAGGCTTATGATCAAGTCCTTTATCACAATTATGAATATCAACGATATTGGACATTTTATTGGTACTCAAGTTGGATTTTAATAAATCCTTTTTCATGCAATCAATATTCTCAACAAGAGTACTATTTTCTTTTTCAAGGTTTCTAACCTTGTCAAGTGTGGTGGTGTGAGCACATGATAGTGATTCATAAGAAGTAAATAAGCTATCCTTATCATTTTTCAAAATATTGAATTCCTTTTTCAAATTTTTGTATCTAACAAGTAAGCTTTGGAATTCATTTTGAAGTTCATCATAATCATTTTGTAAATCACTATAATCATTTTGAATGACAATATCATATGAAGTAGAGGGTTTAAGACATACCTCATTTTCTTCATTGATGCCCATAAAACAATATTCAACTTCTTCATAATTGGAAGTATATGCTTTTGTTTGACCTTTCATTTGCAAATACTCCATAGATGGCTTCTAATTTTTTCCATACTTCATGTGCCGACTTTATTCCTACAATATGTTCATATTCTAAATTAGTAAATGAACAATACAAAATATTTAAAGCCTTACCGTTTAAGGAGATGATTTTCTTTTCTTCATCATTGAGCTTTTTGAAGCCTTTTGAGGTGTATGGTGTATCTTTCGTCGGAATGGATTCTCCATTAATGACGGTGTTCCAAATGTCGAACCCGCAACCTTGTAGATAGCATTCCATTCTTTCTTTCCAAAAATTAAAATTCTTGGAATCAAATAGTGGTGGCTTGGTGGTGGAGGTGTCGGATAGATGAGCTTCGTTCAGTAGCCGCCGATCGTTTCTCTTCACTCGCGATGTGAAACGAGCTTGCCAAAGAGTTTGGCTTTGATACCACTTGTAAGTCCAAGCGGCTACGATAATCTAGAGGGGGGGTGAATAGATTATCTCCATCTTTTCGATTTTGCCCTCTTTTAACAATCGAATGCTCAAACAAAATAATAAAGGTGCGGAATGTAAACAACACACGTCGATTTAAAGAGGTTCAACCCACCTAGGGCCTAATCCTCTACCACCCCAGTATATCCGGGATGGATTTCGAAAAGAAAAAGAATTTTATTAATTACCAAAATTAATACAAATTCAACTTACAACACCTTGAAGAGCACCACACTCTTCTTCAATACCACCTTTGGAGATTACCACAATCTCCCTTTGAAGATTACCACAATCTTCCTTCAACGGCACCTTGTGAAGATTACCACAATCTTCAACCTTGAAGAATACCAAATTCTTCAACACCTCAATAAGAAGATTACCACAATCTTCTTGTACCTATCACCTAGATCATCCAAGTGTGCTCTTACCACAAGAACACTCACAAGGATATCTTGTGTTTGAATGATAACAAAAATCAAGATTACAACTCAATAATGAATATTACAATTTGAGTGCAAAGTGTAATCAAGAATAGCCTAGACCTCAAAGATGTGAAAGTGATAAGCTAGGCAATTTTACAACAAGAATAATAACAATGAAAGACCAAGTGTTTGCTTGAAGTGTATCTTGTTGTGTTGTATCTCAATTGTTGTTTTGGTTGCTCCAAAACTTCATCTATTTATAGGAGATGATTGATCAAGCATAGGCTCCTCTTGGGGATTGAAAATCTACAGAAAAATACAATTAAAATCAAGAATATAGCTGTTAGAAATCAATCCCACAATTTAAGGAAATGTGTCCATTTGTCAAACGGTCGAAATTTGTCATGTCAAAAGATAGAGGCGACCGGTCGCACGTAAATAGACGTTAGAAGAATACACAAAATAACAGGCGGCGGCCGACGCCGACGTCTACCTCGACCGGCCGACCATCACCCCAACCGGTCCCCCTCATGGATTTTGCAAAGATCAAGTGTTCTGTTTCAAACACACTTGCAGTGCACGGTCGCACTGGCGATCGGTCGACCGGACGGCCGACGCCCGATGCGACGGTCGACCGGCTTGTTTTTCCTTCCGTCTCATTTTTCTGTTTCTAAAAACATCTTCGTGTACGGGTTGCCCTATAGGCGACTGGCCGACCACGAGACGTAAATATTGTCCAATTTTTGTTGAAAATAAAACTCAAGAAATACTCCGAAAATTGTGTAAAAACATTTTAAACCGATCGAGAGTATTTAGACAACATTTAGGAACCTGTTATAGGAGTAAAAACTCATTGATAAAAGTGTTGTCCATTTTTAATAATCTTGAGAAAATACTCCGGAAAATATTAAAACCATTTTAAATCATTTAGGAGTATTTGGACAACCTTTAAAAACATTGTTTTGGTGATAAAATAAAATCATCAAAATTAAGATAAAAACATGTATCAAACAACTATATATACAACAGCATAGGAGTTTGTAAATCTAATTCGATGTACTAACTAAATTTAGCATATAGTTCACTGAACTTAGTATGTAGTTTCAATCTATGTAGCATACAGTACAAATGAACAAATAAACAACAAAACAATTATATGTATACAATTTAGATGTATTAATATACAAGTCCACTCTAGTATTTATTCAATGGAACAGATTTGCATAAAACTAAATATACAATTGCATAAAATTAAGCATACAATTACACCAGCAATAAACATGAAGATCCATATAACCTGTTAGTATTGTATGTAGCATCAAATGAAATCACATCACCAAACGTGTCGTAGTTCCTTATAGCTTTTTGGTCCGCCAAAATGTACTTTGTCGATTGTTCATCTTTGTCTACATCGTAATCGAACACCATCCCTTGATTAACTTCCTTTTGTCTGAACAATTTGTCTATTACCAATTGTGCGTCTGCACCACTGATGTATGCTTTCAAGTCGCGCTTGAAGTTTTTAAAATCAACCTTTAGTGCCCCGACTTGTGGATATCCGCCCACCATCTCCCTGAATAATTCGTGTTGTTTAGAACTCCCTATATTAGCTTTCGTGCAGTTGATGATAAATTGCTGATGATCGAAGTTAATGTTTCTATTAACTTTAAGAAACTGCTTGAATGTATCCACTGCCATTGGGTGAGTGTGGCGCTCTTCAAAACTGCGTATTTTATAGGCGCCGTTACCAGTGTACTCGAAAATGCAACGTGCATTGCATCCGACACGATTTGAAGTCCTTTTTCGCGACCCATGTGTTGTGCTGCTTTCACTTTCATCTGCAGGTTCTGCAGGTATGGTGTTTTTTGTGTTTTTGAAGCCTTCTCTATTGCAAAAAACATAATGCTGGCAAATGACTTCATTACTGAATCGCTTTGTTGTGCTCCTTCTGATGTCGAATCCGCTAAGTGCTCCATAGTCCCGGTAAAATTGTATACCGGTTTCCAATGTAGCGAAATGCATTCTCACTTGCGGAATCTTTCCGTGTTCCACCTCTGGTATCCAATATTTTGTTGATCCTGGCGAGATTTTGAGCCGTTGTCCTACGTTGTTTTTTGACATCACAAAGGATATTAGTCAATAATACAAAATGTGTAAATTATATATATAGTTTTATGATACCATTCACACATTTTTAATAGTCTATACAAGCACGTTTTGATTTATAAGTATACAAACTTATTAATTTATTATGACAGACAAATCCTATCTGAACAACTTACAGATGTACATATACAACTGTTGTCTTATATATATACAACAGTTAAATAAATATATACACGTAATTGCTGATCAAACATGCAACGAATTTGGTAACTAATGTCCTATAAGCAGATAAGGCGTAAGTATGCATATACATAATGTTATATACACAAGACTTATATTCTAAACGGGGAAATTATCTGTACTAAACATACAAATTACTGATTGAGATGCAACCTTCATACAGGTTGGTAATATGCAAACATATAAAACTATATATACAATGTTGACAAAGTAAGTAAACAAGATTCACACACTAAACATACAAAGCAACTATAATACAGAACTATATTTTTTCATACAAAGCAATAATTTAGACTTATACCCTAAATACGCAAATTATCCGTTATAAACATACAAACTACTAATTGAGATTCAACATTCATACAGGTGGGTAGTATGCAGACATATAACGACTATATATACAATGTTGACACACTAATAGACATCATTCATACACTAAACATACAATGCAACAAGAATACATGTATCTATTTTTGCATACAAAGTAAAATTATTCACTTATATTCTAAACGGGAAAATTATCTGTTCTGAACATTCAAACTATTAATTCAGCTGCAACCTACATACAAGTGGGTAACATGCAATTATATAAAAATATATATACAATAGTGACACACTATTTATACGACATTAACACATTAAGCATACAAAGCAAGAATAATAGAAGTGCATATAGGTTAGCCATCAGTTGCTGATTCACAGGCGTATGAATATTACAACTTCTATCTCTCAGAAATTACCGGGAGGACATTCCTCAGTTGCGTTGTAATCAACACTCTTTTCCATTGTATAATGGTATCCAATCAAACGGATGATGATTCCTTGCCGATTGTTAGATATCTGTCGAGTATACTATTTTTGTGGATGAATTGCAGGACGAGTTTGAGTGACAATGGTGATTTGCAGAGATTTTGATAATGACGTTGTAATGTTGGTGTTGAGAAGGGGACGCATAGTTTTGATCGCATATGGTTATCTGCGTGATTTATGGGAACGTGATCAATAACAGATCACGTTTCTATAATGTAGGAGGAGGTTACAATTAATAATTTTCTGGATTCCAATTTTACCCTTACTATTGTATAGTTACTTTCGTAAATCTGTATAGATTGTAACGAATCTTGGCCATTGGTTTACTATTTGGATGGTCTAGATTCGGTCTTATGGACTAACCTAATAGAGTAGTCTCACAAGATCCTCTCCCTATATATATATATATATATATATATATATATATATATATATATATATATCATCGAAACTTCTCCTTTGCTGCAAAATTGATACAAACTTGTCATATTCGCCGCTATAACTTAATAGCCATTTCTTTTTTTGTTTTCCGTTTAGTGACAAAATTAACTACAATAGCGGGAAAATTGCAATTTTGGTCCCGTAACTATAGAGAGGTAGCAAATTGGTCCGGTTCAGATTTTATTTGGTAAAGACACCCTGTAATTCCTTTACCTTCTCAACTTAAAGACCATTTTTGGCAGAAAATTAAATTAATTTGGGATTTTAGGTTTTTTCCGGCCAATTTGCATATGCTGGATATATTTAATTTACATGGCACCTACGTGACCATGCCCAATTCAAGTGGCACTTGCCAAAGTGGAAAAATAAATTATTTTTAATTATTAATATCTTATTAAATACTAGCAACTTAAATTAAAAATATATATATTTCATTTATTTAATATTTTTAATCAATGAACAATTCCAAGGATGAACGCAACAGAGAAGAAAAAAAAAGAAATATTTTTTTCTATTTGGTTAAATATTTTTTAATTAGCTAATGTTACAATTTTACTGTGTAATTTGTAATTGATTTGTTGAATAAATTAAGAATTGAGTTATTAAATGATAATATTAACAAAATTTATTCATTTTCAAAATAATTTAAATTTGTTAAGTATTAAACAAGAGTTTTTAAATATTATTGCCTATTTTATTTTATATTTAAATATATATATTTTTTTAATTTAATTTAAGTATTTTCAATTAAATAAGATATTATTAATTGAAAATAATTCATTTTTCCACATTGGGCATTACCACTTAGGCGTCATGTCATTTAGATATATCTATTGTGTTCAAATTTGGCCGGAGGAAACCCAAAATCCCCAATTAATTTGATTTTCCGGCAAAAATTCAATTTTCCGGCAAAAAGAATCCTCAAATTGAGAATGTGAAGAAGTTACAGGGTGTTTTTGCCAAAACAATATTGAACGGGACTAAATTGCTACTGCTTTGTAGTTATGGGACCAAAATTACAATTTTCCCCTACAATCGTTGCTAAAGTTAGTAGCGAGAATTTATAGTTTGTTTAATATAATTAAACTTAAAGATGAGGAAGATGTTAATTTGAAAAATAAATTTATTAGTAATAGTAGGTAATAAAAGTAGATATAAAATATTAGAATTATATTTATTTTTAAAAAATAAAAATAGTGGGTTAACGGGCTAGCCCTGCCGGGCTAGCCTCAACCGGGCCGGTTTTTAACTTCCAGGCCAACAAGGCCCTGATTTAAACGGGCCAAAATAATTCGGACCTAACCTCTTTTATTAGGTTTAAGCGATCCGGGCCCAATGCCGCAACCCTTTTAAAATCTCTAGGCACCGGGGTGGCCTCCCTCAACTTCAAAGTATTTCTATAGTACTTAATATATAATTTGCATATAAAATTATTAAATTATAAAATTTTGTCTGCTCTAAAAAGTAAAAAATACCTCTTTATCTACTAATTAATAGAGAAAATAAATTTTGCCCCCCTAAATTTAATTTTCAGCCTCCGTTTCTGTCTCAATCAAGATTCAAGACGGACTAGCGGATGAGTTGGGTTCAATTTATTCTTGACGGATAGATTCTGGTTTTGGCGATCCTAGCCCACGGCTGTTAGTCTCACTGGCCCATCCTAGCCAGGCTATCCGAAATGTCAAGTATTACTCTACGGATCGTCATAAGGACATGTATATCTGTGTTCTTTAGTCTTTACCTTCATATTTAAACTATTTATGTTATTTTGTTTTTGACATATTTTTGGAAAATCAAGAATATTGTACAATTCGTTACATCTGAATTGAAGCTATAACTAATGCAAATATACTCAGAAATTGTAGTCTTTGTCTGATTTTTATTCTTACTTTCAACTCTTATATTGTAAAACATTTTGTGGAATAAAGTGAAAACGTAACATATATAATTGTCAAATTGAGGGAGTGTATAAAAACCTTATAGCCTTGTATTTCAGGAAATGAAACATTTCAGACCACATACTCTACCAGGTCACCATGTTTCATCACGAAATAAATTCAGAAAACTCATTACACCAACTTCAAAAAATGAATAGATTCAATAATTGATCAACTTGAAAGGAACACTATTTTATTTAATTAGACAAAAATGACTACTCCTCTTATACTTATCATCCACGCTACAATCCAGCTTGTGTAGGGTACTATTAATTAATCAGGATTTAAATTCCCTTCTCCCCACAAGACCACATGGCTCCTCTAAAAAAATTTCAAACATTTTCCCACCAAGAGAAATAAAAATAAAATAAAATAAGAAATCTCATATTTTTCATCTATAAAAACCTCCAATAGTACATTCTCATTTCCTGCCTCAAAACAAAACATATCATATATCATCAGCCATTTACTAAAGCTTTAACCACAAAATAATAAAAAAGAATGGCAACAATTAGATCAGCTACATTTTTGCTTCTCTTGAACATCCTCTTCTTCACAATGGTGAGTTCGACGTACGTCCCTTGCCCTCCCGCACCAAAAAAAGCACCGAGTAGTGGCGGTGGCCACGTGAAGCCACCTTCCGGCAAGGCCAAGTGCCCTAAGGACACCCTCAAATTGGGAGTGTGCGCCAAGTTGCTCAATGACTTGGTAAGCATTGTGGTCGGAACCCCACCAAAGACACCATGCTGCACGCTCATTCATGACTTGGCTGATCTTGAGGCCGCCGTTTGCCTTTGTACCGCCATCAAAGCCAATGTCTTGGGTGTTAAGCTTAATTCTTCGGTCTCCCTTAGCTTGCTTTTGAACTACTGCGGGAAGAAGGTCCCCTCGGGGTTTGAATGTGCATAAGCTGCCCAATGTTTTCAGCCTAATATTTAAGGCTCTTAGTTTGAAGTGTTTCCCCTTATTTATTTAGTGATTGTGTGTTTGTATTTGTGTATTTTTTACTAGTAAACAGAAGGTTCCTCGCCTTTTGTTATTGTATCTTCAATTAAATGTATTTCTTCTAGCATTGAGCATGGAATAAATTTGGAAATAAAATGAAGTATTGATGCACCTCATGAAGATCAGGGAAGTAATATTTCTATATATATATATATATATATATATATATATATATATATATATATAGGGAGGGGATCCTGTGAGACCACCCTCCTAGGTTAGTCCATATGACCAAATCTACACCATACAAATAGTAAATCAATAGCCAAGATATATTACAATATATACAACATTTCATAAGTAAGTATATAACATAAGGGATAAAATAGGAATCTATGAAATTAAATATAGTAACCGCTTCCTAAAAATTAGGGACGTGATTTTGTATTGATCACGTCCCCATAATCAAACGATTCACCTTTCCTTTCTCTCCCTTCCTATTCGAACCTGCAGATTATTCAAATATGGCAACAAAATCGTGCAACAATTAATGAAAAGTATACAATTACACTATACTAACTATACATTAAAACATTACTAAGTATACATAAACAATTAACTAAGTATACAATTACACTAAACTACTTGTACATTAAAACTTTACTAAGTATACAGAAACATTTAACTAAGTATACAATTACATTGAACTAACTATACATTAAAATAATACTAAGTATACAGAAACATTTAACTAAGTATACAATTACACTGAATTACTTATATAACTAAGTATACAATTCCATTGAACTAAGTATACAAATCCACAGAACTAAGTATACAAATTTACTAAACTACTTATATAACTAAGAATACGATTCCACTGAACCAAGTATACAAATCCACTGAACTAAATATACAATAAACATGACTAAGTATACAAGTCCACTGAACTAAGTATACAACAAAATGACTGTTCACAAATATGGCGGAAAGAATTATTAATTTTGAAAAAAACGCTTGAAGTTGATGATTTTTCCTCCCTAAAAACCAAGGTAAATAAAAAAGGTAGGATTATGTTTCCTTAAATATAGCTAATAACCGTCCAATTAACACAACTAATTAAATATAAAAATACAATTATTACTCTTATATGCCTAAATTAACTAAAATGATCTACACCATCCAAAATTTTAATTCAAGAGTCCATAAATGTTCTTATGGACTAACCTAAAGGGATTGGTCTCATTTGAACCAATCCATATATATATATATATATATATATATATATATATATATAGGAATAGGATCAAATGAGACCACATAATTAGAGTAAGACAGTGTGGAATAATCCTGGCCACACATCTCAAATTTTAGATGGTTGGGATCTTTCCAATTTAATAATTATTTTTAATTTATTTTAAACCTAAAAAGGGCAGCATTGTAATCACACACTTACATAATATTTCTCTTCCTCCATCTCCCACCCTGGCCCACTCAAATCTCACCTCCTCCCTCCCTCCCGCCTTCTTCCTCATCTCTTATAACCATATATCTGTTACTTTAAGTATGAAATTCTTACTCCAAATCTATCCATCCGAACACGCAGATTATTAATGAAATATACAAAAATGAACACGCAGATCCCAAAGATGCTTGCTTCTTTTTTGAATTCATAAGGAGACATTTAAGATTCAACTAACGTTTATTTTCATAATTTTTGCTCTTTTTAAGTTTCCATAATAGGATAATCAGCATTTATGTATTTCATGGGGTTTCATATTTTTTTCCCCATTCCACAGGGATAAAATGCAAGGAAGGGTCCTAAGAAAAATGGAAGGGAAACTTTTCTTTCTTTCTTTTCTCTCTCACTTATTTTACCACTTTATTTCATGATAATGTTGCAACATGTTTTCTAAGATCAGAAAAGGGGTCAGCCTCTAAGCTCTATCACCTCCTTCCTCCATCTTTCGTCTCCTTTTTCTTTCCTAATAGTGTCGGGGCTGTTGGAGAATTACCAGCAGCAGGGTTGTGGGGTGGTTTACGACTTAGATATTTTTCGATGTATACTTAGATGTGTTTCGCTGTATAAATAGTTAATTTTTTATGTATATATTTATGTTGTTGTATACTTATGTTTTTTTGTTGTATACTTATATGTGGTTTGTTGTATACTTATATGTGTTTTGTTGTACACTTATATTTTTGTTTGATAATTGTAATATGCAGTAAAATTATGTTAAACATACATAGCAAAATAGTGTTAAGTATACATCAAGTATATGCTAAATATGCATCACAATAATGAGCGTGATTTTCTCTCTCTATAATTGATTTACTTAATCCACGGTCCCCACATGTTAATGAGCATGATTCTCTCTCTCTAACTGGTTCTTGATTCACGGTCCCCACATGTTTTTGTTTGACCATTTTAATATACTAGTAAAATTGTGTTAAACATACAACAAAAAAATTAAGTAAGATATCTGAGAAATAATTGATAAGTGTACATCATCTTTTTATGAGCACATGCGGGATTTTCTCTCTCCAGTAGCGATTTTCTCGCGATTTTCTCTCTCCTAATAATCGATTCCATATTTGGATGGTCCCCACATGTTTGTTTTGACAATTATACCCTTATTTTGCCTTAATTAAATGTTTAATGTAATTCTAACCCCTATTTATCTTAGCCGTTGATATAGATAAGGGAGGGTTGAGATGAGTCCACATTGTCTCACTATAATATGTGGTCTCATTGTAGCCTCCCTATATATATATATATATATATATATATATATATATATATATATATATATAGGGATGAGATCCTATGAGACCATAGCTATAGGGAGGAACATGAGACTCAATCCACACTCTCCAACCAAATAAAATAAAAGGCTATGATTTAATGGCATTTTATAGTAATTAAAAGATAGTGGGGACCAAAGGGGTACAATTGGAATGTTAAAATCAGCCAAATAACTGTTTTCCTAAAATCAAGGAATAAAATCTTACCATAATCACCATCTTCTTCTCCCAACGTGAACGCAACGTCCAAAACCGTAAGAAAAAAAAAAAAACCCCGCGCCCGTAAAGTCCAAACCGGCGTCCAAATATCAGCCTTCATCATCGTCTTCTCCCATGATCAAAGCAACGTAAAAAACACAGAGAAATCCCACGCAAAAATCGAACCTGCAAACACAAAGAAAAATCAAAATTACAACTGCGAAAAACACCAAAAATTGAAAACCAATTATCAAAACACAAATCAAACCATCATCAAAAAGTTTCCAAAAAACGCGACCCCACATCTTGCAGTATTATTACCACACATCGTCCTTCAATGACAACATCGGATCAATAAACGTATGTTTTGGAATTATGTGTTTTTAGATGGAGAATCATGTGTTTTTAGTTATGTAATAATGTTTGTTTAGTAATAGCACACTGTTTTTTGTTATTTTGTGCGAGCATGTATATTTGTTTTGGAATCATGTGTATTTAGCTATAGAATAATGTGTGTTTAGTTATATAATAATGTGTATATAGTTTTGGGTTAATGGACGCTTAATCGTACATAATTTTATGCGTAAGTACACACAATGTAGTAACTACGAATACAATATTAACGTTGTATAACAACATTAGAACATATGTACGTGAAAAATGCAAATTTATATTGATTAAAAAGAAAACACCCCATGGCTGAACCATTCATATCCACAATTCAAGAAACCATCTAGGTCATATACAAATGGCTCCCAAAGACAAAAAACACCAACGATAGTAAACTAACTATACAAAAAAGATGAGCACAAATCTGCATACTACGTTGTCTATTTAAAACAAAACTATAATACAATCTTCCCAGTCCAAAATTTTCTGGCTTCGTCCAAACATCTATCCTTTAGCTCATTGCTATGGTTGAGGATTATTTCAGTTGAGTACTTCGTGCATAAGTTAGACAGTTGAGACGCATTATTCTTCTCCAAACCACAATCCATTTCCTTGGTGTCACCGCCCATGTAGCTCTCCATATGCCTCACGGTATATATACTACAATCAACTTTGTTTGTGGTATCTCTCCAAGGCATGCATATTCTAGACGGGGTGAATTCTCCTAGTTTGAAAACATCCGAACCTGCAAATATACCATGGAAAACAACTTCAAACTTCGTAGACTACATATTACAATTAACCATATCATACTAACTAACTACACATAATTTCATACTTAACTACACACAATTACATACCTATTTAAACACACCCATTCTACACTCAAAAACTATCTTCCAATAGCTTAAGTTTCAGTGTTTTTCTTTTCCATAGATGGATGCATAACTAAGGAGATTTCTTGCCATGCAATGGTGTTTGGAAATTTTGAGGGCAAGCATGTCCCCACATTATATACCTAAACGCACATTATTTTGAGACAATATACATGCTCGCATAAAGTAACAAAAAACAATGTGCTATTACTAAATTAAACATTATTACAAAACTAAAAACACATAATTCTACAACTAAAACACACAATTCCATATCAGTATGCTATCCAAGACATATAGATGCTGAATAAACATAACAGTCGGGACAAATGTTTAAGCAACACCTTGTACAAATTCTAATACCTAACAACACAATTTAGAATTGATAAAAACACAACATGCATAACTGATTGAACAAAAATAAAAAAGCTCACCAACTTGTCCGGCAAATCTCCATATTTCTCCCGGCTGCTTCCACCGACAGACGGGTTGTCGATAATATGGCAGTTAAACCTCTTGACATCAAAGGTCACCAAAAAGATGTGCTCGCTCTTACAAATCGGGAAGAAAAACTGAAACACATGCTACTCACACTTATACTTTTCTCTGTCCCAACCCAACTGATCGAGGGACACAATAATATCCTAAGCCAAATAGATTATTCAAATTTTATAACGAATGTAACATGTAAAGTTAATTTTGATAACTGTAAATCAAAATAAGCAGTCTTCAGCAGTATCAATTAAGAAATAAGATGCACAAGCGTAATGAAAGAAGAAAAACGGAGAGCACCAAACAACATTGAGAATATGATTTGCACACCCCTTCATTTAGTTTCCTCTTCTTAAAACCACTACAGCGTAAATTCAACAAACCCCCAAAATTAAAATCCACATAATGTATATACATCGCATTATCAAGCTTCAAAAATTTTGCAAATCTCTTATACCTAAAAGATTATTCCCTAAATTAAACAAATAAGAACAATAGAAATCGATAATAAAACCCAAATTGGAACCCTAACATCAACAAACAAATCAAAAGAAAACAAAAAATCACAGAAACCTTACAATGATTTGTGCGAGACCGACCGTGATGAAGATATGAAGAAGATTCGTGTCAGTTGCAGATGGAGCCCGACCGTGGTGAAGAGATGAAGAAGACTCGGTACATCGGCTTCAAGATTTTGAAGATGGAAGGATGGAGATGAAAGAAAGAAGAAGAAACGTATATCTGGAAAATAGGGAGAGAAAAAATCGCGGGATATTGATAATAAGATTCAGTTACCAAATTCAAAAATTATGGATTTACAATTATATCCTTTGAATAAAAAGACAGATTACTTTTCTACCCTTGCTTGCCACCACCATGACTAAAATAGATGGGTAAAATCTGGACCATTGATTATTAAATCAAATGGTCTAGATGTGGTCTCATGTTCTTACCTAAAGGCCCTGGTCTCATTTGATCATATCCCTATATATATATATATATATATTTATTTATTTATTTATTAGTACATAGAAGCCAGTTAGTAAGTAGTAACCGAAGTTATTCCAATCAATTAATTTACTATCTTATGCCAAGAAATAAGAATACATACGTCGGATACTTATAGAAGAAGAATTACAATTTACAATTTTGGTAACAAAAATCATCCAACAAACGCTTAATCAATCTGAATTGACATGACTCGATCATGTCAACCAGATGAGTTATCTATTTCAATATTTTATTCCATCTTCCAATCCACAGAACAAATTATTGTCACATTTATTTTTTAATAGAGCATGATGGAATACAATATTGGAATATAAGATCCTGCCTGATTGACCTCATTATGTTTGGGAAATTAGGGAAAATACCCCCCACCAAGGGGGTATTAAAGAAAAATACCCCCACTTTATTAAATAAGGAAATATGCCTCTTTTCACCCCCTAAAAAGTCTAATTTGCCCTTGACTTAGAAAAATCCCCCCAAAAAAAAGAAAAAAGCTGCAACAACCTTTTGGAAGAGCAAGAGTTAGAATTAGGAGTTAATTTTCACCATTACAAACCCTAGTTTCATAAAGAAGACAAGCTTTTGAGAAGGAGAAATAAGATTTATGAGTAAGAGCAAGATTTACGAGTTTATCTTCACAATTACAAACCCTAGTTTTGCCATTCGAATGAGATACGAAATATTGAAGAAATAGAAGCATTTGTTGATTGGCGATCTTGCTTCGAAAGGACCTGGATTCGACAAAATAAATCGTGTTTATTACCCCAAAATATGGATAAATGTTAGTTTTGATTGTTTTCGCAAAATGGTTCGATTGACCAATTTTTCATGATTTTTGGAATGGGTATAATTTGAATAGTTTCAATTTCTCGCAACTTATATTTGGTGGGCAAAAATGTGGGCGTAACCGTAGGCACCTAAGTGGGCATGTGTATTAAGTGAGCGCTTGCGTGGGCACTGGGGGTGAAAGCAGACTATACCTTGATTAGCGGGCATTTGGGTGGATTTTTGCGTGGACAATTGGGTGGGCAAAAATGTGGGCAGAACCGTAGGCACCTAAGTGGGCATGTGTATTAAGTGAGCACTTGCGTGGGCACTTGGGGCGGGAACAGACTATACCTTGATTAGCGGGCATTTGGGTGGATTTTTGCGTGGACAATTGGGTGGGCAAAAATGTGGGCAGAACCGTAGGCACTTAAGTGGGCATGTGTATTAAGTGTGCACTTACGTGGGCACTTGTGGCGGAAACAGAATGCTTATACCCTGATTAGTGTGCATTTGGTGGGTTTTTGCGTGGGCAAATGAGTGGGCAGTTATGTTAAATGGTTCATGTGATTAAAATCGAAATGGTTCGTATTCTATGGAGTTAAAATCGATTTTAACTTCAAATGATTCATGTTCTGTGAAATTAATGTGTTTGTGTGGAGTCTACGGTGTTCATGTTCTGTGGAGTCCATAATGTGTTGTAGGTTGGAATCGATTCAAATTGTATTTTTATCTTGCCTACCTGTTTGCCCACATGTTTGTCCATAATGAGTCATGATATAGTTGCCAACATCAACCAATATTTTTGAACCCAAAAATTGCAACTTAAATCAACAAAATACAATAATTGTACATAAATTGTTTTATAATCTCGATATTTTATGAAAAAAGACATGCCCACAACATGCCCACGTATTTGCCTACGCAACTACCTACTACACTTGACCTTAGGAAAAAGAACGATTTTGGATTGCTTCCATGTAAACCTCCATCACAATGTGCTTATGTCACAATCCCAAACTCCATTCCATAAGAAAAATATATGAACCCCTGCAATGAATAAATAGATATAAAAGTTTAGTTTCCTTGGTACAAACTATATTGACATTTTAATATAAACCCCACACAAATGCCCACCCAAGTGCTCACAACCTGTAGGTTGATCCCCTTGTCACCCATAATATTTAACATTTAACATAATCGCCACGCAAATATCCACCTAAGTGCCCACAACCAGGTTCAGATTCCTTGTCTTCTACTAATATTTGACATTTAACATAATCGCCCACCCAAATGTCTGCAGACAAGTGCCCACTTAATACACATGCCCACATTTGTGCCTACTCAAATGCCCACGTTTGTGCCCACCAATTACAAGTTGCGAGAAAAATCGATTACACCATTTTTGAAAATTTCAACAACAATTACGAGAATGGGGATCATTCTATACACAATATCTAACTATTCAAATTATACCCAACCAAAAATCATAAAAATTGGGTAATCGAACCATTTTGCGAACTTGTGCCCACTAATACACATGCCCACTTAGGTGCCTACTGCGGTTCGCCCACATTTTTGCCCACCCAATTATCCACGCCAAAACCCACCCAAATGCCCACTAATCGGGTATAGTCTATTCCCGCCCCAAGTGCCCACGCAAGCGCCCACTTAATACACATGCCCACTTAGGTGCCTACGATTTTGCCCACATTTTTGCCCACCAAATACAAGTTGCGAGAAATCGAAACTATTCAAATTATACCCATTCCAAAAATCATGAAAAATTGGTCAATCGAACCATTTTGCGAAAAACAAACAAAACTAACCTTTATCCATATTTTGAGGTAATAAATGAGATTTATTTTGTCGAACTCAGTCCTTTCAAGCAAACTCTCCACCAACAAATGCTTCTATTTCTTCAATATTCCGCTTCTCCTTCGAATGCCAAAACTAGGGTTTGTAATTGTAATTAAAGATAAACTCGTAAATCTTGCTCGTGCTCATAAATCTTATTTCTCATTCTCAAAAGTTTGTCTTCTTTGTGAAACTAGGGTTTGTTATGGTGAAAATGAACTCCCGATTCGAACTCCAACTCTTCCAAAAGATTATTGCAGCTTTTTCCTTTTTTTTTTTGGATTTTTCTAAGTCAAGGGTAAAATAGACTTTTTAGGGGGTGAAGAGGGGTATATTTCCTTATTTAATAAAACGGGGGCATTTTTCTTTAATACCCCCTTGATGGGGGTATTTTCCCAAATTTCCCATTATGTTTTGTACGATCATGCTAGATTAATTGGATTATGAGAAGTATTGATGATAGCCGAATTAATGTCTCAATATAGTTTACTTTTTTAAAACTGGGAATAACTCCAATTTTTTTGACAATAATCTCTTTAAGAAGTTCACAAAATCTTAAATTTGGCCATGGATTCCTCGAACTCAGCTTCAGCAATAGATAATGCTAATTGTGTTTTTGTACCATCGAGGTAAAAAAACTTGCTCACAATAGAGTACTTCTCCTATTTTACAAAACTAATGTATCACATATTTTAATTGAGAAATACCCTCCCCCAAATATATCCAATCCTGGTGATAAGATAATACGCAACATATAAATCAGATTAAATTAATGCAAATATAAATATTTAGCCCTTAAAAATCATTGTACACCATGAATGCTCCAACCAATTTCCTTCGTTGGACTTCCTTAGTTGGTCCAAAAACTTAATAATTTTTGTTTTTTTGTTTTTCCCCCACATTATTACAAGATTCTGTACCAATAAATTGTTATGAGTGAAATAACATAAAACATCTACCAGATTTTGTTTGTAATTAAGAATGGTTGTTCGAGTTTCTCTTTTCACATTGTAATATCTTTTACATTGTAGTCAACAGACTGCACATGTACAAGACTTTGAAGAGATGAATGAACTACTCCCTCCGCCCCAAAAAGATAGGACACATTTCCTTTTTCGTCCGTCCCAAATTATAGGCTTGTATCTTATTGAGAGTAATAATTATATAACAATATACTAAATTACCCCTATTTAATTTATTTGGAATGATATACCACCATTTAATTAATGCTAGGGCAAAATAGGAAGAATATGGGAAAAAATTATAATCCCAATTACATTTATTATGTTTTCTTAATCTTTGTGAATTCTTATATTTGTCTATCTTTATGGGACGGAGCGAGTATATATGAAGGGGCATGAATGCATATAATGATGAGAATTAAATACGGTGAATCAATTTGGGTACAAAATGTGTGCTCCAAATTGAATGAATGATATGATTTGGTGACAGTTTTGAGTAACCATACAAGCTTATGGTTGTAAATAGGAACATGTTGATCATCACAGGCCTTTAAAATTGGACTGACCCGTTAAGGGCAATTGTGTAAAATTAAGTTGCAACCGTTAGTATGATTTTTGATAATAATATTAACTAGATGTTGCCCCCGTGCGATGCACGGGCTATACTAATAACCAGTAGAACTATTAAATGGGTCGACAGGTGCTGGTTCGTCGGGCCAAGGAGAAAATTCTAGTCAGGTCAGAACGAAATTCCATTGGGTAACTATTTTGTACCTCAACCCATGAAAAATACACATGAAATGACTGGGTCAGCCAGATTTTCGGCCACATAGGTACAATCTTATCAGGCTTCCAAAATTACAGGTCGAGCCCATTTTGACACCTAAAATAATTAAATAATTGTAATTATATCAACCCGTACTGAATAGCTTGTAATGATGGTGACCAGTTCCATTAAAAATTGCATCATCAATAATGGATAAGTTGTATTGGCGTGAGCTTATTTTCGTTTATATAGATTTGAATATAACGTATACATTGGACACGTTAAGATATGATGATCCATTATAGATATATAGATATTACAATATAATCAAATACAAAGTTTTCTCCCTCAAAAAAAAATACATAGTTTTCAAATATAATATAACTCACCAATATACTTTATATATTAGCATAATACTTCGTACATATTTTTTCCAGTTTGAATTAACATTATATTCTTTTTTTATTATTTATTATAAATAAAATCTTATCAAATTGATAGTTTGAAAACAAAAGAGGTAAAATTGTATAGTGCTATTACGAAGATCAAGCGAGTAATGCAGATTGGTTTTCATATTTTTGTTTAGATCTTTTGGAATTTATTTACCACAATATTTAATACTGATAAATCATATATGAATTAATTTGTTAATGCATACCAACATTAAAATGGAAAAAATCTATATCTATATATATAATAGCAGAAGTCCGGAACTTGTATTTTCCCACTTTTTTGTGCTCTTTTTGCTTATTATATTAGGAAATAATTGTAAACATTATAAATGATAATTATTATAAATTCTTATATTAGGAAAATATTATAAGAAAATCGTTGTAATTATATAAATTAGGAAAATATTATAAGAAAAGATTGTAAATGATATTCCTACTTTATATGTATATAAATTAGGAAAATATCATAAATGGTATTCCTATTTTATATGTATAATAATTAGGAAAATTTTATTTACTGGTATTCCTACTTTATACCAAAAGTGAGTCTATAGTATCAATTCTATCTATATATAATATATAGATTTTAAAAATTATAAATAGTATTTTACCATAATTGATATTAGTATATGTCAGTTCTTTCTTAAATATATATTACAATGATGTGTTGATTCTATATATCATATCTCATCAAATATATTGTTTATTTATTTCAATGGTATCGATGCAAATTTATACAATATAATATTAATTAATCAAGTTTTAAATATTGATAACTATTCAAACTTTCCTAAATTATTTAATAATAGTTAAAATAGACGAATTATGATTTTATGTATATTTCACCATTGAATTAACAATTGATTTTGTGTTCAGAGAATTTTTTGGCAGCTTATTATTTATGTTAAATCATCTTATATTTATACTACTTAAATTGCATTAGAGAAACACTTTGATATTGTTGATCCTAAATTCGTAGCATAACCACCAAATATGGCTTCATCTTCACATTCCCCTCTTTTTCCGTTTTTATCAAGTGTCCCGCCAACATCAACAGTATTGAACTCGAAGTCTGCAATAAATAAGAATTTTTATATAAACTGTATTATAGATTTGTATGGACAATATTTGGTGAGTTTCTTTTTTGATTATTCTCGATAGTTTTGTTGTATATTTTTAAGTTATTTTTGTATGATTTGTTTATTTTTTTTATTCCTCATACTAACATATTTCCTGTCAATATATTTTGTGTCAACATTTTTGTGTCACATACATTTTCTGTTCATATATATAAACTTCTTTCCCCGCCAAAATATTTTTTGGGTTATTAGTTTTATAGTTTTGATTCGGCAATTATTGTTTTGTTTTGATTTGGCAACATTTTTTGGGGTTATTAGTTTTTATAGTTTGATTCGGCAACAAACTTTTATCTACTTATTTTAATGCCTTCTTATATTGTTCAATTAGGAATTCATTACAAATTGTAATTACATTTAATTTTTTGTGTCAGCGTCTTCCATGCAAATTCGACAGTCAATTTAATGGTCTCACACCATTAAATTGTGACATGCATAATGTGAATGGACACAATAGGATGGTCAAAATGGTTAGCCCTTATGGCGCGTTCTATTTTACGGATGGATGCAGCAAATTCGTCCATGATAACGAAATTTCAGATGGTGAAGTGTTGATTTTCTCTTATCGTGCCAACCACATTTTTGATGGATCAATATTTTCTAATGATGATTCATATGAAAGAATCGATGTGTACCCGATTATACATGTATTTGATATCAACTCAGGTAATATATTATAATTTAAATCATATATATGATATTTTTATTTAATTATAAATTAATTGGCTAATTGATTGATTTAATTAATATGTATGCAACATGCAACGATGATTCTGACGATGATGACATTAAGGTGGATGCTGTTGAGAATCCGACTTTTCGATTGATCCTCTCAAAATCACATATAAAGAAACCTCACTTGGTAAGGACTTACTCATATATATATATATATATGTACATATATATGTATGTGTGTGTAAGTTCGCGATATCTTATGTTTATTTAATGGTGAGATTTTTTTGTTAATATTTTTTCTATCAACAGCCTATACCTATGAAATTTTGGAACAATTTTATCACTGGTACACACAAAGAACAAAATTATACAATTATAAGGCATAATGGAAGACAATATTATTGAGTCGGATTAAAGCAAGAGAAATCCAGGATTTTCATGCAACGTGGTTGCCAAAATTAGAATTGTTGTATACAATTAATAAATTGATAATATTTAATCCTATAGATACAATAAATATTTATTATTTTTCTAATCAATCTTATAGATACAACGAACTATTGATTGGAATTTTTTAAAATTGAGCGTTGGTAAACAATTGGCGGTATCTAATTGTACATTTATTCATAGACAATATCTATTAATATTTTATTAAACGAATTTGACAATACTATGTGAGCGGATAATTGACAAGATGTTTAAGAAAAAAAAATGAGAAAATCGCACTTTAAGATTAAAGATTTATTAATCTAGAAAATTTATAATTTATTACTTTTTAATAAAAAAAACAATAATTAGTCAATGGAGCATTTTTTTCCATTTACAAGGGGGTGTAATTGTATAATTGGACAACAACGTATTAGCTTAAGAAAAACAATTGATTGAAAGATTTATAAAACACAAAATGGTAAAAAATATTTATTACTCAGAAATATTGTATATATCTCTTTCACATATTGATTGATATATTTTTTTTTCTGCCAAATTCTATTTATATTTAAATTAATTTTGGATTATGGACTTTTTTATGGATGATTTCGAAAATATTTTATTATTAATAAGATGTTTGGTTTTTATATCATGCTTTTGAAAGAATACCTATATTTTTATTTCATATTGATTCAATTATTGTTGCAATATTTATCTATTATATTTGCTTTTGAAATATTGGTATTTTTGGAAGTGTGAACAAGTACTAATTAAGTTCAGTCTAGAAAAATGAATTATCTTCTAATTGGTCCATTGATCAACGTTGGTGTTAAATCTGATGATAACTTGCTTAATTAAGAATAATTAACAACTCTAACTACTATCGAATAAAATTAGCATATATATGATATAACTAAGGCAACTCAATCAGATAAAAAAGAATAAAAAAGAAAACATATAAAATAAGATACAACTTTGGACAAAGCAATCAAAATATTATCCTATCCAATGCATGTTTTGGAATTATCCAAAATTAGTGGTGCTTTGATTTGGTAAGTCAATGACAAGAATCTTTAGTAACATAAATATTTTATTGGCTAATTGCTTTTTTTTGTTATGATAGTAATATTTTTTTAGATTTGAAAACTTAAAAGTTCTGTAATCAATCCTATAATTGTCCTATAAAATCAATAAATTGATTGTAATCATTACTATAGATACAATAATTATATTTTATAGTATTTATTCAATCAACAACCATCAACTATTAATTGAAAGAATTTAAAAATTAAGCTTTTGGTAAAATAATTGGGAGTATCTATTTATATTTTTTAATCAAATTTGACTATGCTACACATAACGGATAATTGACAAGAAGTTTAACAATAATTAAGAAAATCGTACCTTATGATTGAAGATTTGTCAATTTAGAAAAATGTATTAACTTAAAAAAAGACAATAATTGTCAATGAGAGTTTTTTATTTCCAAGGGTGCACAAGTTTATGATTGGACAACAATATATTATCTTAATTAAGAAAACAACTATTTAAAATGTTTACAAAACTAAAAATGGTAACAAATATTTGATTGTTTGAAAACTGTATATATATCTCTTTCATATCTTGATATATGATATTAATAAAACTAATCAAATTGACGTTAAATAATTGACATGATCAATCAATACTACAATTGTCCTATAAAATCAATCATATAATTACTTAATTGGTATATGTAATCAATTAGTATTTATTGTTTTTGATAGTTTATTAACTATAACTCTATAAAACAATCATAGAATTGATGGTGCTTTACTTTGGTAAATCAATATTGGAAGATGAAATGATCAATGTCTAGCGACCAATGTATGTTTTGGAGTTATCCAAAATTGACGGTGTTTTGCTCTGGTAAGTCAATAGAAAGATTTTTCGTAACGAAAATAATGTATTGTTACTCCATATATGATAATTAATAATTATATTGTCAACCAATACCATTAAATAAATTGTTGTAAAATCAATTATATATTCATTTATATAGGATTAATCGATTGATGCTACATTTTAAAATAAACTTCCTAGTTGAAATTTTTTGGATTGTCAAACTTCTAAGTGTATTCTATCATTTCTTTGATTGATGAGAGATTCACATCAATCCATTGTTGATCAAAATGAGAAAACTCATGGGATTTACATACATCTATTGAAAATAAATATCAAAGAGTGAATATTGATATCAATTGTACTATTTCTATACCATGTTTCAGTTATATCATGTTTATGTTCGTAAGTTTTTTTATTGGATTACTATGATATTGCTGTAAAATTTATGTTAATACTACTAACGTTTATATCAATGACATAATAGTTCATTTTAAATTTTATTCACGATTTTTTTACCATATTATTTTGAATAATATCTCATTTTATATTTTTGATTAACAATGTGAAATATTCACTTTTTTCAACAGTACAAATACAATATAAAAATACATGTCTCACAAATTATATATAATTGTTTATAGAGGTGTGTGAGAAAGAAAGAGAGATATAAATCAACAATTTAGAGACATGCATAAATTGAGGGATAATTCCTTACGAGTTGAATTAGACATTTAAGTTTATAGTTGAAAATATAAAATTGATAGATAAATTTATGTTTTTAATAATCTTATATGAATATTACTATTAAATAAAGTAATAAATACTAGTTCATGTTAATAGATATTATAAACCAATAATATTAAAATAAAAATATACGTGCAACGCACTGGGTAAATTACTAGTTAATGATAAATTACAATAATATTGGTCAACAAACTATTTTTTTCTTTTTAATCATTCCAAATTCAGATGTATGGTATTTAGTACTAATTAGATATACCTAAATTAAAATGTCAATACATACCATAATTAAAATTACTGATATATTTATAAAAATATTGGAAATATATGTCTATTTTCTTTTTTGTTTTCCATTAAAAATGTCTATTTTTTCAGCAAGTGTAAAAAGACGGGAAAACAGATTTAGAAACAGGTTTGTTATTATATATATAGATTGATTCTATTTCATTACAGTTATCATAAGGCCGAAAAAATAGCAGACACCAAAAATAATTTTCTTCATCGTTCTTCAAGTTTTATCCCGTTTTTTCCTAGATCGAAGTGCTAAAACAACTATTAAATACGTTCTAATTATGCATTATATGTATTCTAAATATGAACAGACAAAACGACTAAACCTACTGACAAAAAATAATATAAAATTCGTTGGAAAATCAAGAATCCTTCTTGGTTTTACTATTTGATGACAATTCTTATTATCATAAGTTGATTTAAGGATTGTTGTTCACTCCACATTATAGATTGAACAAAGAAAACGAATTATTCATTACTATGGAACTTTATAATTTGAGTGCTTCTATCCATAGTGTGGACAGACTTTAGAAGAGGGACATTTGGACCTCTGCAGGATTACGAAAAAGACGTGCATATTTGGATTTGTACAAATGTTGGCAATTGATTGCCTCATACCCTTCATTAGAAGGAATGCTTAAGGTAAAATTTAATATTTTTGTTTTTACGGCTTGTATAAATGTTCGGTTGTTAAATCGCTATGAGGATCGATGGCTTTTATTATGTATTGTTGAATGCATGTTTAAAATTTTTAAAATTCCGCTGTGTTAAGCCCGCGATATATTGTACCCAACAGAGGTATCACCAGCAAAATAAAGTTTGCGGACGTCGGGTTTATCCAGCTAAAATCTCCAAATGTTTAAGTTAAAACCAGACTTTTTTGATTAAATAATGAGCAATTTTGTGCTGTAGAATGTAGTTAACATCGTGAAAATGACTTTTTTCCTCGAGGTTGTTCATATATATAGGTGTGGGGTGATTGAATCCTTTATCCTTGTAAGATTTAGATTCCATTTGGGTACTTACCAATTTAGGGTCCATCTTTACTAGCCCAAGTGCCCAACCAACTTAAATAGGTACTGCGCTAAAACCTTGGGCCTACTCAAACTTATCAAGCAACTTGGCCCATGCTGCTGCTACTTAATTCTCATACATTTTTTTTAGGGGAATTCTCATACTTTTTTTTTTTTTTGAGGGAAGAATTCTCATACATTTAAGTCCGCCTTATACCTTTAAAATGTAGTTTAATTTTTTTAGGAAAAAAAATTAGGAAAAAAAAAACAATTTTAGCTGAAATACGTAAGCCCAATAACCATATCTAATTTACCCCCATTAAGTGATGGATAATTTACAAAAAATACCTTGGAGGTTTGAGCTAATAAAAAAAAAAACCAAAGTTTTTTGAAAATTACAAAAATGTACTTAAGGTTTGATTATGTATTACACTTTATCCAGCTTATCTATAAGCAAAAACATTTCAAACACTGCACCTATATATACGTAAAAATGTTAGAGTTACTCCCGTACATTTTAACATAGAATCAACTCTTTTTGATTTCTTGTAATTATCCCTGATAAGGGTCCATTTAGGTTGACCACATGGGCCGAAATGAAAAAGCCCTACTAATGGGCCGAACTGAAGAAGCACTGCTAATGGGCCGAACTGAAGAAGCCATGTTAAATGGCCGACCTGAAGAGCTGATGAGCTCTGCTAATGGCTGACCTGATGAGCTGATGGGCTCTGCTAATAGGAAGAGCTGATGAGCTCTCCTAATGGCCGACTTGAAGAGTTGATGAGCTTTGCTAATAGGAAGAGCTGATGAGCTCTGTTAAAAGGCCGATCTGAAGAGCTAATGAGCTCTCTAATGGCCGACTGAAGAGGCGATGAGCTCGCTAATGGCCGACCGATGATGGTGATGGGCTCTGCTAATAGGAAGAGCGATGAGCTCTCCTAATGGCCGATTTGAAGAGGCGATGAGCTCGCTAATGGCCGATGATGGTGACGAGCTCGCTGGTGGAAGAGCTGATGAGCTCTGCTAAATGACCGTCCTAAAGAGCTGATGAGCTCTCCTAATGGCCGACCTGAAGAGCTGATGAGCTCTGCTAAATAGGAAGAGCTGATGAGCTCTGTTAAAAGGCCGATCTGAAGAGCTGATGAGCTCTCCTAATGGCCGACCTGAAGAGCTGATGAGCTCTCCTAATGGCCGAACTGAAGAGCTTATGAGCTCTGCTAATGGGTTGAACTAAAGAGCTTATGAGCTCTGCTAACGGAAGAGCTGATGAGCTCTGCTAATGGGATGAGCTGAAGAGTTCTAGAGCTTTGGGTGAGCTGTGAGAGCTCTGTGATGAGGGTCAACATTAGATGACTTTATGAGCCGACTTGAAGAACTGTTGTAGTTGGGCCAACCGCTTTGCACGGCCGGTCGATAAATTAGGGTTTTAGAAAATTCGATCCTATCCTAATGATGATTTTGTTACCAAATCGTAACAGAATCCCGGATTTTACGGAAACCCTAATCCGAGCTAAACTATAAAAGCCCAAGTCCAGGTTTATTCTTAACCTAATCTCATCTTTACTGTTACATTGTATTCTTATACCTCTTGCTTCTCTTCGAAGTCACTGACTTAAGCATCGTAGAGGGTACGCCGGAGCCCCCTTCCGGCCCCCCTTGTGCAGGTTTCACGGAGGAGTTCAGCTTGGAAGTCGATCGGCGAGAGAAGGACTTTTTTAGGAGCAACCAAATGGCGCCGTCTGTGGGAAGATTGCGCGAAGACGTGAGCTTCAAGTGATGGTTATGGAAGATATCAGGAGAAATTTGGAAGAGGATCTGAATCGTACGCCGTTGGGAGACACTCCGGGCGGAGTTACGCAAGAAGACACCAGACCTCCACCACCTCTGGTGGAGGGCGGAGGGCAGCGGTTTCCGAGGGCTGGAGTGGATGGACAGACACCCATGTCTAGTGGAAGTGTTGATTTGGGCCCAATGTTCTTTGAACAGTTGGGTGGTTTCATTAGTAGGGCCGTTGAGCAAACGATGGAAAGGTGGCTGGGGGAGATGCTTCCGCCACCAACTCCGCCTTTGGTCCCTCCTACTGTGGTCCCTCCTCCGGTGGTCCCCCCAGAGGTCGGGGAGAGAGGTCGGTGGCCTGCAGTGGCCGAAGAGGTGCATTCGTCGAGGGCAGAGCCCACATCAACCGAGGATCAGGACTGGTCGGAGCGGATGGATGACCTCCATCGTGAGGTGAGGGATATTTGTAGGAGGGTGGCAGGAGCGCCGGGAGCGGCTTCAGTCCGAGTGCGGAGGGGAACTCCCTTCTCGGATGAAGTGATGGCGGATGAGCTCTCATCCTCCTACCGAGCTCTGAGCTTTGAATATGATGGTACCATGGACCCGTGGGATCATCTCTCTCATTTCGAGAATGCGACTTTGCTACACAGGTTCACAGATGGCGTGATGTGTAGAGTCTTCCCCACCACTCTGACGAAGTCAGCTCAACAATGGTTTAGCCAGCTTGCTCCAGGCTCTATTAGAAATTTTGATGACTTCAGTTCGGCATTTCTCAATCAGTTCACGAGCTGTCGTAAGTACCAAAAGGAACCCCTGACTCTGTTTAGCATCAAGCAGAGGGAAGAGGAAGGACTTCGGAGCTACATACTAGAGGTTTACCGCGGCAAAGTTGGAGGTGCCTTCGGCTAGCCCAGAGATTCTGGCTAATGCCTTAGCTCAAGGCTTGAAAGATGGAGAGTTTTTTGAATCTTTGGTGATAGATGTGAAGCCCCGATTTTTCCGAACATATAATTGATTCTTATTGTCGACTATGTATTTGATCGACTATTTTACAGCGTCACTTTGACGAGTAATTATCATTAATATATATTTTGTATTTTATTTCATTTTATTTAATTACATATGATCATGATCATCATTAATTCTATTTCTCATTTATGATCACTTGATTGATCATTATTACTATTTTTGAGTTTATTAGTCACCTTAGAATTTTAAGAGACTATTTATTTTAGAGACTTTACCTTATAGAATTAAGATTTTGATTTAGATTAAGTGATCATGAGACTTATAAGTGATCAAGGAAATCACTAATTATTTTGGAGATTGATACTATTCTTCTATCATCATCAAATTTGGGACAAAAAAAAAATGGAATTACCATAATACCCCTATAGTGGACGGCCAACATGGGATTTTTGGTGTAGAAATATCATCCAACTCTTGTACACTTACACCTTATATTAGTCATCTTGTGTATAATTACACCATTAATTCAAACATTATACACATTATCTTATACCTCAATTTTATATCATTAAATTCCCCAACATATTCTATTCTTCCCAACATTCTTCTTATTCCTCTCAACATTCCAATTTGACCCATACCTTTGACTACCAAATTGTCTCCATGCAAGAGACAAATTGGAAGACTTGGCACAAAACAAAATTCTCTCCTCTCCCTCTCACCTTGTACACGGCCACAAGGCCTTATTACACAAAAATTTCATCTCATTTTTCATCTAACATATTCATCTCTCAAGCCTCTACTCCTTCTTCTCTCTAAACCTCCTACCTCTCTCTACTCTTTCTTCTTACTTCTTCTTCAACACTTAGAAAATTTTCAAGACAACTCTCCTTATACTCCATCAAATTCGAACACCCCCTTCACAAGGTAAGAAATGTTGTTCTCCAATTCATCTTGATAACCTCTAGCTACCTCTTTTCACTTCTTAACTAAAGCTCAAATTTAATTTTGGAGGTACATTTAGAAGACTTTGAAGACTAGAGCTTGACATCACCTTGAAGAGGATTTCAAGACTTGAAGGAAATTTTGAAGATTTAGACTATAAGGTAAGATAATGGACTCTAGTGTATTTTCCTTCTTCTTTCTATATTTTTTTTTCAAATTTTAACACCCTTTTTTTCATTTTTGAGAAATAGGGGCTGACCTTAGGTGATTTTGGAGTTGAACCAAAATTTCCAAATTTGAAGCTTCAGCTAGTTTCAAATTACCTACTACACAAGGTTAAGTGTAGTCTTTCCAATTTTCTTATCTCCTTCTTTTTCTCCTTAATTTTTCTCTCATTTTTCTAACTCCAAATTTTTGATATTTCTTGACTTAGGGGCTGACCTAAGTGACCTCATCCAAAGTTGTGAAATTTATCATTTTATTTCATAATTTTCCAATTTAAGGTGGGTGGAAAAATACTTTCCAACCTCTAGGTGTTTTTATTAAAATGCATGTAGAATTTTGAACATGAGCCCTTGATATATATAATCTATGTATTGCATGTCAATTTTATGTATCAAATCATGAAAATTCTCAAAAGTAGCTCAAAATTGCTATTTATTGAACTTTAGGTGCATGCATGTACAGTTTAATGTTCTATTTGATGAATTCTTGTATGTATTGGACATGCATGTGTATGATCTTTGAAATCCATGTTTTGGATGACTTATAACCTGGACAAGTCGATCATAATTGATTAAATTTCAATTTTGGACTTAAAAATGCAAAAATGGAAAGTTGGTGTACTAAATTGCAAGAAAATAAAATTTAAAGGACCCCTCTGCAAATTTCGAATTTTGGGATTGTACTAAAGTTCAAAAATGACTTTTGGACATTTTAATAAAGTTTTAAGAGTTTTTAGATAAATAAAATCAACATTTAAAAGCCCAAGGACTAGATTGTAAAATTTTAAAAGTTTAAGGGCTACTTTGAAAATTTTGAAACTGTACCAGACCTTAATTTTAAAATTTGAAATTTTCACTGATAAGGTACTGGAAATGACATATTTTAAATGTATTCCAAATCCAAGTGTTTAGGGCTTGGAAATTAATTTTTCTAAAATTGAGGGACTAAAGTGTAAAAGACTAAACTTGAGGACCCAAATGAAATTTCCAGGACTTATGCAGCCCATGCACCTGGAAATACTAATTTAATTGTAACTTAATTATATTTTGGACCCAAGGTTCAAATTTCATAACAATTGGACCCCTAAAAGCCTTAAAGGGACTTATGTTCCACCTTATTTTTTTTTTCAAGATATCGAAGATTGCTTATCCTTCCGATAATCATCTTCATCCAACAACTCCACCAACGCCATAATTGCCACTCGCGTTTTTTTAAAACTTTCCTGAACTGCTTCCCTGAATCAATAATACTCGACTGCCTGGTTGACTACCTAAACTTGTATTTACTTTCTTGCCTGAGTCAACTTGGTGTGTCAACCATTATTTGTCTTGCATAGGATTGGCGTTACATTTCGTACGCAATCCTACCTGTCTTGCCTGAATCACATAGTGCCTGTGTGACCACGAACTGTTTTCTTGAACTGTATAAGTATATTACTTAAATATATTTATCACGGCGCTTGTGGACTGTGTGTGAATTCATGCATCATATCTCACGCGTTTTCATATAACTGTTTTCTCGCATTAACTATATATATCGCCACACTTACACACGATCACCCCATCCACCGAGATTTTGTCTCATCCCCACCGTTTTCTAACCTTAGATGAGGACTTCGTTGAAGATCTTTGAACCGACCACGGATTGAGCCCTTGTACTCCGCTTGTTGGATTTACTATCTTTTGTTGTTGATGTCATTTGGACTTGTTACTATTATTTCTTTGTTGGACTTACTATTTCTTGTTGTTGTTGTTGGACTCTTTTCTTGTGTTTGTTGTTGGACTTTTGTATTTCTTTTCATTAGGTTTGTGGATCAAGGGCATAGGACCCTTTGACTTTTAAGTTGTTATCTTTAGATCATATCGGGATGTAATTTGGATTATGGATATTATGGATCGTAAGTTGTAATGTGTTTCTTTATTTCATTTTGCTATTTAGACTCTATTTCATTGGGTTTTGATGATATTCGTCTAGAATGTTTGGTTTACTTGTATTTAAGTTGTGGATCGTCGTCGTGTCCCGTTTGGGCGTGATGATTATGGTATTAGAGCTCGGCTAGTAAGATGAAACTTACACCGAGGCGACCTGAGATAGGACCATCGGCCCGTGTTTTGGGTAATCCGCGACTTGACCAATTAAGTGTGAAATCGATTTCAAATTGGCATAGAACCGTCTTATTAATGTTTGAACTAAGTTAGAACGCATATTTTGAGGTTCCATAGTCATACTTCTCTTAACTTAGTTGATTATTGAGTGACTTTCTTTATTAATTCTTTTCTTATTCTCTTCTTATCTTTCCTCTACATTTGGTCGATCCGCCTTAGTTTTGTTTGATCGGGGATGGAGCCAGCGCCACCTTCTTGGTAGGGCGTTTTTCATGCCCGTCTTTGGGGAGTACTACCGGCGCGATGATTCACTGGCACCGGTAGAGTGATCGAGCGACCTTAGAGCTATCTGAGGAGCGCCATCGTAATAGGGACTCGACGACACGGCCGCTGGCAAGGAGCCAATATGAAAAGAGCGAGTTGACCACTATCATCAAGACCGCAACAACACCATACGGTAGCGGGAGGATCGGATCTGAGAATATCCAGGGTGCCTGGATAACATGCGAGAGAAAATGAAGAGGGCAAGTGGCAAGTGCCGCGCGAAATGGGAGATTGACGCCCGCCTATCTCGCGACACCGTTGAGCGCTTGGAGAGACCTCATCAAGCGGATGACAAAGTGATAGAGGACCTTACACAGGCCCTAGCTCAGAGAGACGCCGCTCTGAAGGCTGCTCTGGCAGCCAATGCACAGCCATTACCACCACCCGAGGTGGAGCCTGTACCCGACGCCGAGGAAGACCCTGAGGAGGACCCCGAGGATGATCCTGGGGAGGATCCAGTCGAGGTCGGAGAGCCTGAGGCACTTGAGACTGCTCCACTTGATGATGCACAGGGATTCGAGCAGTGGTTGGATTTCGTTGATTGGCCTGAGGTCGAGGCGCCACCTCAGCCCGACCCGGCCCCGATTGTGGACATAGCTGCGAGTGACGATGATGGCAATCTCACTGATTAGTTAGCTTGATTGTCAGTTGTACTTTCGTTGTTGTAGACGCTTATTCCAGTGTTGTACCTTACTTTCTATTGTATTAGATTCAGTTGTATTTTGGTTCTGATGTATCTTTGACTCAGTGTTACTAGTGTAGTACTATGGGTGTATTCAAGTTTTACATTAATGGATATGCCTTCTGCTGTTTATTCATTGTTTTGTGTTGTTATTACTTTCCCTACGATATATCTTGCTTTACGCGAATAATTGTGGTATTCATTTACTCGTGGATCGCAACTAACACTTCAAGATACAGAATGGCCGAACATCGAGGACGTGGGAGACCTCGCCGCGTTCCCCGAGGGGATGACGACGTACCCAGGGACCGGGTACCCTCCCCTGAATTACCACCGCCTCCTCTACCTGCTGCAGGAGACAACTTGACTGTTCAGGCCCTGCAACAAATACTGGTTTTCATGAGGCAACAAGCAGAGCCTCAACACCGTGCCCCCGAACCCGCCAGAGAGGCGAACGATCACACGTTGGAGTGATTTCTACATTCGACCCACCGGCTTTCTTAGGAGAGCCAGATGATTTAAAAGCGGAAGAATGGATAGAGAAATTGGAGAATATCTTCAATGCTCTCCAATATTGAGATGAGCGAGAAAGTCACACTCGCCGTATTTAAATGTCCGGAATCGGCCGCTAGAGACCCAGTGGGAGGGGTTGAAAGAAGGTGGGAACAGGACAGTGTAGCGAACATGGGGAAATTTCTTGGCCGAGTTCAATGAAGCAGTACATTCCACGAGGTTGTGAAAGAGGCGCGCGAGATGAATTCCACATATTGAGGCGAGGGGAACATGTCTCGTAGCTCAAGTATGAGTCCGATTTTATCGATTGTCCAAGTATGCTCGGGGACAATCGATGATCAAGAGGATAAACTTTACAAGTTCACTCGAGGATTGAAAGCTGGAACTTCAAAAACAATTGTTGATTGCTGAATCGACAACCTACTCGGCCATGGTAAAAAGCGGCTCTCCGCATCAGTCGGGATCGAACCGTATTGGGACGATTCAGCAGAGTATGCCATCAAACGAGTCTCAAGAGAACATTTGTGGGGACAACCATCTTAATAGCTTTGCTAAGTTTGAGAAGGGACGATCGATAAGAAAGATAAGGGAAAAGGACGATACAAGGAAAGCGGGTCAAGTGTGTGCACATTGCGAAACAGGACATCGCCAATGATCTGTTGGCGTAACAAGGAAGGTGTTTCTTTTGTGGTAGTAATGTCGGCACTGGTGAAAGATTGCCAAATCACGATGACCGAACCAAACAGACGCTTGGCCGCAGGTGGCGAAATGGCCAGGGTAATCGGCAAGGATGCCCGCCGAGCATTTGCACTAGCGGACAGAGGCTCGGAGGCAACAGAGGCGTGGTGGAAGGTACGCTTTAGTATCTAACCACTACGCTAAAATATTGTTCGACCCTGGATCAACGCATTCATTTGTTGCACCGCATTTTGTACACAAACTGCATGCATGCATGGAACATATGCCTATATGTCTAGAAGTGTCAACTCCTATGGGTGCAAGTCAGATAACAGATATTATCTATAATGCATGCGAAGTTAAGATTGATGAGATAAATTTTCCTGCCGATTTGATCTTATTACCTATATCCGAATACGGCGTGATATTGGGAATGAACTGGTTGTCTGCACACCATGCACAAATGGACTGCCATAACAAGTCCATTAAGCTATGTAAACCCGGAAAGCCCGAAGTGGAAATTTCGGGAAGGGCACAAGTTAAGATTGCCCCAATCATTTCGGCAATGAAAGCGAGGAAGGCGATCACGAGAGGGGCACAAGGGTACTTGGCGTTTGTAATCAACAAACCCAAGGTTGAGACACAAATCAACCAAGTACCTATAGTATCGAATATACGGATGTATTTCCACAAGAACTCACCTGCTTGTCCCTCCGGATAGGAAGTCGGAGTTCACCATCGAGGTGTTCAGGGGGACCGCCCGATCATTTAGAACACATTATAGAATGGCTCCTCTTGAGTTACAAGAGTTGAAAACGCAATTCTGTAAAACCGATGGATGTGGGATTTATCCGGCCGAGCACGTCTCCGTGGGGAGCACTGTCTTTGTTCGTCAAAAAGAAAGATGGCACTTAAGACTATGTATAGATTATCGTGGTCTTAATAGCGTGACCGTCAAGAACAAATATCCCCTCCCGAGGATAGACGAACTATTTGATCAACTTCAAGGAGTGACGGTGTACTCGAAGTTTGATTTACAACAAGGATATTACCAACTGAAGATCCGCGAAGAAGACATTTCCAAAACTGCATTTCAAACCCGATATGGACACTACGAGTTTGTAGTGATGCCTTTCGGTCTGACGAATGTACCAACATCATTTATGGATATGATGCATCGAGTCTTTCAACCTTATTTGGATCAATTCGTAGTGATATTCATTGATGACATACTCGTATACTCTAAGTCTAGAGAAGAGCCCGAACGTCATCTGAAAATCATTTTGGAGACACTACGAGAGCATAAGCTGTATGCCAAATTCAGCAAGTGCGAATTTTGGCTTAGTGAAGTCGCGTTCTTGGGACACATAGTATCCGGTACCGGGATCGCCATAGATCCTTCGAAGGTACAGACAGTGGTTGAATAGAAACAACCCGAGTCTCAGAACGGAAATCGGGAGTTTCTAGGACTATTTGGATATTATCGAAGATTTATCCAGAATTTCTCCAAGATATAGGACCACTCACTCGACTAACCGAGAAGCAAGTCAAGTTTGAGTGGAATGACAAATGCGAGGCGAGTTTCAAGAGTGAAGAAACGACTTACTACTGACTCGATCTTAGCCCTTCCAAAAGGAACCGAAAACTTTGTCGTCTACAGTGATGCATCAAAAGAAGGACTAGGAGCGGTTTTCATGCAGGAAGGAAAGGTCATCGCTTACGCATCACGAAAGCTCAAGTCGTATGAAGCCAATTACCCAACGCATGACTTGGAATTGGCAGCGATAATGTTTGCTTTAAAGAAATGGAGACACTATCTCTACGGAGCAACATTCACGGTTTTCACGGATCATAAGAGCTTGAAGTATCTATTCTCCCAGAGAGACCTCAATCTGAGGAAACGAAGATGGATGGAGTTGATCGAGGACTATCACTTTGATATTCAATACCATCCCGGGAAAGCTAACGTAGTAGCTGACGCTTTGAGCAGAAAGGCGAGCTTAGCCAGACTTATGATTCGAGAGTGGGAATCATTAGAAGAGCTGAGCAATTGGAATCTGACGAGGACCAATACTCAGATTTCATGTGCTAATATTTTGGTTAAACCCGATCTACTGAATGAGATCAAGGAAGCACAAGAGAAAGATGCACATCTTCAGAAGCTAAAAGAGAAGATACTTAAAGGAGAAAGATCGGAATTCTCGGTACCTGAAGATGGAGTTATCAGATTTCGGAATCGAGTTTGTGTACCGAGTGATGAACATATTAGGAATAGAATCCTCGCAGAAGCACACCGTTCAAAATACACTATACATCCTGGAGGAAACAAGATGTATAAGGATTTGAAACGAAGTTATTGGTGGGTAAACATGAAGAACCAGGTAGCAGAGTTCGTTGCGAGATGTTTGACTTGTCAACGAGTAAAAGCAGAACACCAACGACCATCTGGGTTACTACAACCATTGAGAATTCCCGAGTGGAAATGGGAACACATAACGATGGACTTCGTGATGGATCTACAAAGGACCAGAAGAGGCCATGATGCTTTATTTAGGTAGTTGTAGATCGACTCACGAAATCGCACACTTTTTACCCATCAAGAAAATTGATTGCTTGCGAGAAACTTGCCGATTTATATCAGAAATCATTCGATTGCATGGAGTACTAGTCGACATAGTATCCCAGAGACCAGGGGTTTGTCTCAGATTTTGGAAGTGCTTGCATGAGGAATTGGGTACCTCGCTAAGTTTCAAAGACAAAGAACACAACCACAAACCGATGGGACGATCGAGTGAACAATTCAAACCCTTGAAGATATTTGCGAGCTTGCACATTGGATTTCAAGGAAGTTGGGATTCACACTTACCATTAGCCGAGTTTGCCTACAATAATACATGATTATCAGGCCAAGATTGGGATGGCACCCATGAGGCATTATATGGGCGAAAATGTAGATCCCCACTACACTTTGGGAGATTGATGACCAATGGACTCGAAAGAGAAACGAAAGTCGCCTCGATTCCAAAGGTCGACTTAGTTCGGGAGGCCATGGAGAAGGTCAAGCAGATCAAGGAGCGGATTCGTACAGCTCAGAGCCACCAAAAGAGTTACGCGGACAAGAGAAGAAAGGATTTGGAATTTGAAGTCGTAGATGAAGTATTTCTCAGACTCTCCCACGGAAAGGATTAATCAATCCAAAGAAATGAGGCAAGTTGAGTCCGAGATATGTTGGACCTTACAAGATTTTACAGAGAATCGGAAGGTTAGCCTACCGACTTGAGTTACCAGCACCATATGCAGGAATGCACGATGTATTCCACGTATCGAGATTGAAGAAGTATCAACCAGACCCTGAACATATCATCACTCGTGATACTCCTTCTCTAATGGAAAATCTATCCTACACCGAGAGGCCGATCCGGATCATTGATCAGCAGATACGACAGTTGCGTAATAGAGAAATTCCGATGGTTAAAGTAGTGTGGCAGAACCACAACCGAGACGAGGACGCAACGTGGGAGATGGAAGAAGACATGAGGGATCAATATCCAGAACTATTCTGAAGAGAATTTGGGGACCAAATTCTTTTAAGGAGGGTAGGATGTGAAGCCCCGATTTTTCCGAACATATAATTGATTCTTATTGTCGCCTACATGTATTTGATCGACTATTTTACTGCGTCACTTTGACGGGTAATTATCATTAATATATATTTTGTATTTTATTTCATTTTATTTAATTACTTAAGATCATGATCATCATTAATTCTATTTCTCATTTATGATCACTTGATTGATCATTATTACTATTTTTGTGTTTATTAGTCACCTTAGAATTTTAAGAGACTTTACCTTATAGAATTAAGATTTTGATTTAGATTAAGTGATCATGAGACTTATAAGTGATCAAGGAAATCACTAATTATTTTGGAGATTGATACTATTCTTCTATTATCATCAATATTGGGACAAAAAAAAATATATGGAATTACCATAATACCCCTATAGTGTGGATGACAACATGGGATTTTTGGAGTAGAAATATCATTCAACTCTTGTACACTTACACCTTATATTAGTCATCTTGTGTATAATTACACCATTAATTCAAACATTATACACATTATCTTATACCTCAATTTTATATCATTAAATTCCCCAACATATTCTATTCTTCCCAACATTCTTCTTATCCCTCTCAACATTCCAATTTGACCCATACCTTTGACTACCAAATTGTCTCCATGCTCACAAATTGGAAGACTTGGCACAAAACAAAATTCTCTCATCTCCCTCTCACCTTGTACACGGCCACAAGGCCTTATTACACAAAAATTTCATCTCATTTTTCATCTAACTCATTCATCTCTCAAGCCTCTACTCCTCCTTCTCTCTAAACCTCCTACCTCTCTCTACTCTTTCTTCTTACTTCTTCTTCAACACTTAGAAAATTTTCAAGACAACTCTCCTTATACTCCATCAAATTCGAACACCCCCTTCACAAGGTAAGAAATGTTGTTCTCCAATTCATCTTGATAACCTCTAGCTACCTCTTTTCACTTCTTAACTGAAGCTCAAATTTAATTTTGGAGGTACATTTGGAAGACTTTGAAGACTAGAGATTGACATCACCTTGAAGAGGATTTCAAGACTTGAAGGAAATTTTGAAGATTTAGACTATAAGGTAAGATAATGGGCTCTAGTGTATTTTCCTTCTTCTTTCTATTTTTTTTTTTTTCAAATTTTAACACCCTTTTTTTTCATTTTTGAGAAATAGGGGCTGACCTTAGGTGATTTTGGAGTTGAACCAAAATTTCCAAATTTGAAGCTTCAACTAGTTTCAAATTACTTACTACACAAGGTAAAGTGTAGTCTTTCCAATTTTCTTATCTCCTTCTTTTTCTCCTTAATTTTTCTCTCATTTTTCTAACTCCAAATTTTTGATATTTCTTGACTTAGGGGCTGACCTAAGTGACCTCATCCAAAGTTGTGAAATTTATCCTTTTATTTCACAATTTTCCAATTTAAGGTAGGTGGAAAAATACTTTCCAACTTCTAGGTGTTTTTATTAAAATGCATGTAGAATTTTGATCATGAGCCCTTGAGATATATAATCTATGTATTGCATGTCAATTTTATGTATCAAATCATGAAAATTCTCAAGAGTTGCTCAAAATTGCTATTTATTGAACTTTAGGTGCATGCATGTACAATTTAATGTTCTATTTGATGAATTCTTGTATGTATTGGACATACATGTGTATGATCTTTGAAATCCATGTGTTTGGATGACTTATAACCTGGAAAAGTCGAGCATAATTGATTAAATTTCAATTTTGGACTTAAAAATGCAAAAATGGAAAATTGGTGGACTAAATTGCAAGAAAATAAAATTTAAAGGACCCTCTGCAAATTTCGAATTTTGGGACTGTACTCAGGTTCAAAAATGACTTTTGGATATTTTAATAAAGTTTTAAGAGTTTTTAGATAAATAAAATCAACCTTTAAAAGCCCAAGGACTAGATTGTAAAATTTTAAAAGTTTAAGGGCTACTTTGCAAATTTTGAAACTGTACCAGACCTTAATTTTAAAATTTAAAATTTTCACTCTTAAGGTACTGGAAATGACATATTTTAAATGTATTCCAAAATCCAAGTGTTTAGGGCTTGGAAAGTAATTTTTCTAAAATTGAGGGACTAAAGTGTAAAAGACTAAACTTGAGGACCCAAATGAAATTTCCAGTTACTAACTTAATTGTAACTTAATTATATTTTGGACCCAAGGTTCAAATTTCATAACAATTGGACCCCTAAAAGCCTTAAAGGCAATTATTTCAAAATGGGACAAAAATGATATTTTCAAAAGTTAAAGGACTTAAACTTATTTCTTTTAAAAACTGCTCTTGTCCCAATATCCTACTAACCTTAGTGACATTTTCCAACTGGAATCACATTGAAAGCCTTTCCAGTTTGTGAGTTCCGATTATTTTTAACTTAAGATCCGAAATGACAATTTTAATAAATTTGGGGCCAATGTGAGAATTTTATAAAAACTCGACCTCAAAACTTTAAAACCCTGAATCTCTGAACAATTTGGAGAATTTAGGAACTGACCTCATAATTTTTCAAGGTCAGGATATTTATTTATTCAATTTTTAACCCCAAAGGTATTAGTTTTTACAAACGGGGCTAATTGAAAATTTTCTTTTTATCAAGGACCTAACTCAAATTATTTTCCTTTTTCTAAAACAGCCCTGGACCCTCTGGTTTTAATTATTAATTAAAATGTTTTATTTTCCCAAAAATCTCTTGGCTTATCGGATCGTTTTGACCGAATAATACCCGATCGCGGGGCGACTTCCTGTCTTGCAATTTCGAATCCATAACGGGACTTATGTTCCACCTTATTTTTTTTTTCAAGATATCGAAGATTTATTATCCTTCCGATAATCATCTTCATCCAACAACTTCACCAATGCCATAATTGCCACTCGCGTTTTTGAAAACTTTCTGAACTGCTTCTGAATCAATAATACTCATTGTCTCGGTTGACTACGAACTTGTATTTACTTTCTGCCTGAGTCAACTTGGTGTGTCGAGCTCACAGTCGGAATGGATACGTCGGGGATGGAATGGGCAGCTCGGCTGCTATTCCACTCTTAGGCCCCATCGCCCTAATCCCGGCGAGGGACGGAGTGTCGAGGGAAGCGGGTCGTAGTACTTGAGGTATAATCACGATTATGACAAATCCGAGCCTTGCAAGCTCCTTTGTGGATTTTGTCTTTGCCTACGGAGCGATAAGGTGACGGAGTTTTGGACCATCTTGCCCGGGAGTTACAAGGAAGAACGAAGGAATCATTTGTCGATCCACACGATTCCAGAGTTATAGGACCCGTTTGGTTGGCGCTACAAATCCGTACGCAACCATTACTTGTTTTGCATTGGTTGGCGCTACAAATCCGTACGCAACCATTAATTGTCTTGCATAGGATTGGCGTTACATTCCGTAGGCAATCCTACCTGTCTTGCCTGAATCACATAGTGCCTGTGTGACCACGAACTGTTTTCTTGAACTGTATAAGTATATTACTTAAATATATTTATCACGATGCTTGTGGACTGTGTGTGAATTCATGCATCATATCTCACGCGTTTTAATATAACTGTTTTCTCGCATTAACTATATATATCACCACACTTGCACACGATCACCCCATCCACTGAGATTTCTGTCTCATCCCCACCTGTTTTCTAACCTTAGATGATGACTTCGTTGAAGATGCTGAACCGACCACGGATTGAGCCCTTGTACTCCGCTTGTTGGATTTACTATCTTTTGTTGTTGATGTCGTTGGACTTGTCACTATTATTTGCTGTTGGACTTACTACTTCTTGTTGTTGTTGTTGGACTCTTTTCTTGTGTTTGTTGTTGGACTCTTGTATTTCTTTTCATTCCGGTTTGTGACTAAAGGGCGTAGGACCCTTTGACTTTTAAGTTGTTATGGACTGTAAGTTGTAATGTGTTTCTTTATTTCCGCTGCTATTTAGACTCCGTTTCATTGGGTTTTGATGATATTCGTCTATAATGTTCGATTTACTTGTATTTAAGTTGTGGATCATCGTCGTGTCCCGTTTGGGGCGTGACAGTAGAGTCGGCTAAGACTTTTGATGAGCTGTTAGCTCGGGCGGAGAGGTATATTAACCTGGAAGAGGCGAGGAAAATGAAGCAGGAAGAAACGGAGAAGATGAGAGAAAGGAAGGAAGATCAGGAGGATAAGGCACCACAGAAGAAGCCTAAGCCCGAGACGATGGGTGGACGACCGAGGTACGAGAGATACACACCGTTGGCCCTACCTCAAGCCGAGGTACTCATAGCTATTGAAGGGCATCCCGACCTGAGGTGGCCAAAGGCACATACAGAAGCACCAACGAAAGCAAAGTGCAAGGAATATTGCAGGTTCCACAATGAGTACGGGCATACAACGGAGCGGTGTACGCACCTTAGGGATGATATCGAGAGGTTAATCCAAGAGGGACACTTGGAGGAATTTGTTTACGTGGATAGGTGGAAGGAGAGGGATGACCTGCCCCCACCTCCACCTCAGTGGGCGGTGATCCAAATGATAGTCGGAGGACCAGTAGAAGGGGATTCAAGGAGAGCTCGGAAAAGCTATATCCGATCAGCAACTCCAGGTCGGGTGCAAGAGCACATGAAGGTGGAGCAGGTTGGACCAGGGACAAATATCCAGTTCGGACCGAATGATAGCAAGGGTGTCGTAACTCCCCGTAGCGATGCTCTTGTGATCACAGCCACAATTTCTAACTATGATGTTCAACGAGTATTTGTCGATATGGGGAGTTCGACAGATATCCTGTTCTATGAGTGCTACAGGAAGATGGACCTCCAGGTCGGCTTGGAGTCAGTGGATACAACGTTGGTCGGATTTGCGGGAGGAACCATCCAACCCATAGGTATGATCACTTTACCTGTCTCTCTAGGTAAGGAACCTAGCCGTAAAACGAGAATGATAAGGTTTTTAGTAGTTGATGCACCCTCTTCGTATAATGCAATGTTGGGTAGGCCATCGTTAAATGCTTTCCAGGCTGTGGTTTCGGTATATCATTTGAAAATGAAATTCCCAGTAGGAGCAGAGGTCGGCGAGGTCGATGGGGATCAATATATGTCAAGGAAATTGTATGTAGAGAGCATTCAGAAAGTTGAGAGGGGGAGTATTTTTGATGATGATAAGAATAAAGATAAGATTATTAAGTTGGAAGATGAGCCAGTTGAGCATGTGCAATCAAATGATGAACTCATGTCTGTAGAGCAAGTATCGGGAGAACCTGATAAGGTCACTGAGGTCGGGAAAGGTTTATCAGATGAGCTGGAAGAGCTAAATGGGCAATAACTCCCGCGGGCGTGGAATAACAATGATTTAAAGAAATATTACTCGTAGGATTAAAGATATCTAATGTAATGAAGAGCTTTTTTGGCGATTTGAATGAAATTGATTTACTTCCCTAAATTATGTGTTCAGAAATAAGTTCGGAAGAAAATTGACAAGTATTTGGAGCTCAGCTTGAGCTAGACTCCAAATACTTGGGGCCACGAGGCCAATGCAAGGAGCTCGGCTCGAGCCAGCTACCTTTGAAGAAATTGACAAGTATTTGGAGCTCAGCTCGAGCTAGACTCCAAATACTTGGGGCCACGAGGCCAATGCAAGGAGCTCTGCTCGAGCCAGCTACCTTTGAAGAAATTGACAAGTATTTGGAGCTCGGCTCGAGCTAGACTCCAAATACTTGGGGCCACGAGGCCAATGCAAGGAGCTCGGCTCGAACCAGCTACCTTTGAAGAAATTGACAAGTATTTGGAGCTCAGCTCGAGCTAGACTCCAAATACTTGGGGCCACGAGGCCAATATAAGGAGCTCGGCTCGAGCTAGCTACCTTTGAAGAAATTGACAAGTATTTGAGCTCACTCGAGCTAGACTCCAAATACTTGGGGCCACGAGGCCAATGCAAGGAGCTCGGCTCGAGCACTTCCTTTGAAGAAATTGACAAGTATTTGGAGCTCAGCTCGAGCTAGACTCCAAATACTTGGGGCCACGAGGCCAATGCAAGGAGCTCGGCTCGAGCCAGCTCCCTTTGAAGAAATTGACAAGTATTTGGAGCTCAGCTCGAGCTAGACTCCAAATACTTGGGGCCACAAGGCCAAAGCAAAGAGCTCGGCTCGAGCCAGCTCCTTTGAAGAAATTGACAAGTATTTGGAGCTCAGCTCGAGCTAGACTCCAAATACTTGGGGCCACGAGGCCAATTCTAGGTAGGAATGGCAATGGGGCAGGTCGGGGCGGGTCGGCCAGTACCCATGCCCGCCCCGCGCCGAGAATGGGGCGGGGCGGGGCGGGTCAGGTCGACCCGTTCTGCCCCGTTTTGAATTAAATTAAATTAAAAAAATGAAAAAATTTGAAAAACAATATACATTTATAAAATATTATTTACAAAATCTATTATTATCAATTTATAAATATTAAATATAATATAAGAATACATAAAAATTATATTATAATATATATTATATATGTAAAATATATATTAAAATATATTTTTTAACTTAAAATTATAGGCGGGGCGGGGCGGGTACCCGCAGGCGAAAGTGAGACCCAGACCCCGCCCCGCCCCGCCCTGGGGCACGGGTCGGGGCGGGCCAGGGCGGGTACCCACGGGTTGGGTCAAAATTGCCATCCCTATTTCAAGGAGCTCGGCTCGAGCCAGCTTCCTTTGAAGAAATTGACAAGTATTTGGAGCTCAACTCGAGCTAGACTCCAAATACTTGGGGCCACGAGGCCAATTCAAGGAGCTCGGCTCGAGCCAGCTTCCTTTGAAGAAATTGATAAGTATTTGGAGCTCAGCTCGTGCTAGACTGCAAATACTTAGGGCCACGAGGCCAATGCAAGGAGCTTGGCTCGAGCCAGCCTTCCTTTGAAGAAATTGACAAGTATTTGGAGCTCAGCTCGAGCTAGACTCCAAATACTTGGGGCCACGAGGCCAAAGCAAGGAGCTCGGCTCAAGCCAGCTCCATTTGAAGAAATTGACAAGTATTTGGAGCTCAGCTCGAGCTAGACTCCAAATACTTGGGGCCACGAGGCCAATGCAAGGAGCTCGGCTCGAGCCAGCTACCTTTGAAGAAATTGACAAGTATTTGGAGCTCAGCTCGAGCTAGACTCCAAATACTTGGGGCCACGAGGCCAAAGCAAAGAGCTCGGCTCGAGCCAGCTACCTTTGAAGAATGTGACAAATATTTGGAGCTCCGCTCGAGCTAGACTCCAAATACTTAGGGCCACGAGGCCAAAGCAAAGAGCTCGGCTCGAGCCAATTTCCTTCGGAAAAAAAAATGAATGACAAGTATTTGGAGCTCAGCACGAACTAGAATCCAATTGCTTGGGGCCACGAGGCCAAGGCAAGGAGCTCGGCTCGAGCCAGCTACCCTTAAAAAAATGAATGACAAGTATTTGTAGCTCAGCACGAACTAGAATCCAATTGCTTGGGGCCACAAGGCCAAGGCAAGGAGCTCGGCTCGAGCCAGCTACCCTTAAAAACAAATCGGTAGAGTTGTGGAGGATTTGCTTGACACGCTCACAAACTGATTGGATGATGGAAGAGCCCTCCGCGGATAGTAGAAAATCCCGATGTCTAATCTCAATACCTTTAGTTTGAGCCTTATCCACATTAGTGGTACATGGCAAAGATCTGGGAATTTGAAGACACAAACCCTAGAGGCAATTCAGTTCGGCATGAAGAAACTATGTCTGAAATGTTTAATCCTTCCATCCATAGTTGGGGGGAGCAATTGATGAGGGTCCATTTAGGTTGACCACATGGGCGGGAAGAAGCCCCGCTAATAAAGCCGAATCGAAGAAGCCCCTAATAAGGCCGAATCAAGAAGCGGCGCTAATGGGCGAATCGGAAGAAGCCTGTTAAATGGGCCTGAAGAGGCGATGAGCTCTGCTAATGGCCAATCCAATGAGTTGATGGGCTCGCTAATAGGAAGAGGCGATGAGCTCTCCTAATGGTCGACTTGAAGAGGCGATGAGCTCGCTAAATAGGAAGAGGCGATGAGCTCTGTTAAAAGGCCGATCGAAGAGTGATGAGCTCTCCTAATGGCGACTTTGAAGAGCCGATGAGCTGTTAATGGCCGTTTTGAAGAGGCGATGAGCTCGCTAATGGCCGACTGATGGTGATGGGCTGGGCTAATAGGAAGAGCCGATGAGCTCTCCTAGTGGCCGATTTGAAGAGGCGATGAGCTACGCTAATGGCCGACGATGAGCCGACGAGCTCGCTGGTGGAAGAGGCTGATGAGCTCGCTAAATGGCCGCGTCCTAAAGAGTTGATGAACTCTCCTAATGGCCGACCTGAAGAGCTGATGAGCTCTGCTAAATAGGAAGAGTTGATGAGCTCTGTTAAAAGACCGATCTGAAGAGCTGATGAGCTCTCCTAATGGCCGACCTGAAGAGCTGATGAGCTTTCTAATGGCCGAATCGAAGAGCCGATGAGCTCTAATGACTGGCCGAATCAAGAGCTTATGAGCTCGCTAACAAAAGAGCTTATGAGCTCTGCTAATGGGATGAGCTGAAGAGTTGTAGAGCTTTGGGTGAGCTGTGAGAGCTCTGTGATGAGGGTCAACATTAGATGACTTTATGAGCCGACCTGAAGAACTATTGTAGTTGGGCCAACTGCCCGAGCACTGGCCGATAAATTAGGGTTTTAGAAGATTCGATCCTATCCTAATGATGATTCTTTTACCAAATCGTAACAGAATCCCGGATTTTACGGAAACCCTAATCCGAGCTAAGCTATAAAAGCCCAAGTCCAGGTTCATTCTTAACCTAATCTCATCTTTCTTTGTTACATTGTATTCTTCTACCTCTTGCTTCTCTTCCAAGTCACCGACTTAAGATCGGAGAGGATGACGCCGGAGCCCCCTTCCTAGGCCCCTTGTGCGGAGTTTCACGGAGGAGTTCGGCTTTGGAAGTCGATCGGCGAGAGGAGGACTTTTTGGGAGCAACCAATCCCAAACCTCATGGGTTTTTTTTTTTTTTTTGTAATTATCCCTTAAGTAATAAAAATAATTTCGTGTTTGTACTCTGTAGTTTGTTACAAAGAGAAACCCTCTCAGCCCTACTCCTAAGTGTACGAAGAGTGTAAATAAATGCGAATTCTCAACTTGTCAATAGATTACAAGCGAAATTATTAATCAAATTTTGGGTGCATCCAACATTTCAACTATATATGTTTCATGTCGTCAACTAGATAGGTCCTCTGTCTCCTAAATTTCTTATCCACTTGAAGCTTTTTAATTCATTTTCCATAATAAGTTTGCTACTGCAAGTTGTTGTATTTTTGTCCTAGTTGCTCAAACAGCCCTTCAATAATTAAATTAGTTCAATCAATTCTCAACCAAATTTAACTATTACACGAAATTAGATTATAGGTCGTCGGTCGCCTTGCAATAATTCTCTACAAAAATATTTTCATGTGAAGACTTTGAAAGGAATAATTAAAACTCTTCTAGAGATTAACACCTCATTTGGTTTTATTTTGATTAGAGAAATAAAAGGACATTATATATCGTACAAAATAATTGTCTAGTTTAATCGTTAGGGAAATGCCAATGGTTTAGTTATCTCTCGGCTTTAATACAGTCTGCAGTCTTCACCTACCTGTTCATTATTTCCCCTAAACAACCATACAAATGAGAATCACTTAGTGGTCTAGTGGTAAGATGTTTGGAAAACTCAGACTTTTGCCCGAGTTCGATTACCTTCCTACTCTACCAGGATTTGCAGTAAAAAAAAAAAAAGAAACAACCATATAAGTATTGAATTTTGAATTTTTCTAATTATCCCAAAATTGTTCGGTCCTCTTCAAATTCGAGCCAACAGATAATACCCAATATTTAGTAACGTTCTAAATAATTATTATATTCTAATTATATCAAAAAAGGAATAATTCTATATTTCTTTAATTTTCTTTTTGAAGGGGGAAAGAGAAATGATGAGATGTCCTGGGATGAGATTCAAACCCGAGACTATTGTCTAATAACACGTTATTTGACTATTTGAACTACATCCGAATCTAGGAAGCTCTGATACTTCTCTGATGATGTTGTACCGTAGCGGATACGTATCCGATACAATATCTTACCCGGTACTTCATGGATACATATACACATGGAAATAGATAGAATTTATTATATTGCTCATTTTTTTAGCATTTTTTTATGTGTATATGTGAGTTATTGCATTTCAGATTTGATTACTTATGAAATTTTCATTTTTATACTTGAAAATTTGTTTTTTTAATTATACTTAGTTCATCTATAATTTCAATAATATAAAAATACATAATATTATATGTATATATACCGTACTCGTATTCTTAAAATTTCAAAATATATCGTATTCTCGTACCCATGTTGTTTGTATTCGTGTTCCGTATCAATATTTCATAGATCCAAATCCAACTCATTTATATAATTTTCACATTTTCACTTAAAATAATGATTAAATTTAATCATATTTCGAGTACTAACTATCACCAGATAATATAAATTTTTGATGTAAATTTCCAAACTTATGAATTGTACACCTTCAACTTGAGAAAATCATATACATTAAAAAAGATCGTCCGCAAACAAACTAATGTAAGTCCCGGACCATTCAATTCGTGCAAAAATTCCTCCATAATATTTTAAAGATGCCTAAAGAAATCAAAAACTGTAATATAGTAAGCATAACATTGATTTGAGACGAGGAAATTCGATGACTGATAATTAGATTTATTTTTTCCTTGTTAGATTTGCGAAGGGGAAATTCGTAGAGGCAAATATGTGAAGAAACGAGCGAGGGGAAATGGAACTTTTTTTTTTTTAAATTAAAACAAAAAATAAGAAGAAGATATTTGCAACTATGTTTAATTAAAATTGAAAATCAATAAATAAAAGAAAAAGAATGGCCGACATATTCCAATACCCTCGGGCAGTATCAGTGGAAAAGGTGTCTTAATTAGAAGGGACAAATTGAGCACAGCACATAAAAGAAATTTTTTTTTTTTTGACGCAACATAAAAGATTTTTTTGAGGATTCAACAATTAGGCAAGACCTGTACCAGCTAAAAACTTTCAAATATAGCTACTATCCCCATTGTACTAAAATACTGGGTTCGATTTCGGTGTGTGTCCGTTCTATTACTATTCCTAGGAAATGGATCCTCTCCATTTAGGATATGTAAATTTTTTGTGCATTTAGAGAAAGAAAGATACATGTGCATCTATACATATGTATAGATGCACATGTGTCTCTCTCTCTCTCAAAATGCACAAAAAATTTACACCCCCTAAATGGAGAGAATCATGCTCCTATTCCCATTGTACTAAAAAAAACCACATTCACCCCTACCATTTTGTTTTTTGGGAATTTCTATGTCACATCGAGTATAATATATTCTTTTTTTGATATTTTACTTTAAAGATATATTTATTTATCCATTTTCACGAGATCCAAGTACAATTGTTTTATTTTAAAAAGTATATATTTATCTATCACGACTATTCATGAATCTCACCAAACCTAGTTCAAACTAACAAACCTTGTTTTTTTAAAGCATAAAATATTATAAAACAAGTATAATTTTATTTTCTAACTTTTTTGGTTAGAATTGAAACATAACTAATTTAAATACATTTTTGTTTATTTCACAAAAAATTGCTAGTAATTTTTTTTGAAAATATCTAATAATTTATTTCCAACTTTGAAAAGTGAAAAATATGAAATGAATTTAAAAATGAAACCAAATAGGCTCTATAGTTTGTTTCCTGTACATTTTTTTTATTAAAAAGTATTGTTGGACAACTGTGTTTTTTTTTTTTTTTTTTGAGAAAGTTGGACAACTGTGTTTGAAAGCACACAAAAGCACAAGAAATGAGATGGAACTTAACATAAATGTCTAAGAATTTTTTTGAATGAAATCAACTTTCTGGTGTGTTCAATTTTAGATAATGAATTAAGGATTTGGAATGAATGATACAAAATCTATGTTATAGCTAGCTTGTTTCCTGTATTTTTACGAAATAACTTTGAACTATGAATTAATAATCATTAGTTAAAGTCTCCCGTTTCCCAAAATTAATTTAAAGTCAAAAAATAAATTATGTTCCATATACGACCCTTCAATTTTAAGAAGGCTAATTAGTATAGTAATTATATATTTATATATTATTTATCTCACATCCTGAGATTTATGACTCCGATCCAATATTATTGTCGTTCGAGTATAATGAATCTATATAGTTATCATGATAATCTCCAAAAAAAATATAAAAAAATCTAGTTATCATGACAAAACTCTTCAAAAGCATTCTTATTGGTTTTTTGAATAAGTAGATAAAATAGTATCCATTTATGTTTTGAATGCAAATACATGTGCATGTAAAGATGGTAAATAAAACATAAAAAGTTACATCACCCCAATTATGTAGATAAAGTTGTAAGTTAGCATTTGTTATTAATCTTCAATTAACAGTTGGTAGAATTTTATCAATTAACACAATTAAATATATATATACTGAAAAAGTAAGTAAAATCAAGATGTTTCGTTTTATGAATGACTAATTTATAACAAAAAACGAACAGAGATAATACGAAAAATAAATGAATTTGGGTTGCATTAGGGCGGATGAATTAAATATTAGGATTTCAAATCCAAATAACAATTCTATTGAACTTGTTTGGGTAATATCATCATATGATGACTTTCAAAATTTTGAGATCCTATATTTATGATCAATTTTTGAGTGTGATGGATTTTAAATCCATTTTATATGAAATTAGTTAAAATAATACAAATTCCTTCATCGAAATGCAATCTTCAGGTAATCATGTATTAATAATTGGAAAAAGTACCATTTTCTTAAATGATTAGCTAAGGCCGGTTCTATTTATTGGAATTATTTAGATTTGAAAGGAGGATTTTGGCAAAAAAAGATCAAAAAACAAAATCAAATGACTCCATATTAATTAGTAGGATTTGAAATCCAACACAATGCCTGAAAAAATTGTTTAAACAAACTCAATAAATTTATTATTATAAATTAAATATTTTTAATTTCATATTCATCAATTCAAATGAAACCTAATTTAAATAGTGGATTATTTGCATTGATATGGTTGGATTAAATAAGGATATAAGGAGTGACTCAAAAAAAAAAAAAATAAGGATATAAGGAGGCTTAATCAGTAATGATAAGGATTAATTGCGTACGTGGCCTGGTGCTCATCAGTGTGACATTTGTGGCCCAAATTATTGGTTGATAACTCCGATAAACTTAAATAAATTTAAGAAAATTATTATATCCTCAATCCTTTTAACTAACAAAACGACCCTTGGTTATCAATTTCATCCATAAATAAGTTACCTAAACTTGTGATAATTCAAATTCATCCATTATGGTCAGCATTTTATAAGTTATCACAGTCATACATAGCCCCAGAACCAAATTGGGGCCACCAACGAATTATCAATCAATAAAAGTCGTTGACGTGAGCCTAATTATTTTATTTCACACCAAATATGTATAATGTAAATGTAGGATGTCCCTCTTGGACAGTAACTTATATTTTAATATACGGGCATTGCATTTAGCATAAATATATTTGGATCAAAGGATTGAACTTCAAAGAGTTCAAATTTACAGAAACAATTCATATCAATAATTGGACTATGAATGTCCTGGGAATAAATTTTCATATGCTTTATAGACTTCATTGGGAAATATAAAACTCTTTTATTTTCAAATCATTTAAATTCTAGTTTCTTTATCTCGACACTATATATATTTAAAGCTTTAAAAACGCAATTGGATATCCAGGGACGGATCCAGAAATTTTTTAGGAGGGGGGCACAAAATAAAATAAATATAATGAGTAATTACCAAAAAAAAAACGAGGTTCGGAAAAATCTAGAGGTTTTTGAAAATTATAAAAATAAACCTTGACGTTAGATTCCATATTACATTTTCCCCCTTCATAAGCTAAAAGTATTTCAAAAAATCTCCATAATATTTATAAAAATATTACAATTGTCCCCTTAAATTTAAGACATAATCAAACCTCAGATTTTTTTTTAATTGTAATTTTGGAACATCCCTATTTTTTTTTTTGTAATTAGTACAAACTTTATTTAGCCCTTAATATAATTATAAGTACATCCAAAAAAAATTGTTCTAGCAATCTAGCAATTATAATTATAAGGAGAGATCATTAAAGGGGGCAGACTACGCCTTTCTTAATTCCTAATATAATTTTTTTTTAAAAGTTGTGGGTGCACGTGCCCCCACAAGAGGTAACGTACGTCCGTCTCTGTGGATATCCTTTCATTTTGGATTTTCTTTCTGCTCTGGAATATATAGATGATGGTTTTTTATTTTTTGAAAGAAGAAGAATGAATTATGATAGTGTGGTTGAATATGAGATGAAAATTAATTGGATTTATAAATATTTAAATAATGATTAGATATGATTGATCGTTATAAATATTTAAGTGGGTAAATATTACAATTTATGGAAAAACCGGTAACAATGATTGGTTGTGTTTTTTTTTAAATGAATAGAAATGATTTGTGACAGAAAAAATGAAATGAAAGTTTTCATAAACAGTCACATTTTGGAGTAAAAAAAAAAATCTCCAGCAGATCGAAATTGAAAATTTCTCATAAGCAATCGATCCATGTACAATGGATTAAATTAGTGCATAAGACTTCCTCCATTTCATTAGCTAATTTTTTCAATATTAAAATTCTCTGCATATTTAAGGTAACCTATCCAAATCCAGTACACCTATTTTTTCTCCTCCAGATGGATAAAAGTCCTCTTCTCTCTCTCTTCAATTATATCATTTATTTCCCCATAAAACTCAAATTATTTGACATATCCTCCAAACCAAGGGGATTTTTTTATAAGTTTGTAGGCACGGTCCATTTGTCACGTCATTACCAGAGACTGGCTTTTGGAGATCCTGAAGAAATACCAAGAATATATTTTTAGAATCCCATTTGAATCTAGCTATTTGACATTGCACCAATGATTGTTAATTAAATACTTAGGAAAAAAGGGCATCCGGCCTCAATTAAAACTTTAAATATTATTGTTGGCCATGGATACTGCTGGGGGCCAGTTTTTGCATGAAAAGGCAGAATATGCACGTAATTGTCACTCCTCTTTTCAATATATATTCCGTGATTAATTTTATTCAGGATGCATCAACCCTCAGTATAAAGTTAAGTTTTGTCATATAATTTTTAGGGCTGACATGTTGAAGGATATAGATTATTTGCACGCAAGGGGATTAACTGTAACATTTTTAAATTCTATAGTTAGGTTTATAATTTTGGCCCCTAGAAAAATAAAAAATACCTATTTTTTTATTAGTTTTATGAAAACTAAATCTTGCCCCCAGTATTCATTTTTTGGTTTCGTCTCTGGTTCTATTACTTTCTCAATGGGTTACAAATTGTTGGGATTATGGGGTCCCAACGATCACCCTTAGGATTCTTGTACGCTTACTGCTACATCGAAGCTGTGGTGGCCCAACTTGCCGAGGACCCATATGGATTCTTGCGAAGCCCCTCATGTCCGTCCACCACTTAGTGTGGGGCTCTGCGTTGTCGTTATGAACTATAGGAGTGCCCTACAGGAATCAACCTTGGGTTGCACAGTTAAAAGTAGAGCTTAAAGGATTAATTAGATATATATATATATATAATACCAACAATGTGCATCTTCTTTCTGGTGCTAATCATATAAAAACTCTATAGTTAAGCGTGACTGACTTGGGGTAATTATATGATGGGTGACCCACTGAGAAGCCATTTTCAATGAGTGCGTGAGTGATGACAAAATTTCAATCAAAAAAATTTAATAATACAAGCAAATTTCAATTAGTTGCCTTTTGATGTTTACTACATAAATCTGAAAATGAAAAAAAATATTTATCATATAAAAATAGTGAAATATGAGTAGGCCCAGTGGCACAACTAGACAATTAAACTTTGGGGGCTAATTAATTTTGAAGGGGCTATATTAATAAAAAAAATAATAATAATCAACTTTGTGCTCTATTGGTTGAGATATGTGTTGTAAGGGTGAATGACCCGGGTTCGATCTCATACGAGTGCGTGTGTCCTCACCCCAAATTCCCCCATTGTACTCAAATTAAAATATACATAGGGTAATGAAGTTTTGGAAAATTTTGATAAACCCCCCTCATGCCCCTACAAGGCTCCGCCCATGAGTAGGCCTGAAAAGATATTTGGTATTAATGATAAACTGAATAAAACAACATTTGAAAAGTTTAAAATTTAAAAGTTGAGAAAGATGTTGGTTTGAAATGGAAATCCATGCTTTTACCATACCAATATGGTAATGTAATTGGTCTAATTTCTAAAAAGATTTGCAAGATATAAAAGTTTATATACTCCAATTTATGTCGCAGTCAGTCGACGACTATTACTTTTGGCCTAATTTGCACATTGGTAAAATTGTGATGGTCGAACTTGCTTGTTAGGCTGTAGCCATACCTATACGTCTAATTATCAACATCTTATTTTTTCTTTCATGTCACATATTCCCGACTTCGCCGGAATAATTCTAGACCCTCAAAACGTCCATACTAATATTCTGAAGCAATGCAAATCGCGAGATGTCCAGTGCCTTAACTAGCTACAGGTTCCTAACAAATATACTCTTGCGTACAAAGAGTCCAAAGGCGCGCGACCCTTCTTCTAGCCTCCTCCAAGAAGCTGCTGGTTTTCAGTATATTCGAACTCCAATTTTACTGTTGGAGGCAAGACAATATTGCTGATTGGTCAATCAATTGAGACGTGACCAACCGACTTGAGCACGGAGAATTATAGTAATATACATTAAGGGGTACTTTGGCCTAATGATACGTTGTTAAAATTTAAGTGATGGGTTTACTCGCCAAACAATGAAGAGCAAGTCTCTTGTGAGAAGGTCTCACGGATCTAAATCCGTGAGACGGACCTCCTAAGGGCTCCGTCTTGAGAACATGAACCATGAAAATAAATTTAAAAATAATAATGAACCATGAAAAAACAAAAAATAAACACTAAAAACATGAATCATGAAGAATAAACCCGAAAAACAAAAATAAACCCAAAAAATAAAAAATAAACCCTAAAAAAAACTAAAAATCCTAAAAACCCAAATCAATTAAAAATAAACCCAAGAAACAAAATAAAGTAATAAACCCTAAACAAACAAATATAAACCCTAAGAAAAATAAAATCTGAAAAAAAAACCTTTAAAACTTTGTGTAAGGGCTCCGTCTCACGGATCTAAATCCGTGAGACCGTCTCACGCAAGTTTTTGCCAACAATGAATACATGCACTGGTTAAATTATATTGTAAATGAATTAATTACTATGCTAGTCGCCCTTATTGAATTTTCATTACAAAAAAAATATTAATTACTTATGCATAATTGCACCCCTGACTACGCATCATTTGTTTTCATATCGAAAAAATAATTAATTATTGAGAAGCTGATTCATATACTCAGAAAAGTGGATGATGATTCAGAGTGAAGTATGGGTCCTGGGGGTTACCGACCAATACAAGTCATAAATAGAATCCTCACCACAGTTTTAATAATTGCAACAAGTCAACACCATAGCCTTCGTGGAAAACTGGTTTTATATTTAGGCATCAACTTGTGTGGTTTATATCTGTTCAAATTGTTGATTAGTGACATAATCACTTCAATTTTTTTCTCTGTTTCTTGGATTTTTGCCCCAATTTTTCAAATTAAATGAGCTTATTTTTTCTTTTTTTCCCTATACAGTTATTCTTATTTTTTTTTATTTTTCTTATGCTGCCAAAAATACATGATTCTACTATTGCCACTTGTCCAATCATCCATCAAAACGTGATTCCCTCGAATTTTATTTTTTCAAGCTCTAGATAATATTAATTGGAAGCTATGTATTTGCGATATCATATCCTCTAGTTCAAATTTGATAGTTTTTTTTTTATTTAGTAGTTTAGATTTGTATTTTATGCTTTATTTCATCTAATAAATAATATTCAAGTATATAATTAGTTTATTTAATCAATAAAAATTTATTTTAAAATTACAAAAACATGACTTGTATTTACGAATTGAAATATACATTAAAATACTAAATGAAAAGGATGACTCAAAATGAATAATTTGTCCACGTTCGGTTGGCTCCATTGAGAACCATAAAAATTGCAACTTGCTAAGTCACGAGGTGGTTTGTATAAGTAAAACAAAGAATAAAACAGACTTTCATGTTCTCTATAGCCTAGTTCACAGGCTTTCATCATCTCTATAGCCTAGGTAGTCCAATTAGTAAAAATAGTACTCTATTATTCTTTCACTATTTAACTATAATTTTGGAAGCGCGTTCTTGTTGAAATAGATCTTAGCTCTCCTCTTCAGGAATGCATAATGGTTGAACGAGCAGGACATTGCTCTTTTGACTCCATAGGATATGAAAATATTCCGGAATATTGTGTTCATTGTCGGATTGTAGGTCATAATATTAATCGGTGCGGACAATCCACAACTTGAGGTAAAATTAGGCGAGATGTTGAGGTGCGTCTTTGTAGTATATTCGGTGGGCGGAGACATTATAATAGGGGAGGTCTCCGGCTAAAAAGGATAAGGAGGTGAGTGAAACTTGGGTACAAGTGAAAAAAAAAAGGGACGATTTCGAAAGACAACCCGGATAACAAAGATCTTATTAAATGGGTATTTTATGTTCAAACTCATTTGATATCTTTGAAGAGCTTGATGCCAATCGTCAACAACAGGAGACAAATCATACCAATTTTGATGGTGGAGAATTACATGGCAATGGAGACATCATTTACGGTTAAGAACAATGATAAAGATGCTCAAGGATACAAAGAGCGTTCACTGGTGGTCTACAAACCGCAACCATCAATATACATATTTATAATAGCGCATTAATCAATTATTGACAATGAGAATATAACAATGACTTAAATAAGGCTATTACAATGAATAACAAGAACCCTATTAGTAATTACGTGTTAACACCTAGTGATCCTTCGGAAAGTTTTAATTCGATCTTTCGGAGAGCTTTCAAAAATAGGCAATAGTCCCACAAAAGAGGTGGTCCGATATGGCGGAAGACGAGAGCAAGATGAAGAAGAACAACACAAATCGAAGCTTTAAAGACCAAGCTAGGCGTCTCTTCAACTACTCCGCTTGTCATTCACTCATGTGCTTCCTCGGGTTTATGAAGAATATGGACATTGTAGCTCGAGGATCTGGGACCGACATTCCACAAAATCCATCGATCATCAAGACGATCTCGAAACACGTGCAATAACAACAAATGATAATATCACTAGAAAATCTTTGAGAAAAACGCCCTTCACTCAAATTGCGTTTTTAAGTTATCTTTGTGGTTTTTCCCGAATTTTGCATTATTTTTCTTTTTTTTTCAAGTCATCCTCTGGGCTTCAGTTTTGGAAACTTTTTCCCTTCACTCAAATATATTTTCTTGTATATTTGTAGATTTTCTGTCTTCTTCTACCTTTTCCTTTTTTCCAATTTTTTTTAACGAATAGGGGTGGCAAAAGGAAAGGAAAAGGCAAACACGTTTAACAAATAAGAATTAATTATATATGATGACCAACTGGAATCAGCCCAAGAACACAGACACGTTTCTCATACAACTACTTATGTTGTTTGTCCATCCAATTAGTCGTTCCACACTTCTTGAATTTCAACTTTACTTTTCCTCCTCCACATAACCGGTGTAGGTTTCAACGGACCTAGATCAATAAAAAAATATATATATAAGTGAAGGCCCCTATGTTTACATAAAAATAACTAAAATATTATTGTAAATGTAATTTTATTGATTTAACATATAAAATACTTATTTAAGTAATAACACAAATATATCATACCCCAATTTTAACATTTCAATTTTATTAAAATAAATTTATAAAAAAAGATCGTTTAATATAATTTACTATAGACAAAAGAAAAAAAAAATTAAATAAGTTAGCTAAGAATTTTTCTTGCATTTTTATCTACAAGTCATTAATGAATCTTTCATAATCAATTGGCTTTTGAAATTCACTCTCTCAATTGAAATCAAAGACAATTGCAAAGTTAAAGTGACTTTTTATATTTTGCAAGATTAAATCATATCATAATTCAAGACAATCTAAGTTCACTTTTAACTTTTTTTGCCAAAAAAACAAAGAAAAAGTTAGAGATAGAGGAGGAGAAAAATAAATTTAATTGTGCAATTGTCAAAACTTGAACCCATCAACTCAAGACCTCTAGAGTTTGTTTCTTTTTAAGTAAGTTGGGGTATTTTTTTATTTTTATTTTAATAAGTTGGAAGTAGGGTTGGAGGGGAGGGGATAAATGTCAAAGAAACTGAAATATACAGGGTTCGAACTTTGGTCAACACATTTTTAAAGAGTGAACAATACCACTTGAACTACACGATCGTGGTTCAAGACATCTAGAGTTAAAGATAGAGTCTCTGCAATTTTGCTATCTTACAATATTTATGTCATTTGTATCAACATCTATAAACTATAACTAAACAATATGTATACATATAAATAAAAAAAACACCAGGAGCCTTTGTCGGAGGGAGCCCTGTGTTGCAGCACAACCTGCGCCGCTCCATGGCCACCTCTGCTCCTCCATATTATAATATTACAATTAGAAAATGGATTATTTCTGACATATTAGTAGTATATATGTAATACTCGCCAAAATTTGTTGGTTTTATTTTGTTTCCGATTATCACAAAATAAAGTTTTGCCTTTACAATCATTTTTTTCCAACAACAAATTATCCTTAAAACACTTTGGCTTTTTTCCATTCAGGGATTATATAATAACTTCCATAGTCATGTAACTTATTTTTAGCCATGATTGTCTGACTTGTTTTTTTTTAACGTTTATTACTTGACTTATAAAAATCCACAATTTATATTTGAAAATTATATAATATATATGGTCATTTTTATACAGTTGATAACACATGGCTTTTTTTCCGTAAAAACAGGAGATTGGAAAAAACCATTTGGAATATAAGATCCCATCCGAATGAATTGAAGCCAGGGATGATTGCCAATTTCTTTTAACAATTATTAGTTGCCTTATAAAAACCCACAATTTATATTTGAAAACTATATAATATATATGGTCATTTTTATACACTTGACAATTATTCACACGGTAAAATAGAAGATGAAGACCATTTTGAATTATCAAACCCACAACCTAATCGGATGGGATCTTCTATTCCAGAATGTTATTTCATCTTTTTTTTAACGGATGATTGCGCGTGTATAGAAGTTAACATATTAAAAACCCACAATTTAGGCTTGATTTATCTTCAAAATAAATATGGAATCACTATATACGTGACAATCATCCGTTAAAATTGAGATGAAAGACCATTTTAGAATAGAAAGATCCCATCCGCAAGCTAATATGGTTATCACAATTGATCGATGAAGTCAAAGTATTTAGATACTAGAATAAATAGTGAAGAATTATTAATATTGATGAGGTGTCCAAAAACACCACACTTTCTCAATTAAAGAACACCCCCACGCAACCCCGGAGTCCACTCCCCTGTCCCACCCTCATCCTCCACGAAAACTACACCTGTATCTCGCGTTCATTTAAAATTTCAATTCACTAAATGTATGTTATAACTTATATGTACGTGAATAACAATAATAGGTAAGTTTTATTTAGCGCATTGAAATATCAAGTCGTGAAATAAAGAATAGAAGCAAAAATAAAAATCCAAAATGGTGCACAAAAAATGCACAAGGCCTCAGCTATATAAGACACACTTGACATCCATCGAAATTCATCCATCTATCTGCCACAGAGTTAAAACAATACTCTATCCCTCATCATCTCTTTTTGCTAAAATACAAACTTTTCATACTCTTTTTTCTTCACGGGCCACATATTAAACAGAGTGTACAAATAATTGACAAATGGCTACACTCCCTGAAACCAAACAAGACGCTGAAACTACTCTCCCTGATGCCTGGGACTATAAGGGCCGCCCCGCCCGAAAATCCTCCTCCGGCGGCTGGTCTAGCGCCGCCATGATTCTCGGTATATATATATATATATATATATATATATATATTCAACCATTACATTACTAAAACTGGTTAATTTTATATCCTCCTTGTAATGATATTTAATTTGATGATATTTGGTGTCAGGGGTTGAGGCCTGTGAGAGATTAACTACGCTGGGGATAGCTGTGAACCTTGTGACATACTTGACTGGGACCATGCATTTGGGCAGTGCCACGTCAGCCAACAATGTCACAAACTTTCTTGGGACTTCTTTCATGTTGTCTTTGCTGGGTGGATTCGTAGCTGATACTTATCTGGGAAGGTACATAATTTTGTGGAAGATAATGAATTTTGATCTGTTTTTGTCTTTTGTTGAACTAGTAATAAAGATTCATTTTGTGTGGTGTCGTTTTACTTTAATTTCCAGGTATTTAACCATTGGCATCTTCGCCACCGTTCAAGCTATGGTAAGCACATGATTACACATTATTTTTAAGGGATTCAGATTTCTTGTTCCACTTAATTTCCCTGTTTCACTCATATTCTGTTGAATCGGATGAATGACACATGTACAAGATGATGTCATAATTGAACACGTGTTTTCATCCAATGTATGGAATAGGGAGTGGAATATGAGATCTCATCGTATTTTCAGGTCATCATTTTGTTATTAGCTTTTCTTGATATTACCAATTATCATCTCATATATAAAGGGATTAATTAATATATGAAAATAGTCCCCCAAGAATATGCTTATACTTGATTTCATCATCTCAATTTTTCTCTTCTTGTTTTCAACGTGATACATATATCACCAATTCGTGAAGAGGAAAATCGAAATTGAATAAAGGACTAAAAAGAGGACTACGATGAAATATAAAACAATTAAACATTTTTCAATGTACATCACCAATAGTGAAGAGGAAAGTCGAAAAAGCGAAATATTTCAATATTTCATGCTTGACATTTAATTAAATATATTAATTAATTCCTTCTTGATATATAATAATCAGGGTGTGACCATATTAACAATCTCAACCATAATCCCAAGTCTCCGGCCACCAAAATGCACCGCCGGCAGCCAATCATGCATTCCGGCGAGCGGCAAACAGCTGATGGTCCTCTACATGGGCCTCTACCTCACCGCCCTCGGCACCGGCGGCCTCAAGTCCAGCGTCTCCGGCTTCGGGTCCGATCAGTTCGACGAAGGAGACATCAAGGAGAGGAAACAAATGATAAAATTCTTCAATTGGTTCTTTTTCTGCATAAATATAGGATCACTGGGAGCGGTTACTGTTCTGGTGTACATACAGGATAATCTGGGTAGGGAATGGGGGTACGGGATCTGTGCCTGCGCCATTGTTGTGGGGTTAGTGGTGTTTTTGTCAGGTACGAGACGGTACCGTTTCAAGAAGCTTGTGGGTAGCCCGCTTACGCAGATCGCCGCCGTGTTCGTGGCGGCGTGGAGGAAGAGACGCCTCGAGCTGCCGTCGGATTCTTCTCTTCTGTTCAATGTTGATGATATTGTTTCTGGTGGTGGTGAAGGGCAGAGCAAGAAGAAGAAACAAATGTTACCACACAGCAAGGATTTCCGGTGAGTTAATTACTAATTAATTCCTTAATTAGTTTATATCTTTTTGTTTTTCTTTTTGGTTTCTCGATGACTTCCTTAACTGTAATAACTGTCTTCCCTAATTAGGGGTGTCAATTTGGGTCACTGTTTTAGGTTCGTGTTTGATGTTGGGTTATATACTCAAAATACATCAAAAATTAAATAAAAGATAAAACAACTACATTTTAGATAAATTGATAACTTCGTGTCGGATTAATGTTGTTGGATCGTCTTCGTGTTTAATTTGATTAGGTCGTGTTTTGTTTTTCGTGTCGGGCTAGTGATTGACACCCTATCCTAGTGCTTTATTTATTTATTTAATTTTAATTTGCTCTCTCACACTTAATTAGAATGTATTTGTAATTTAGTGATTGAGACAAGTTTAATGGGATGATTGTCTGATTAGGGTAAGTTTAGATACCTACCCAATAATACGACACGTTTATATAATTACAAATATGATAGATCATTATAACACATAAATATCTATCATTGAAATATATGTTATCGTTGAAAGTTGTGTGGGACTGTTGTCTTTGTAGCTAAGTTGATGCAAAGCGTCATCCATTTTGGAATGGAGTGTTGCATTATTTGCATGAGATGATATTATTCATGAAATGCCAAAAAGTAAAATTGGACCAGTTTAGGACAACATGGAAACTTATCACAACTTGGCGGTCCACCTTCATCGTTTTTATAAGGTAGTAATTAAATCCTATTGGTTCCCAGAGTTATTGATCACAAGTTACAATATTTGGGATCCAATTAAATCAGTTGAGTGATTTGACTTCAAGTTGAATATTTTTGCCAAAAAGAGAGAAGTGGGCCATCAATTGTGCTGATTGATTTCTTGTCCAGAACATATTTAAATCTGATTAAACTTTGGACTGCACATTCAAATGTCATATAACCTTTGAAAAGAGTTAGCTATTTTTGGCAGTTTTTACTGATTGCTGTTTTTTTTACCCAACTGATTGCTGTTTTTTTTCAGTGTGGATGATTACCCAACAATTTTTCCTTAATAATGGTATAATACTATGTGAAATCAATTATATGCATGGACAGAATAATTGAAACATTAAACATAGTGGACCCCTATTATTAATGTTACATTATTTCAGTCCCTTTGGTATTTTACATTCAGATCATACGAGTTTTTTTCGATATTAATATATGTCTATTAAAAGCACTAAAATATCTAGGGAAATATATCGATAAGGTAAGTGAATGTAGTGTTTCACTAGTAAAAAGATATATCATATTCAGGGGCGGAGCTAGACGTGTAACTTTTGGGGGCTAAGTAATTTTAGGGGTTAAATCAATAAAAAATAAATATTTAATACTAAGAATTAATATTTTAAAATAAAATATACATAGAAAAAACCAGAAAAATTTACAGATTGTAGGGAATATATAATAATATAAAGGTTGCTCAAAAAAAATATATAAAGAGATAACTACAAAAATTGCCTATGAGGTTTTGGGTAACATTTTTCCTTTTCAAGAGCCTCTTTAATTTATAGAAATATTACAATTAACCCCTCTTATATTTATAGAAATATTAATATTAACCCTTAAAGTAAAGGCATAATCAAATCTTATGGGTAATTTTTAGAATTTTAAAACTTTTTTGGGTTGTAATTACGCAAACCTCAGGGGTGGTTTTTGAATTGCCCCTAATATATACTATGTAACTCACAGATAATTTCATAGTCAACTTGTCAGTCTGGAGAATCTTAAGTATATACTATATATGGGCTAGTGCAGCTATACATGTCCATCCATATGGGCTCTTTATTTCTTGTTTCAATTTTCAGTAACAACAGAATCTTGCTGATGGATACTACCTTCCCATACAATAAAAATGCATCAATTTGACTCCTATCATCAATTAATGCATTTATTGTTAAACAACAAAAATATCCAAACATAAGGTCCCCTAAATTGTCCCTTTTTAACATGCACCTATCTAAAAGGTCATAAAGAACATTTATGTAACTTAGTCAACTTAATCAAATGGTCCAACTAAGGGACCAAACACAATAATCATCATCTAATTAGGGTGCATTTTTGCTTGTAGTTTCCTGGACAAGGCAGCAATCAAACCTCAAGGGTCGACCAACGGAATCACAACGGCAAACAACAAATGGTACCTTTCGACCCTAACCGATGTCGAAGAAGTGAAGCTTGTCATAAGAATGCTGCCCACATGGGCCACAACAATATTGTTCTGGACTGTCTATGCTCAAATGACAACATTCTCAGTTTCACAAGCGACCACCATGAACCGCCACATCGGCAAATCATTTGAAATCCCGGGTGCAGCCCTAACCGCCTTCTTTGTTGCCGGCATCCTCCTCACCGTCCCCATTTACGATCGTGTCATCGTTCCTATCTGCCGTAGGATTTTAAAGAACCCCCACGGCCTCAGCCCCTTACAACGTATTGGGGTCGGATTAGTCCTATCCATATTGGCCATGGTGGCGGCCGCGTTGACCGAAGTCAAAAGACTCCAGGTAGCGCGGTCCCATGGTCTGGCGCATGACCCCACATCCACCGTGCCATTAAGTGTGTTCTGGCTGGTCCCACAATTTCTTTTGGTGGGGTCCGGTGAGGCGTTCACGTACATTGGCCAGTTGGATTTCTTTCTTAGGGAGTGCCCCAAGGGGATGAAAACCATGAGCACGGGTTTGTTTCTGAGCACACTGTCGTTAGGGTTCTTCTTTAGTTCGATTTTGGTGACGGTTGTGCATAAGGTGACCGGTCACAAGAAGCCGTGGCTGGCTGATAATCTGAACGAGGGGAAGCTCTATGACTTTTATTGGCTGTTGACGATTTTGAGCGTTTTCAATCTCGCGATATTTTTGTATTTCGGGAGACGGTATGTGTACAAGGAGAAGAGGCTTGCTGAGGAGGGTATTGAGTTGGAAGAAACTGATGTTGTTTGCCATTAGAATTGCACTTTTTCGCAGATTTTCAGTTTCAACTATTAAGGTTTTAAGATGACGTCTTTTATATATATATATATATATATATATGTACAAAAAGGATGTGGAAAAGAGTCATAAGCATGAGAAAAAAGTGATGACTCTTTTGTTTTGTTTTGTTTTTTTTTTTTTCCTTTTCTTTTTGTCCTTTTTGTTGTAACATAATATAGCCATATAGGTAGCCAAAATAATGACGAAAGGTGTTTGGCTAATAAGCATTCGGGAACGCCGAAGAGGGATCGGTTAAGTGATCATGTTTCGATGCAATGCTGTCCATATATTTGTTTGGAAGTGAAGTATTGGGAATCATATATTGTGCTATAAGCTTAGTCCTTGTCTATACTTTTCAAATGAATCCTTTATTTTAAAATAATAAGGATAATTACAGAAATACCCTGCGGTTCAGGCTAATTAAAAAAAGCCTAGAGATTTTCAGAAATTACAAAAAAAAAAAAAACCCTTTTGGTTTGATCCGTCTTACATTGCAACTCTTCATACGCAAATAACATTTCAAAAGCTACCCTTACATTTATCAAAATATTACAGTTACCCCTTAAATTTAAGATACAATCAAACCTCAAGAGTTTTTTTTGTAATTTTCAAAAACCTTGTGTTTTTTTAATGAGCCCGAACCTTAGGAGGCTTTTTATAATTATACCAAAATAATAATAGTAGTTTGGTAGTAATTTTGAATGAAGTTTTAGATAATACACTTCTCCAAAAAAGTCATTCTAAAGAAGTTAATTGGAAACTGAAACTTAGTGCGGGATTAAATTATTTAAGGTTATCATCGTAGAACATCCGATCATTTCCAAATAAATTAAATGAGAAGGGTCTTATATGAGACCGTCTCACGATATCTAAGTTAATGAGACGGATCCTAAACACATACAAAAATATGGATGGATATGAATTTGGGTCAAAACTCTAGGACCCGCCTCATGGATTATATCCATAAGTCCGTCTCGCACAAGTTTTTGTGTAAATTAAATTTGCTAAGCTCATTTCATTAGACATTGTCTGCACACTATATATATCTCAGAAGTGATATATAGCTAATTTTGATATTTCCGAAAGATTGATTTTCTTTCCAGATACTTTCAAAAATAGGAAAAAAGAAAACGTAATTATTTAAAATTGATAAAAAAAAAAAAAAAAGGAGTGTGTAGCTGGTTTGAGTATTCTTCTGCTGCCGAAGACAGTTTTTACAAGACAGGAGTAACATCGTTAAAAACAAGAAATTAATATTATCACACACGAGTGTGAAGGTTGTCAGCCAAACACGCCTTTAACTCGACTAAACAGTGTCAAGGTTATTAGAACCACATCACCCAGAAATACATAGCAGGACAACAAGCTCATCAGCTTTTTGCACAAGTATTATCATTCAACCGATTCATCAGGCTAACGGTTCATCAGTTCACAAGGGGCGACATTATTTAGGCCCTGTCGAATTACAATTACAACTAACCGATGCATTTATTTAGAATAAAAATAACAAATAACTGCCTACGTCTAAACGCTGAGCTCACAGCTAGTAATGCTGGGAACTTGAATAAATGGGAGATCCGCATACAAAATCTTGTGAAGCACAACCTCATGTTGCATGCTACTTTTTGTGCTATGTTGTAATTTTTGCTAACTAAAAGGACTGGTTGTCGAATTCAAGTTTCCTCCGGGCTTAAACTTTGTGAAACCCCAAGTGATGATATTGATGGAAGGAATAAAGCAGCAAGTAATCCATGAATGTTTACAGTATGCCGCTAGCTTTCCTAAAGGCTTTTCTCTGTCCTGTATTTAGCAGCAAATGCAACAGAGTCAGAGATATTGAAGGTAGTATAACTAAAAGATCATTTTCCTCCTGAAGAAGCTGTGCAATAAGATAGTAAAGTAACCATCCGTATTTTCCAAGTCCACAATAGCTACATCCAATTCAATAACATTCTTAAAACACCTTCATGAAACGAATACTGGTGTAAGATCATAAGATTAATATTCTTTTTGTTTGATGAAGTAGGATTAATTACGAAACATAACCTTGAGGTTCAGTCTTATGAAAAAACGCAATTATCTTTCAAAATCACAAATACGCCCTGATATTTGTCTCTATTATACAAGTTGCACCCTTGAGAGGGTATATTTGTTAAGGAAATACAAACCTCAAGTGGGTGTTTGTAATACCTTAAAGGGGTATTTAAAATCTTAAAAGATTACTAGAGTTTTTTGTAGTTAGGCTAAACCTCAAGGGTGTTTTTTGTAATTTACACTATGAAGACTCTAAGTATATTGGGAACATTATCTGGATTAGTTTCATCAAAGTTCGGCAATTATATAATGGCTAGTAATTAGGTAATGCAGACTCACATAGGAATATAGATAAGTGATATACCTACTCTGAGGTCAGGAACCTTCGAAGGAATTAACAAGGTCTTCACCAATCTCACCAAAAATATTAGGGCATCCATCCCAATTCCGTTGCTCTCGGGCTTCCCAGTATCCGCCAATGTAACGGAACGGTCCTTCACCGTCTCTATCGAACCATCTGGGTTTCCAACCATGTTCTTGCAATTTCCTTGACTGTCATATGAATAGTACAAATGCTCTTATTACCAACATCCATAAAGGGGTATTCTAAAATAAAATATTTTGTTAATTGAAGCGTGATCATTTATGGACACTTTGGCAACTTTGTCAGAGTTGAAGCATTACAGCAACAAAATAACTGGTTTTAAAAGCTTTACAACCCCAAACTCTCAGAGTGTAAAACAAGTGTATCCAAGTTGAATAAACAAGCAAAAGAGTACTAAGGAAATTTTGTAATGATTCGAATAAACATGCTGATGACTTCTGTTTAATTGATCGCAGGAAATAACAATACTCAAACAAACAAGAACAAAGAACTAACAGAGGCACAAGACGCGCATGCTTAAAGTACTAGACCTACATCAATTGGCAAACAGAACCCCATCTCCCCTCCACAAACTAAACTGTTGGGTCCCGATTTGATTGCAAAAAAACAGTATTGAAAAAGGAAAATCAGGAAAAAAGAATATTTACCATATGTAACAAATATATATCTATCCGCTAATAATCAAAGAAAAGTAGCGCCTAGCATAGTTACTGAACCACTAATCATCTCTATCCCCACGGAACCCACCCTTCCTCCATAACGGTTCCCCTCCCGGCCCAAAAAAATGTTTAAATAATAGAAAAATAGGAGTTTCATATACCATTCTCTGTCGCATTTCCAGTCGAAGCTTCTCTGCATTTGCTTTGTCAAATTCCCCATTCTCCAGATGCCGTTGGTCTGGTCTCAGCCTCGAATCTGTAGGTGGGAGCTTCTCCTTCATCCGTGATCAAATACTTGGAATCAGATACAGCTATAAAAGGCAATTAGACATACATAAAAGAAAGCAGAACGAAAAAGAAGCTATCCAATACATTACCAGTACCTTCAGTCCTGGTGTCAATTCGTTCATTGTAATAGCGAAAGAAGTTAAGTTATAGCGAGTAGGGTTTGATGATGGCTTATTCTTTTTCCACAATAAAGATGCCTCAGACCTATCTTTCACATTTCCAGTTCCTTCTCCATTTACAAAATACATGCTATCATCCCACTTTCCAAATAATTGAGCAACTTTTTTTTCCCGTGACATCTTCAACAAACCCATGAACCTGTCAAGTTAGTACGATTCTTTTTTAAAATATCTGATCAAAAAATAAAACATGTTTCCTGAAAGTGTTGTACCCATGTAACAACTTATTAACTTCACAAACAGGATACGGAGTTCTAGTACAAAATACAAATGCAGTTGGATTTACCTGGTGAGGATTGCGTTCAAGAATAGACTGCTCTTTAAACTTGAGTTTGCATGAATACTGGCGATTACCTTGTATATGCATTGTTCCATGGTGGTCACAATATATATTACCAAGGATTAGATTATAGATGCTGGTTGTCACCTGAGAATACAGAACAAAGTTTAAGGTAATGTTTCATATATGAAGCCCCATGAACTGCGAATGAATAAACAAGGGTTCTTCGCACCTTGCTCCATTGGAAGATCTCTCCATCTTCAAACTCTAAATTAAGAGTTCCAACAGGATCAAGTTGAATTGATCTCCCCCAAAATTTAGATTTAAGGTTAGTGTCACACCAGAATTTCCAGCCTTTACCTTCACAGTGACAAGCAATGAGTGTGGGGTGGTGACTAACCTACTCCAAGAAAAAAGTTTAGTCAGTATAAAATTATTTCAAAACAAAGAATGCAAAGAACCGTCCCTTTCAAGATTAGCAAAAATAACAAAAAAAGGAATTAATTACAGTGTAAAATAACAATTGGGAAATAAGGCAGGTCAAATCGTGTTAAGAAATGTCAATGCTGAAACCACAGCTGCAAATGAGTCGAGTTTCAGAAAAATATTAGGCTGGTGATCAAGCAAGTCCTTAAAAATTTCAGGCTCAAGCTCATCACCAGAAATGTTAGGTTTAAGCTTGAGCTTGATGCCTTTTCGAACTTTGTTTGTAACTCACTAGAGGCCCAGGAAACATAAAAATGCATACAGAGGAGGGAATGAGAAACTCCCATCACAGTCAGTCCAATTGGGAGCGTTGGATTTGACATGTAACTTGGCAAGAATAACATGACAGCTCAAAATTAGGGGCGTAGCTAATACTCCTAAACCAAGAGGGATTTTGCAACAAATAAACAGAAATTTAAATTTGTACCTTGTGAAACTCATTTTTTGTCATGTGGAATTAACCATTAAATTTCTTTCCAAAAGAAATTATGCACAATCAATCAAAAAGTAAGGACATCAAGCACAAGCTTTATTCATTTTGGGCTAGCTAGTAATGACCATAATTCGAGCATGAGCTCCAGCACATTAAGATAGAAGATATATTCTATTTTACCTTCATTTACTCAGATTTTTCACCTTTTTCCTTCTTTCAAATTTAATACTAAAACATTCAGTTATAGAGTCTGGTGTGGTTGGGGCGAGCAACAATGGAAAACAAAGATGATGATACACATTTTGTGGTCGCGAATGGGGAAAACATGTTGGCGGTGAGCTTGGTGATCTAGAGACAGTAGTCGATTTGGTGTGCTGGCAGCAGAGGTGTTGAGTCTGGTGCAGGAAGTTTGAGGTGGAATGGTACTGATAGACCTTACTTTTCATAACAACTGCTAAAATGAACCTGCTAACATGAACAATATGGACGATTGCACTTGATGTTTTTAACTATTTGGTGATAGACCAATAGCCAGTCAATCATTTTGGACTGAATGCAACTTGCATAGTAGCTTTAGTCGAGTTTTCAAATCAAGCAAATTGACCCCCTAGTTGGGAGTAAAGAATCCAACACTGATGTCATTGAGTTCTGATCAACTCATGTTAATGAATACTTTCTTGAATGTTTGGTGATTGAAGGGTCAGATCAATGTAGGTCAAATGACAGCATGTCATAGGATGACGTTAGTTCTAGTTGACATGAAAATCTTTCTCCAGCCAATTTGTTACTGACTTCTAGAAACAAATAGCTTATGGACACTATATAGCAGTTGTGTGGTGGTGTGGAGAAAGACCACAATATCTGAAATCAGATATTGGAGCACAAAATTGGAAGCTATTGGACAAAAGTGAGAGATTTTATAACCACCTTTTCAGAGAAGAAGCGAATTCCTTTCTCTGGAAAATCAGCTTCGTAAGTTTCACCAAGTAATGGATTGAAGGGTTTACAGTGGCGGCCTTCTGATGAAGCATATCCAGATACAGCAAAAGCAGCAACATACAAAATCCTCATAAGACTGTTTCCCTGGAATAGCACCATTATGTTTTATCAATATATCAGGCATAATTCAAGCTACGAAATTTAAGTACATTTTCATGACACAGTTAATTCTCATAGCACTACATGAGTTGATCAAATTTAGAAGACCATAGATCCAAAGCCCATAAGCCATTGCTTCAGCAGCATGTGGCAAACAATGTATTACATAGAAATTTGACTTAAGCCACCTTTCTTACAATGACAGAAGAGATTATGGAGGATTATCATATGAAAATACTTGATCCCTATTTATCCTTTAATGGTCAGAAAGACATACATGTATTGCCGACCATTAAAGCCAAACACTTCAACCAGTAGAAATAAACTGATAAGCAACAGCTAGAGAAGCTGAGAAGAATTACTCAAAATAAAATCAGTGGAATACATGTACAATTAAACAACTAGTACTATTTTACGATTTATCAAACACAATGGAGATTAAGTTTTCTTATTATACATATATTATGAATTCAAGTGGTAAGTGTTAAAATTGATTATTAAAAATTACCAACAGCCTGTATCAAAATATTAAATGGGAAAAAAAAAAAGAAGAAGAAGAAGAGGAACAGAAGGCATCAACCCACACAGATTCATGTACTTAATAGAGCAAAAAGATAGATACAAGGTCAACAGAATGGAACATACCGCTTTCCCATGCTCATACGCCTGATCCAAAAGATGAGAATACTCTAGGTCTTCAAAACATTTTTGCAGAGACGATATTGGCTCGTTAAAATACACAGGGAGACATACTCGTGTCAAATCTTTACCAATGTTGTCCTTGATCATAGACCATAGGCTGACCACTTTTTCTTTCTCAATTGGATCCGGTAACTTCGTCCTTCTCTCAACATAGTATCTAGAATTAATTACATTTTCCTTTACATCTGCCTTGTGCATATTATCCGTTTGATTTTCCAATCTCATGCAATCTACATCTATTGATCCAGAACCAGAAGTTGGTTCAGCAAAATACTCATTTGTGTCAAAGAAGTGGGTTTCCTCCTCATCTGATGCTTCCTCAAGCTCTTGCTTTTCGACATCGTCTGATGATTCAGTGGTGCTCCATTCTGTAACCACAATGAGATGTCAAGGACATAATTTGAACAAAATAAATTTGTAAGATTACACATAGCCTTTATAATATTAAATTTGAACAAAAGACTCCTGGTTATTGTTTATCAAAGTTACACGCGAATACAGAATAATGTAACTTATCCCAACTCATTTTTGCGATATGTGCTGAAGTATGTTCATAGCAATTACAGTAAAACTAGGTAGTGCAACAACCAAGCTAAGCAGTATGGTCAATATACATGTAAAATAACATATGATGAAACTGGCAAATACAAATTACAAAATAATCTTGTTATGTGTCTATGATTATTAGGACTATGAAACTCAATAAAGCCACACAAAATTATGAGATTTTAAACAACTAAATTAGGAAAATATTACATCAAGTTTTTTTTCTTTTGTTCCACAAGAATGAGAAAAAAGAATAGAGACAAATCACAAACCACTGTATTTTCCCCGGGCTAAATTTGGGTAATCATTCTTCATCAATTGATATTCACCATCATTAATTCCAGAGGCTTCAGCTTCAATATTTGCAGCCTGGAAAAGAAAATTTGAAAAAGCTCATGTCCAAATGCTTCCTAATGAAATTGTCGAAATTGCATGAATTAATAGTTGTTACAGTCTGAAACTCAATAACCATATTCAGATATCATCCAATCAAGTTTTGCCTTCAACTATAAATGATAGAAGGAATAAAGGCATAATTATAAAATGATAGCAACTGTGACACTTATTAAAACATGTGATGGTGCCATGACAAATGTGGACATCAAGTGTTTGCAGGAAGGGAAAGAAATGCCCCATTTCAAGAGAAAGAAAGAGATATTCTCCTCTTAAGTAACATGATTCACCAAGACGATTCGAGATATATGTCGAAAGACAAGGCTTATACAGGACTTGGAGAAATATTGGCATCACCAACCTATTATGAACCTTGTTGACTCGATAACCAACAACAACAACAACAACAAACTAAGCCTTAATCCCACTACGTGGGGTCGGCTATACGGATCATATCGCGCCATTGTGTACGGTCATAAGCCATATTTTCGTTTATTTCTAGGTATAACATGTCATGTTTAATAGCTTCTTTCCAAGTCTTTTTAGGTCTACCTCTTCCTCTTTTGATTTGTGTGAGTGATTCTCTACCTTCTAAACGTCGCACAGGTGCATCTAAAGGTCTCCTATAAACATGTCCAAACCATCTTAATCGTGTTTCTCTAATTTTCTCGTCTATTGGTGCTACTCCCACTTTGTTTCTAATGTGTTCATTTCTTATTCTATCTAATCTAGTGTGTCCGCACATCCATCTTAGCATTCTCATCTCTGCTACCCTCATTTTTTGTTCGTGTTCAAATTTAGTCGCCCAACATTCTGCTCCATAAAGCATTGCGGGCCTTATGGCCGTTTTATAAAATTTTCCTTTCAATTTTAATGGTATTTTACGGTCACAAAGGATAGAAGATGCACTCCTCCATTTATTCCAACCCGCTTGGATCCTATGTGTGACATCTTTATTGATTTCTCCGTTCTCTTTAATTATAGATCCTAAGTATTTAAAACTCTTTGTTATACTCACTTCATGTCCATCAATCTTAACCACGTCTCATTGTTCTGTTGTTTTTACTAAAGTGGCATTCCATGTATTCTTTTTAGCCCTACTTATAGTAAAACCTTTTGATTCGAGTGCTTCTCTCCAAACTTCCAATTTTGCGTTTACTCCTTCCCTTGTTTCATCAATTAAAACTATATCGTCCGCAAATAACATACATTCGGGGATGGATTTTTGTAAGTGTTTAGTGATTTCATCAATTATTAGGATAAAAGGTACGGGCTTAGAGCGGATCACGATGCAAACCTATAGTGTTTGGGAATTCACTAGATATTCTGTTGGTGTCCGATACATGTTGTTATACCATCATACATATCTTTTATGACATCTATGTAGGCTATTTTTATTCCTCTTTTTTCCAATACGCGCCACATTATATCACGGTTGACTCTATCGTATGCCTTTTCAAGATCAATAAAAACCATATGTAAATCTTGTTTTCTCGTTATATTGTTCGCATAAACGTCTAATTAAGTGTATAGCTTCAATTGTGGATCTTCCGGCATGAAGCCAAATTGATTATCTAATATACTAGTTTCATTTCTTATTCTTGCTTCTATAACTCTTTCCCATAGTTTCATTGTATGACTTATTAATTTAATTCCCCTGTAATTTGCACAATTTTGTATATCCCCTTTGCAAAGATTTCTTTGTATAGACCAGATTTAACAATCAGACCTTCCATCAATGAGTAACTACATAAAGATATAATGTAGCAAACTACTCCAGCAGCATTAATGTCATTACTCATCATATTCTATTAATTGGAAATTTGCTTCTAATGATGTTCTTGAACTGGTTGCTCCTTATGGTACAAAATGTTGCACTGGGATTTTGATCAAACTAATTCCTATTTCAACAATATACAGTTATCTATAAGAAAACTTTACCCACATATGGTTCTATACACCTTTGTGAGTAGATAAGTTCGGTACCATGTATAACATTGTGGGACATTTGTACAAATTTTCTTTTGAGGAATATTCCTAAGCACAAGAGATAACGTGTAATTATTGAAATTCACAAGCCTGTGAGTAGATGTGAACTGCAACCATTGAAATTGATAAAAGCAGTTTCAAGACTGTCATGATGGCCTTCTAGACTGCAAAACAAGAGTTGAACATAGAACAATAACTAGTCCAAGTTGCAAAAATCCGGTTAAATAGACAATTTGTGCAAGACAAAATTAGAAAAATTCCAGTTTGGCTAGGTTAGAACTATATCCATAGTATTCACTGTGCACTTCTTTGACATTTAAACAAAACTTGGTTGATGCTTGGTGAATAAGAAATAATTAGTCCCATAAATTGGTTTCTAACAAATAAACAAATATAGTACGAAATAATTGAACTTGCCATGCTTTACTGGTACTCAAACATAATCACGTTGCTATGTTGAAAATAATGGAATCAATATTACCTCTAATTGTCTCAATGTATCCAAAAGATTGGAACGCTCCTCGCAAAGAATTTGAAATTGTCCTTGTACGCGGAAAATTCTGATAGCATGATCTGCTCACAGTCCTTAACAAGCCCCTCACCAATGCCCTCCTCGAGCAAACGCTGCTTCAGCCTTTCAGTTGATACCGACAACTCTCTAGTTAGAAGTGGGGTGTTGTCATTCTGCGGTCTCAATGAGAAGAGGCCTCTTGTTGAAATCAAAGCCTGTATCCAAGCCACTCTTTCTTTCCTGGAATTAGTCCTCAAATGAAGTGTCTTTGTAGCCGTAAATATGTAAAATCGACGATCATCAGACTTACTCTCACGGAACGATGAGATCTGCACACAATTCTAAGAATTTTTATTGCAATGGCAGTAGCAATCTGTGTCTTCCTAGCATAACCAAATACACAAAAACACATGCGAGCTAGCAGACACAAAATTAAATTCATTCCAGTACAAATTATAAAAGATCCAAATCTTAGAATAGGATATTAACTAAAACAAATTGAAAAAAAAAGCCAGTGTTTTGAACTAACTAGGATATATCATACAGTTAACAAATCAGATACTGGGAATAAGCTGTCGTACACCAAAGATAAATAAAACTAAAAACACTGAATAATTCTCAGTTTCAGGCATTATAAGACCGTAGTTAAATAAAACATGTGACCAGTGGCCAAGAAGAAAACCTTGCAAAACCAGAAACTAGTTTCAGCAACAGGACATAAACAAAAAACACAGAAATATATACTATTTTAACATAATGAAACACATTACCCTCCATGCCACTAGAGAAAAAAGAAGACGATACTTGCCATGTAAAATTAGGATAACAAAAGGTAGACTTCTCACTAGTAATTTTACAGTGTATTCGACTCACCAAGAACACCAACCCCAGAATTTAAGGATATCCTTTTCCGGTTCTTTATTCCTTCCTTATTTTTTCAGTTTCCTAGGCGGAATACGTCAATTTCATTCAATCTTATAATTCTTGTAATGTTACAATAAAAAAAGAGGTCAAAAGGTGACCCTTTCTTATAAGCTACCCAACCTTAGCTCAAACCATTCTTCACACTCAAATATTATATTGAAAGAAAAGTATTTTACCTTTCAATTACTTTACGATTTCCCCAAACATCATAAATGATGGGACATGCACTCTGCAGAACAAGTCAAGTCGGGTTTTTTTTTTTGTATTTTTTAATTTTTTTTCCCAAAAGAAAATGAAAGAGAAAATGTAAAATCAGTTCTTATTACAGCCAAAGGCCCAAAGCAGCAAAGCCAAACAAAATAAAAAATAAAAGGGAAACCCAGAATGTTGATGTGACCAGACGTTAAAACCCATGTATAAGAAACCTAGCTAGGCCTACACCACTTTGCCCTATATTTGGTTCTGGCCTTTCATAAAAACTCACCTGCTGATGTGACCCACTTTAGATCAACACTCAGTTAAATGTTTTGCAAAACAAAATTACATTTTCAAGAAAAAAATCTTTAAAGACCCATGGTTAATAGAAAGTGGAAAAATGTGAAAAAATGGCTCAGATATCAAAGCTATTTTTGGTGGCTATTCCTGCAAAACTTTCCCCTGGCATGAAAAAATGGTAAACCTTCTTAGTAAATTTCCCGGGCACAATTCTTTACCTATAGTGGAAAAATCCATTCTGTAGTACCCACATTAAAAGACAAGCCCTCACTTTCAGTTCCCTTCATCTACCTCCCCCCCCACGCCTCTCATCCCATTTCCAACAATGCCATTTTCTCTCTATCTCCACCTCAAATTTGCACTTGATTGATAGTTTTTTGTACTATTCAATTATTTAAAGAGTACCATTTTTCCTTACCCACCTTTAAATGAACAATGCCGACAGTTTTGCTGTGTTTTCTGCCACTCCGTCGGCTCCCGGTGGCGGAGCCAATCAGAACCACATCGCTTCCCGGCGGCGCGTCGGGGCGGCGCGTCTTGGAGTAAGAGAGGACCCCGTTGTTTCTCAAGGTGAACCACCGGGATCGCCATCCCTTGCCGTAGTTAGTCCACTTGTAGAGGATCCCGGCCACGCTAGTGCTGGTGCTGACGTCAGATCCTCCGACATTGATCTCAGATCCACCGCCGGAGAAATTCACCGCCGACCCTGTTCTCAAAAGTGTCGGCTCCGGCGACCCGTCCCCGATCCCCGGACTCTCCAGCGTTATGCAGCACAGCGGGTGCATCTCCTTCACCCGCATCGCGCGTGCACTCCACTCCAATACAAGAGACTAAATTAACAATCAATATGATCTCCGCATCTAAACTCCAAAATCACTGTGCTGCATCACAGAACAATCAAAATCCCATCGCCATTCGACAATAACTGCAGCACAAAGTTATGCATCCAAGCAAACTATGTGTTTTATACTTGAGAGAGAGCTCTGAAACTGAGGGATTCCTTTAGAAAAAGAGAAAGAAAGAGAGAGAAGGGGAGATTATTTCTAAAAACAAAAAAAAATAATAAAAATCTTTTGGGGTTGAATTTGTAAACAAGAGAAAGGGTGGTGGTGGGAGATGGCAGAGATAAAATAATCGTGGGGGGTGTGATTATATATATAATTAGTGTGCGTAGTGTACTGCAGTTTTTGCAGAAATCAAAATTGTATGTATAATATATGTATAATATGTACAGATGTTTCGTGTGACTGTGTGTGGATTGTTGAAATCTAGTTGTGCCTACTGTGTGTAATTATGGTGGGTGGTTAAAAGAGTCATTATACAAATGCTGGGAATGTGCTGTGGAAATGGTTATAGGGGTACTACTATTGTCAAATTTCAACAAACCCAAAAAAAGGAAAAAAGTTGACTCAGGAGTTAAAAGGGCTTTTCATTTTAATCCACATTTTTTTGTTTACATTTTTTTTTAATTATTAATGGTACCAAATGTTGTTCTGATTTTCTAAGATTTAGTATTAGTTTTATAATAATATTAAAGTTGTCATCATGAGATGTAATAATTGAAATAAATGATAGCTACTTCAAGATTTTCGTAATCATATTTGAGCTGAAAATATGTGAAAAAAGAAAAAAGCAATGTCAAATTCTCCCGTACCGAGATGGTTTGAAGATGAAGAAAAGTAAAAATATACCCACAGACGTAAAGCTTGTGAAAGGTGTTTCAACGAATGATTTTTTATGTTCTTTCATCATTTTTTTTTTCATCTAAACTTTTTTTTAGTTTACCAAATTATTTTTTGAGACAAAAGATTGATAATACTGTTTTTTTTTTGGCAAATTTATGCAACATCAAATTAATCATGAATTGTGGGTATCGATTGTTAGATCCGTATTTTTTGACACGTCATCTAATATTTTTTTTATTTTCGGAAGACACAAATTTTGGTACTTTGGCTTTCTTGGTTACTTCTTGTAATAGGATTTATTAAATGAGAGAAGTTGATTTATAAAAGGATGGTTTTAAAGCTGAGTCTCTCTCGTCGAGGCGGTCTAACGGAGTTTAATCATTGAAGCGGACGGAGCCCCAACAATCAACCCGACCCGGTACGCTAATCTCCTCCAAAAAAGGCATTGTCATCACTCATTACCAGCGGCAACAAGATACGTCACCATCACCACAATCAAATACACTCTGTATTCCGTCTTTCTCCCACCACAAACCACCTTTCATCTTCATTTTGTTTTTAATTTTTTCCAACAATCAAAGAATTAGTTTAAAATATAATTTCAACCATCTTCCACCTTCAAAATCTTGTTTTGCTGCAACATCTTGTAAGTCCAAGTGGCTAGGATAATCTATAGGAGGGGTTAATAGATTATCTCCATTTTCTCGATTACGCCCTCTTTTTCGGATCAAATAAGCCAAGACAAGAATAAAGGTGCGGGAAGTAAACAACACGCGTCGATTTATAGAGGTTCAACCCACCTAGGGCCTAATCCTCCACCACCCCATTATCTCCGGGATGGATTTCAAAAAGAAAAAAAGATTTTATTAATTACCACAATTAATACAACAACGCCTTACAACACCTCTTTTGAGATTACCACAATCTCACTTGAAGATTACCACAATCTTCAACGGCACCTTGTGAAGATTACCACAATCTTCCGACTTGAAGAATACCAAATTCTTCAACACCTCAAGAGCACCACACTCTTGATAAGAAGATCACCACAATCTTCTTCATGACCTATCACCTAGATCATCCAAGTGTGTTCTTACCATAAGAACACTCACAAGGATATCTTGTATTGAATGATGACCACAAAAATTCAAGATTACAACTCGATAATGAATGATACAAGTTTGAGTGCAAATGTAATCAAGAAATAAAGCCTAGACCTCAAGATGTGAAAGTGAAAGACCTTAGGCTATTACAACAAGAATATTGAAATTGAAGAACAAAAGTGTTTGCTTGAATTTATCTTGTTGTGTTGTAGTTTTCTCTCTTATAGTGTTGATTCAAATCTTCCTCTATTTATAGGAGATGATTGAACCTAGATATGCTCCTCTTGGGGACTGATTTCTACAAAAAAAAAATGCAATTAAAATCAAGATTATAGTTGTTAGATATCAACCCCATAATTTAGGGAAAAGCTATCTGCTGCACAACGCTTAGAATTTTGCTGTCAAACATTAGGGCGACCGGTCGCACAGAAATAGAAATAAGAACATATTTTTACAGGCGGCTCAGGGGTCCCCTTGTTAATTTTGAAAGAGAAGAAGAACAATTAATTTTGAAGAACAGAGTCGAACCCGGGCGGCGTAACGGGGCGCACTGGCCGACCTTGTTTTTTCTTGATCTCGTTTTCTATTTTCAACGTACATCTCGGGCGTGTTGCCTATAGGGAGACGGTCCAATACGAAATGGAAGTTTTGTCCAATTTTTGATGAAAATAAACTTGAAGAAATACTCTGAAAAATTAGTACAAACATTTTAAAACAATCAGGATTATTTGGACAACATTTTCAAACATTGTTTTGGTGTAAAAGCACTTTAAAACAAAATCATCAAAATCATGATAAAAACATTTATCAAACAATCTCCCCCTTTTTGATGATTACAAACCAAAACAATTTAAAGAGATCGATTTGAAAACAAAACAATTTTCTAGGTTAAAAATGAACTATCCGTTGTGAGCGACAACATTCCACGCAATATAATCACAAGGATGGGAGTATAGATTTTCAAAAATATTTTTGCAAAAGCTCCCCCTATCAACATGCACAACAAGAGTAATATTGAAGCAATCAACCAAAAGCTAAAAGCTCAGCTTTTACATATTGAGCTTAAGAATCAAGAGCTTATAAGCTCTCCCTATGAACAAAACATCATTAGACATGTATATGAGTCCATAATACATCAAATGGACTAAATATGATCCACAACTTTTGGCTTTTAATAGCCACAACTTATAGCTTCTTTCTCGAGCTTATTTTAGCTTCTTTGAGCTAATAAGCTTATAACATATTTCTCCCCCTTTGGAATCATCAAAAAGAATGTTAGCACGATAAAAATATCATATATTCATATCAAGGTGCGCAACTTAACCGATTTATCGAGCTATTTGAACATTGAAGCTTATAAACCAAATAGGAGGGAAAAGTCGATCATATGACTTCTAAAAGCTTATGAAAACTCATTTGATTTGCAAAACATGATCTCTATAAATATATAAGACATTTGACACAAGAAAATCATGTAGGTGATGAAATTTTCATTGAAACGTTTTATCGAACACTTGGCGGGCGTCAGAAATAGAAGAAGATATATATAGCCCTTGTAAATGTAATCAAACCAAGTTTTTCATTACCAAAATCAATTTTACAAATATCATTCATCAACAATCATCATTCACAACACAATTATGCAAGAATTCCAACAAAAATCAATACATAAGCATTTTCTCAAGGGTTTCACCCAATTGAGACAAGGGAGTAGAATTCTTACCATTTAATCGGTGAGGATGAGTAACAATGATGATAAACGAGCAAGATAATCCCCATAATATGTAATTTATGCAACAAAACTCATTTGAAGTGAATTGTGTGTGAAAATTGCAAAGGGGACGAAAAATGAACTAAACACGTCAAAATGGCTAAGTATAAGAACAGAGACAGTTTTATCCAAAATATAGCTGTGGGCGACCGGTCCAGGCTGAGGGCGACCGGTCGAAGCTGAGGGCGACCGGTCGGCCTCGGCCAGCAAACCATTTGGTTGTTTGTTTGCAAAATTCGAAGTTTGAACCAAAAATCCGATTTTTCGCCCCTAAGTGTTAAAAACATGCAAAATGCAAACGTAGACCTCATTCAATAGACATTATGTCATAAATAAGCTTGAAATGAGGTAAAACAAACTCGGCGGTAAACGGTTGAAAACAAATGTCCGCGAGTTATCCTTGAGACGGAATTAAACATATCTCAAAATTTTTTAGAAACGCAATCCCTTAAAAATGTAGAATCTCAATATGTTTAGTTCGATTATAACAAACCATCTTTTGAAAAATTATTATCACCGGACTTGTTATCCCAAAAAAAATGTGAATGATTTAAACTTTTGATAAACAAGTCATAAGAAGAAGTGTCTTTCAATTATTTGAAAATTTCTTTTAACGGCACTTTAATGAGATTCATTGGGATAGTTTTGAAATCGAGCCTATAGACATAAGACATAAAAAAAATGTCGAGTCTAAGGAGTAATAAACGTAGATAAACATACCTCGAACTTGTTTGTCAATCAATATGCCTTCCTCAACCTTTGTCAAACTTTACATTGGTAGCCATAGAGGTTGAGATGCTTCTTCCTTCTTCAATGCCTAACTTCTTCAAAGGTTCTATTGTATACTTTGATTGTGAAATATAACCACCTTCTTGGCATTGTTTAATTTGAAGTCCAAGGAAGAAATTGAGCTCCCCCATCATGATCATCTTAAATTCACCTTGCATCAACTTAGAAAATATCTTGCACAAAGATTCATTAGTAGCACCAAAAATGATATCATCAATATAAATTTGCACAAGTAAGCATTCTTGCCCCTTTTCAAAAACAAAGAGAGTAGTATCAACTTTACCTTTTGTGAAACCATTTTACAAAAGAAAATAGCTAAGTCTTATCATACCATACACGGGGTGCTTGTTTTAAACATACAAGGCCTTTTATAAAAATTATTTGGCCTAGAAAAATTTTCAAACCCCGGTTGTTGTTTTACATAGGCTTCTTCTTAAATAAAACCATTTATAAAAGTGGATTTAACATCCATTTTTGGTAATGCTTGAAATTTTCTTAAAACAAGAATAGGCAAGTAAAATGCGAATGCTTCTAAATGTGCTATGGGTGCAAATGTATCATCAAAATTAATACCTTCTTCTTGACAATACCTTTGAGCTACTAACCTTGCCTTGGTTATCAAGCTTGTTTCGAAATACCATAAATTTCTGCAAAATCTTAACAAGATATCTTGCACAAGAGCATAGTAATATCGAATGATAGAAACACTATAATAAACAACACATACTATGCTTAAAAACAAATCATCAAGAGTTTCATAAAACATGTAAGTTCAAATAAGCTTATAGAAAGCTATATAAGATCTCTTTTGAAATATAAAAACCCGAGAGCATATAGTTGAGACCTCATTTAAGAGATGTATTTGAACAAGAGTTTTGACAAGAATTAATATGTGCAATCAAATGCATAATTTAAGAGAAGGATAAAAATCAAATATTTTATCAAAAAATATAATCCTTTACAAGTCTCGGATAAAACAAGCTTTATCGAATAGTGTCTTTCAACAAACGAAAAATCCTCTAAATGACACTTGTATGAAATACTTTGAAATATCTTGAAAAGCAAGCACATAGGCATATGGCAAAATTATATCGAGTCAATGAGATGAATAACAATGGTGAGCGTACCTCGATAGTTTATGTCTCTCTTGTCAAATAATGAGTAGATAACCATTGAAGATATATAAATCCTACACAATTCTTAAAGTAAATCTTGCACAAAACAATATGATACAAGTGTAGGCTAAAGCAATAAGATGTATCACAAGTATACTTATGTTATATAAATCCATAAGAGATAATACACATACAAGTTCTAGGAAATACACACGAGTTTTAAAAACATCATTCAAGGTCTCATTTTCAAAAGATTTTAAAAGCACAAGTATATGGAAGACCTTATTTTAAAAATATTTTGAAAAATCATTTTGACAATTAAGACACAAATAAAAACATGCATAAAAACAAAATAAAATGCATATTTAAATAGGGAGATACGGTTTACCAATTACGCCATTTCCATGGGTTGTGTCTTTCCCATTGTTGATAATATCTCCCCCTTTGAAAATTATCTTGTTGATGATACCTTCTCCAATTGCTCCATTTCCAAGGATTGTGTCATTCCCATTGTTGATAATGTCTTTCTCTTGGAGATTTATTGTGGTGATGTCTTCTCCTTTGATCAAATGAGACGGTCATTTGATGTCTTCTTGGCGGTATGAATTTTCCTTGATTTATTCTGTCGGGTACCTAATGCGACATTGTTTTGTGGTACCCTCAAGTGTTTGGGTCCTTTAGGATTAGCTTTGAGACTTTTAGATCTCCAATAATGATTAGAGCTATTTCTAGCCCGACAAGTATTAACCGTGTGACCCTTTTTACCACAATAAAAACAAGTAATAATTCTAGGAGCATAATGACCAACATGCATAGAGACTTGACTATTTTTTATATGATTAACATCATTAGGCTTATGATCAAGTTCTAGTTTCAAATTATCACAATTATGAACATCAACAATATTGGACATTTTATTGGTACTCAAGTTGGATTTTGATAAATCTTTTTTCATGCAATTAATATCCTCAACAAGAGTACTATTTTCTTTCTCAAGCTTTCTGACCTTATCAAGTGTAGTGGTGTGAGCACATGATAGTGATTCATAGGAAGTAAATAAACTATCCTTATCATTTTTCAAAACATTGAATTTCTTTTTCAAATTTTTGTATTTAACAAGTAAGCTTTGGAATTCATTTTGAAGCTCATCAAAATCATTTTGCAAATCACTATAATCATTATGTAATCCATTATCATAGGAAGTAGAAGGTTTAGAACTTACCTCGTGAGGTGTGTCTTTCATCGGAATTGATTCTTCATTAATAACCGTGTTCCAAATATGGAACCCGCAACCTTGTAGATAGCATTACATTCTTTCTTTCCAAAATGTATAATTTTTGGAATCAAATAGTGGTGGCTTGGTGGTGGAGGCGCCGGTAAGGTAGACTTCATTCGTAGCCGATGATCGTTCCACTTTACTCGCGATGTGGAACGAGCTTGCCAAAGAGTTTAGCTCTGATACCACTCGTAAGTCCAAGTGGCTACGAGGGGTGAATAGCGTATTCCGTCTTCTCCCACCACAAACCACCTTTCATCTTCATTTTGTTTTTAATTTTTTCCAACAATCAAAGAATTAGTTTAAAATATAATTTCAACCATCTTTTCAAAATCTTGTTTTTTGCAACATCTTGTAAGTCCAAGTGGCTAGGATAATCTATAGGAGGGGTTAATAGATTATCTCCATTTTCTCGATTACGCCCTCTTTTTCGGATCAAATAAGCCAAGACAAGAATAAAGGTGCGGGAAGTAAACAACACGCGTCGATTTATAGAGGTTCAACCCACCTAGGGCCTAATCCTCTACCACCCCATTATCTCCGGGATGGATTTCAAAAAGAAAAAAAGATTTTATTAATTACCACAATTAATACAACAACGCCTTACAACACCTCTTTTGAGATTACCACAATCTCACTTGAAGATTACCACAATCTTCAATGGCACCTTGTGAAGATTACCACAATCTTCCGACTTGAAGAATACCAAATTCTTCAACACCTCGAAGAGCACCACATTCTTCAATAAGAAGATCACCACAATCTTCTTGCACCTATCACCTAGATCATCCAAGTGTGTTCTTACCACAAGAACACTCACAAGGATATCTTGTCTTGAATGATTGACCACAAAAATTCAAGATTACAACTTGATAATGAATGATACAAGTTTGAGTGCAAATGTAATCAAGAAATAAAGCCTAGACCTCAAGATGTGAAAGTGAAAGACCTTAGGCTATTACAACAAGAATATTGAAATTGAAGAACAAAAGTGTTTGCTTGAATGTATCTTGTTGTGTTGTAGTTTTCTCTCTTATAGTGTTGCTTCAAATCTTCCTCTATTTATAGGAGATGATTTAACATAGATAGGCTCCTCTTGGGGACTGATTTCTACATAAAAAAATGCAATTAAAATCAAGATTATAGCTGTTAGAAAACAACCCCATAATTTAGGGAAAAGTTGTCTGCTGCACAACGGTTAGAATTTTGTTGTCAAACTTTAGGGCGACCGGTCGCACAGAAATAGACGTTTGAAAATAAGAACACATTTTTACACAGGGCGACCGGTCGACCATGTGCCCAATCGGTCCCCCTTGTTAATTTTGAAGAACAGAGTAGAACCACAATGTTCAGGCACCGGTCGACGCCCAGGTCGACCGGTCGACCTCTTGTTTTTTTCTTCAGTCTCGTTTTCTATTTTCAACGTATATCTCCAGGACGGGTTGCCCTATGGGGCGACCGGTCCAACGCGAAACGGAAGTGTTGTCCAATTTTTGATGAAAATAAACTTGAAGAAATACTCCGAAAAATTAGTAGAAACATTTTAAAACAATCGGGAGTATTTGGACAACATTTTCAAACATTGTTTTGGTGTAAAAGCACTTTAAAACAAAATCATCAAAATCATGATAAAAACATTTATCAAACACATCTCACGGGAGATGTTGAGTGGGAGATCATCGGAGTCGACAACGCCTTTGACAAATCCGAGGAGCTCCTCACATTTATCCATGATGAAGACTCCCCTAATGTAGAAGAGTAGTTAAATCTACATTGGACAACTTAAAAAGTATTTTTCATTTGGCCATTATTAAAAAATATTACACGTCGCATTCAAATGTATTAGATGTATTTAAAAATATATTAGACTTTACAACTCCGTAGAAAGTTTCTGTTTTATATTTAATAGGCACAACTTTGAAGAAAAATATTACACATTGCATTATAATGTATTGGATGTATTATAAAAATGTATTATACTTTACAGCTTCTTAGTAATTCTCTATTTTATTATTAAATGGCATAACTTTGTAGAAAAGTATTATATGCCGCATTCAAATGTATTAGATGTATCAAATAAATGAATTAGACTTTACACCTCCATAGAAAGTCTCTGTTTTATAATTAAAAGATACAACTTTGTAGAAAAGTATTACACGTTGCGTTCTAATATATTAGATGTATTAAAAACATGTATTAAACTTTACAGCTTCGTAGTAATTCTCTGTTTTATAATTAAAAGCGACAACTTTGTAGAAAAGTATTACACATTGCATTCCAATGTATTAGATGTATCAAATAAATGTATTGGACTTTACAACTCCGTAGAAAGTCTCTTTTTTATAATTAAAAGAGACAACTTTGTAGAAAAGTATTACACGTTGCATTCTAATGTATTAGATGTATTAAAAATGTGTATTAAACTTTATAGCTTTGTAGTAATTCTCTGTTTTATAATTAAAAGGGACAACTTTATAGAAAAGTATTACACATTGCATTTCAATGTATTAGATGTATCAAATAAATGTATTAGACTTTACAACACCGTAGAAAGTCTCTATTTTATAATTAAAAGAGACAACTTTGTAGAAAAGTATTACACGTTGCGTTCTAATGTATTAGATGTATTAAAAACATGTATTAGACTTTACAACTTCGTAGTAATTCTCTGTTTTATAATTAAAAGGGACAACTTCGTGGTAAAACATGTTTTGGACTAATACTTTTTAGTGTAACAACTAATACAATTGAGAGTAACAAGTAATACAAAATACAAAAAACTACCAATATAAAATCAGGGCTAACAACTTAACACCACATAAAAAATACATTTGAAATTGCAAGGCTACGTAATAAATAATAAAACTGCCACTTGAAAAACAAAAATGCCATTAGCGGCGGAAATTACCAAAATGACACCGGGTTGCGGATCAGATCCATCTAATGGACCAGACCCGTTAGACGGTCTGACCAGAGTTTTTGTCTTGTTTTAATACTTGACTCTCAAGTATTGGATTAATATGGAAAGATCTTATTTTGATAAGGAATGATTCTAAGAGTCCTACTTTATATGTTATTGTGAATCCTAGTTCTGTTATGTCTCTCTTTCCTTGTTTTGTAGGGACTTAAACTCTTCAAAGGAGCGCCGATATAAGGAGGACGTCCTTCACATAAATCAGACACGCAGAATTACAATTTATAGAGCATATACACGAGAGAGTTCGAGTTCTGCGAGAAGAAACAAAGTACTATAGTCTGTAAAGATCAGAGTGTTGAATGAAGTCTTTGCTGCGATTTGACAACACCTGAATGTTGAGAGTCTTTGTTTCTTTGATTTTCGTCCATCTTTTGTTTTTATAGAAGTTCTGAATAATCTATATTCTTCTTTTTGGACGAGCTGTTTTACAAAGTATAGATCTACTCATAGAAAGGAGTTTTGGTAGGTTTCGTACTAGTTGAGTCATTCATATTGAGATCTGTAATCGATACAATCAACTAGTGAATCATTTCGCCCTACTAGCACGTTTACAAGAATTTTTATACTTGTAGACAAATTTTATCTTTATGTTTTTCTATTATCCTTTGCGAGTTGGTATAAGTGTTACTGGCACTTGTAGCAACACTTTATTATATGTGTTTTATCCTTGAACATTGGGACCTTAAATTCTTTCAATTGGTATCTGAGCCAACACTTGATTTCACTAAGTGTTGATCCTAAGTTCGAGCAAGCGATGGATGTTCAAGGAGCTGTAATGTTTCATTCTCCTATACTTGATGATATTGATGATCTTGCACAAGTGACCAACGAAATTGAAGAATATGATCTTGGAGAGGAACCCATGGACCTATCAAAAAACCAATTCAATCTTGACTCCATTCGTTGTAGAGCTTGTGCGGGAATTGGTCACTAGCTAATCAATGTGCAAATACCTTACGGAAAACAGGTATGAATTTGAGTGCCACTCTAAGTGATGATGAATCTGAGGAGGACAGTGCTGACCAGAGAGAAGATCCGACTTCCCTAATGTCTATTATCGAAGGAAATAGTGTTCACAAATCGATCAAAAAGGTGTTTCTCGAGGTTTCGCACAAAGTGCTCCAACACCTGAAAGGTATAACACTTCTGACTCGTTAAATTATTTTTGTCTAAATTCTACTTCTGGTGTAGAAACAGATTTGCAGTCCAGAGATGATCCTGATCATTAAATAAGCCTAGAGTAGACATACGAAAAATTGTATAAAAGTTGGCTTAAGAAAATTCAACAAGTCAAACTACTCACTAAGGAGAAAAATCAGCTTACTCAGGAGAAGATGGCCAGAAGAGTGTGATTGCTCGATTGGAGGCTTTGCTCACCAAGAAGGAAGAAGAGTTTGGAAAGGTAAAATCTGAACTTGATAAATCTCTTGGCACTTTAAAGAAGTTGGTTTCTGATAAGGAAAAACTTGATAATATTTTGCCCTTAGGAAGTGATAAAAAGCCTGGTATTAGCTATAAAACATCTGTTTTTGTCAAAGCAACTGAAGATTCTGAAGCTTCTACTTCTTCCATTGAAAACTCCACACGTTCTAATCAATGACCACAAAAAAGGAAAAAGCACTATGTTTGTCATTACTGCTATATGCCTGGCCATATTAGACCATATTGTCGTTTGCTAAAATCTGATTTAAAGTATCAAAAGTCTTTTGGTCAGGTGTCTCCACAAGTGTCCTCACACACTTCCAGCACCACCCCATGTTTTCCAAAATCTATTTGGGTCCGTAAAACTAAATTGACATGTAATGTTGTATATACATCCTTGAGGACTAACATTGCAGGTACTTGGTACTTTGATAGTGGATGTTCACATCAAATGATAGGTAATTCAGAATATTTAATGGACTACGAGGTGTACATGGTGGGAAGGTAACATATGGAGGTGGAACTCATGGTAAAATTGTTGGTAAAGGTACTTTAAATATTGAAGGGCTTAAGCTCGAAATGTTTTACATGTTGAGGGCTTCTTGCAAATCTCATAACCATAAGTCGGTTGTGTGATGACAATTTGCATCTAGATTTGATAAAAATCCTTGTGAAGTTTTTGACGACTCTAACACTTTTGTGTTTTAGTTGGTATGAGGTACATGTAAAATTTTTATGTTTTATTGAAAAACCAACATGTCATCGTGCAAATGATTAGAACTAGTGATGAATCTGTGAATACTATTTTCAATGATTTGTCTAACCTTGCGAAGGAAAGACCGAGGGAAGATAATGTTTCTGATCTGCATAAGATGGCTAAGACATCTGAATCTATTGGGAAATTTATTTTATAGATTTTGATGAATGCCATGTAAAACTTAAACTAGAAAGTTGGCACCCTATTTTATTTGTAATTTTCATTGTAATAGATAGGGCTGGAAAAGCTGAGTCAAGTCAGCTATGCCTAGGAAATACATGAAGTCAACAGAAGACTGAAGTGAAGACTCCGCTGTGGAACAACTGAGTATGGACAAAAAGGAAGATCAAGAACTTGACTGAAGTTGTATCAGCTGAGGAATAGGTGTGTGAAGTGTCAGTCAAAGTCATCTCAAGAAGCCAAGTCTCAAGTTGAAAGTGACAGATGAGTCTTTAGACTCAAATGATTGGAGCAGACTCAAGTCACCTGGGGAAATAGGCAGCAACCAAGAGAAGTTAACTGAAATGAATCCGTTGCACAGAAGTCAAGAACATTACTTAAATAAGTAATACTTCCATGTTGTCAGGTCTTAAAGTGCTTGTCCCAGAAGCGTGCAAAAGGAGTAAACCAATGGGAAGCACTGCACCTCGTGTCAGAACCTGAAAAGCTGCACATTCATTTAATACGAGGAAAGGTCTACATCTCAAGATTGAAGACCAAGAAAAGACAAGCCAACGAACACAAGTGTCTTTTGAAAATCAGCCTATCTCTTCAACGGGCAGATTTTTGAAAGTTCACTATAAAAAGCTGAGGAAATTGATTGAGAAAATGGTTATCTGAACCACGAACAAGCAAGTAATATTCAAGCTGTAAACCTGCAAATATTCTCAAAGATATTCAAGCAAATCCTCAAGCCTGAAACTTGAAGGAAATCGATCCAACACAAGCTGTGAAGGAAAGACAACTTCAAACTGTTGAAGAGGAAACTTTTGAAGAATCAAAAGGGGCCTACTTTCCAAGGAGGATTGTAGGAAGGTTCAAGGTCGAACCAGTATCAAGTTATTGGAGGGCTTTGTGATCAAATCCAAGAGCTTGAGAAAGTGAGTGAGTAAGAATAAGAAAATTTGCCGGTGAAGAAAGGTCTCGAGTCGGAAGAGAAGCCACCGTGTGTGATCAAGGTCGTCTCTAGATCGTTGACCACTTTGTAAACAAATCTTTTACATAGTGGATTCCTCCAGGAGTTGGAGAAGAGATGACTAGAAGAATTACCCCATCTTCGAACCTCTATAAAAATTAACTGTGTCATTTATTTTTCAGCACCTTTATATTTATGCATATTTACTTTATATCTGCTGTTAAACTTGTTTTCTAACTGATTAATAACCAAATGTCAAAATCAAGTGTTAAAACAAGTTTAAAACAAATCAAAGGGTGTTAAGTCTTCCGCTGATAAAACCAACACAACCAAGTTAAGGTCCAGGTTAAACAGCTGAGTTATTCTATCAACACCTCTATCGAGTCTGTTGAGTGGCTAATTATGTTGAATAACCAACTTAGCTGTCCCTCAAGGACTTAGCTGTTTGTGTTAACTCTGTTATATTTTAAAAGGATTAAAATCAAAAATTTGGTAAGGTTTATTCAACCCCCCTCCTTCTAAACCTTACTCACACCCCTTGGGACCTACATGTGGTATCAGAGCGGTTGGTTCATTGACCCTTCCGCACTGGTTACTGAACTAGATCTCTATCTTTTCTAAAAGGTTTCAAACACTTGTATTTTCAAAATCTTTCATTTTTAGCAAAGTTATTATCATGGAAGCAAATTCGACACGCATTCCTATGTTCACAGTTGAGGAATCTGATGATTGGAAAATTCGTATGCAGGCTCATCTATCTGCTCTACACGATGAAATGTGGCTTGTGATAGAGGATAGGCCACTGCAAATATTAAAAGTGAACACAACTATAAGGAGAGCAGCTGCAGCTGAAGGAGAAGAAGCTGCTGCTGAAGAAATACCAGCCCTGGTTGAAAAATCAAGGACTGAGTGGACAAACAATGATAGAAAGAAATACAACTTGGACAATGTGGCCAAGGACATACTCTACAAGACTTTGGACAAAACAATGTTCAATAAAGTCAAATCCTGCAAAATAGCAAATTAAATATGGGATAAACTAACTTTAATTTGTGAAGGATCAGAGCAAATTAAAGAAAATAAATTATATGTTGCTGTTCAAAAATTTGAAAATTTGAAAATGTTTGCAGGAGAATCTATGGATCAGCTGGATGCAAGATTCACTGAGATCACAAATGAGCTTTCAGCTCTTGGGAAGGAATACATACAAAAGGAGATGTGTATGAAGATCTTGAGAAGCCTCCCAGCTGAATGGGAAATGAAGATTATGGCTCTAAAACATTCAATGGACCTATCAAAAACATCCAATCATGAGCTATTCTCAGACCTCAAAGCCTATGAGTTTGAGCTGAGAAGAAAAGATCAAGAGGAGACAGTTGTACCTAAGACAACTGCATTGATAGTCAAGGATGGAAAGAGATCTGAACCCAAGGAAGCCATAGATCAGGAGGAAATAGCCCTAATGGTTAAAAGATTCAACAAGTTCTTCACTAAGAACTACAAAAGAAACAAGGGTGAAACCTCCAGGAGACATTCAGCACCCTCTAAGTCAAGGGAAGATAGGCCACCCAAGAGAGCTGAGCATCAAAGGGTTGAATATCAGAGAGCTGATAACCCAAGGACAAAAAGAGCTGATCAAAGGGCTGAGAACCTGTGTTGGAATTGCAGACAACCAGGACATTTTGCAATTAACTCATTTCGTCCACCACCAATAAATACAAGAATGAAGAAGAAAGAAATGTCTTTGAGAGAAAGAAGACATAAAAGAAAAGAAAAAGGTCATGTTAGATGCGGAGATTGATGAGACAATAAGTCCAAAGAAGTGACTCAAAGAGTAGTGAAGTTGACTACTCAAGTGATTCTCGAAGAAAGAAGCCTTGATTTGTCTTATGGCTAAAGAACAAGATCAACCGGACCAAGATGATGAGGTACACTCTAACTTATCCCATTGATTCAGTGTGAGTGATTGTGACACACACACTTCATCACCCACGATCTCTTTATGATTCATTAGGTAAAATGATGAAAGACTTTGAGCATATTAAATCCTCACACACTTCTAAATGAGGAAAACAAAAATTAAAACCAAAACTCACGGTGACTAAGGAGCCGAGTACTCTAAGTCACATAGGCCGATGAGAACACAGAGTCAAGGCTAAGAATGCAAAACTATTAGCAGAGATAGCAGCTTTGTAGAAAATATAGAAAATGATCTAAAAATGTGATTGCCTCATTTACAAAGGCATCCAAATCATTGGATGATCTAATCATGAGTCAAAAAGAATGTGGAGATAAGACAAGCATAGGATTCAACTCACTGGTGCACAGTCAAACTCCTAGAGTGATTTTGGAAAAAGGATCTTCAAGCAATGAAGCATCTCAGACATCCAAAACACCAAATGTTGCACCCACATTCATCCCAAAGCACAATCACAAACAAACTGGCCTTGGATATAAAGGGAAAGGGAAACATCCAGTTGAGTATGCTCAGAGGACAGCTGAGAAGAAATCCAGCAAAGTTCCTCAGCAAACTCCAAATAGAAAGTACTATGTGAAGAATAAACATAGCTACCAAAAACCCCAGAAGTTTCATCAGAGAAATACACATGTTGGGAATGGTAGAAACTACCCAAGCCAAGCTGATTGGAACAATGCGAAATATCAGCAAAGACCAATGGAATACAAGCCAAGATGGCAAAGACCTACCTCAACAAAGGTCATTCCAAAGGCAAAAGAGCTATTATCAGCACACATATGCACCGAGACACTACACTCAGAAATATCACAACTATCCAAAGAAGGCACTTGCTAAAACACACATACATGCATACAGACAAAAGAGACAGCTGTATGAACCTAAAACACCCAAGCAATTCGCTAATGTGCACTATGATTATGGCACGGATAGATGGCAACCTCTTAGAGTCAAGTCATTTGGCTATAGGTTGGTTGTATCATCTTAAAGCACTAACCCCTCAGCACCTAAGGCAAGTATGGGTACCTAAAAACTAATTTCCTTGTTTGCAAGTTCAAGGAACAACTGAGTGCCAAGGAACCTGGTACATGGATAGTGGCGATTCAGATATACATGGCAGGGAACAAGAAAAACTGTCAAGATTCAAGGAGATTAGAGGTGCAAAAGTTATATTTGGAGGAAATGAAGCTCAGGGAAATCAAAGGCACATGATCTATCAAGAAAAATAGATTGAAAATCACAGATGTTGCTTATGTTGAAGGCCTCAACTTCAACTGTTACATCACCAACTCGTGACAAGGGCTACAATGTTGGATTCAATATGGGAGTGTGGATCAAAGATCTTTGAATCAAATGAAATAGTCTTTGCAAAGATCAAGACGGAAGAACATGTATGTGGTAGATTGGTCTCTTTGCTACACCAAGCACTTGTCTCGCTAGCAAAGAGCACATCGGAATCAAGTTGGTTGTGGCACAAAAGTCGAGTCATCTGAACTTCAAGACAATCAACAAGCTTGCAAGGAGTCATCTTATGGAGGGATTGCGGACTCGGTGTATAAGAAGAAAAGTGTATGCGATGCATGCTATATGGGAAAGCAAATCAAATCCTCATTCAAAGACAAGCCTAGTCCTTCTTCAACAAGGATATTTCATCTGTTGCATATGAATCTATTTGGTCCAGTTGAACCAGCCAACATAAGTGGAATGAAATACACCCTGGTAGTGGTGGATGATTACTCAAGATATACATGGACAATCTTCATGTGAAAAAAAAGGAAACTTTGCAGAAGTTACCTCAGCTGATGAAATGAGTTCAAAATGAAAAGAGTCAAACCATCATAAAGATAAGATCTGATAGAGGAACTGAGTTTGCCAATGGGATAATAACTCAATATTGTGTTGAAAATGGTATTGCTCATGAGTTATCAGCAGCAAGGACTCCACAACAAAATGGAGTAGCTGAAAGAAGGAATAGAACTCTCAAGGAAGCTGCAAGAACCATGTTAGCTGAAGCTGGATTACCTAAGAGATTTTGGGCCGAAGACATTAACACAACATGCTATACTCAAAATAGATGCATGATTAACAGGCAACTGACCAAGACTCCATATGAAATCTGGACAGGGATAAAGCCAAATGTTGGGTACTTCAGGATATTTGGATGTAAATGCTTCATCCATAACAATGGCAAAGATAATTTGAAGGCTTTCGATGCTAAAGCTGATGAAGGTATATTTTTGGGATACTCAGCTGAGAGCAAAGCCTATAGAGTGCTGAACAAGAGGACTATGATCACAGAAGAATCTATTCATGTGGTTTTTGATGAACCTAATGTAAGTGGAGAAGACATTGAAGAGTTAGCTGATAAGCTGAATTAGCCAACTATGCAGAAGAGTCCATATGTTGAAGCTGAAGTAAGAGCAATCAACCCAGATGAAGATGAGATAGCTGAATCCCAAAGACAGTTGGAAAGTCTACAGCTGAATAATGATGAAGAAGCCGTTCAAGTCAACTTAGCTGCGAGATGGCTGAATCCAGCTAACTTGCTCCAACATGGTGTGAGATGGCTGAGAGACCACCCACCAGAGTTAGTCATTGGAGATGTTAGAGATGGTGTTAGAACCAGATCCAGAGCTCAGCAAGAAGAAATGTTCACTTGTTTTATTTCTCAAATAGATCCAAAAGATGTGTCTCAAGTATTGGATGACACACATTGGATTCAAGCCATGCAAGAAGAGCTGAATCAGTTTGAAAGGAACAAAGTATGGGAATTGTTGCAGAGACCAACCCATCAAAATGTTATTGGCACAAAATGGGTTTTCAGAGACAAGATGAATGAGGAAGGATCTGTGGTAAGAAACAAAGCAAGATTGGTAGCCAAAGGATATTGCCAAGAAGAGTGAATAGATTTTGATGAAACATTTGCTCCTATTGCTAGATTGGAAGCAATAAGGATGTTTCTTGCCTATGTTGCACACAAGAACTTCACTGTATATCAAAAGGATGTGAAAAGTGCGTTTCTAAATGGACTATTAAATGAAGAAGTTTATGTTGAACAACCTCCAGGTTTTGAGCAGAAAACTATTGGAGATAAGGTGTACAAGCTCAAGAAAGCACTATATGGTTTGAAACAAGCACCAAGAGCATGGTATGATACATTGTCTCTATTTCTAACTGACAATGGATTCATCAAAGACAAAGTAGATAGAACACTCTTCAGAATTCAAGATGGAGAGAGTATACTGCTTGTTCAAATATATGTGGCTGACATCATTTTTGGATCCACAAATAAAGAGCTGCGTGATAAGTTCTCAAACCTCTTGCAAGGCAAATTTGAATGAGCATGATGGGAGAGCTGACTTTCTTCCTAGGACTTCAAGTCAAGCAATTGAAGGATGGAACCTTCATAAGTCAAACAAAGTACACCAGAGATTTAATGAAGAAATTTGGTATGGAAGAGAAGTATTCTATGAAAATACCAATGAACACATCAGTTAAAATGGACATGGATGCAGATGGCAAAGCTGTAGATCAAACCAAATATAGAGCACTTATTGGATCATTGTTTTACTTAACAACAAGTAGACTAGACATCACCTTTGCAGTAGGTGTATGTGCAAGATTTTAATCTACACCAAAGGAAAGCCACATGACTGCAGCTAAGAGAATCCTAAGATATTTGAAGGGATGCCAGGAAGTTGGCTTATCGTATCCAGAGGAAGGTGGATTCAAGCTTATTAGTTTTTCAGACTCTGACTATGCTGGATGTAGAGTTGACAAGAAGAGTACTTCAGGTACATGTCAAATGCTTGGAAATAGATTGGTTTCCTGGTTTAGCAAGAAGCAAAACTCAATAGCCATATCCCATAGTCAAGAAGTAGTACATAGGCTGCGGGCTGACTATTGTGCCCAAGTCTTATGGATGAGACAAAGAAATTTGAGAGATTATGAGATTGAAGAAAAAGAGATTCCAATTATGTGTAATAACACAAGTGCTATTGCAATCACTCAGAATCCTCTGTTGCATTCAAGAACAAAGCACATTGATGTCAGATATCATTTCATAAGAGATCATGTTGAAAAGAAAGATAACATTTTGGAATATATCTCAACTGATAAGCAGCTAGCTGATATATTCACTAAACTCCTATGTGAGTCAAGATTTGAAGAGCTGAAGAATGAGCTAGGGTTAATTGAGTTGAGTTGACACTCAGAAGATTCAACCAGAAGAGATGGAAGATGAGAAGATAAAAATTGAACGAGTCTCATAAATCAAACATGTGAAACATCTATGTCGAAAAGTCAAGAAGATGTCGAGTTAATTTGAAAATTTGAGTCACTAAATGAAAGGAGAGAAGCAGAGTTAAGTCATTTTTGATATAAGCTGAGTCATTTATGAGCTAAGTGATAAAAATGCAGTCGTTTTTTAATGAGCGGGAATGTTTTTAGGGCGACGCCAAAGATAATAAACGGGCGATCAAAAGTCGCACTGATAAGCATATGATTGGATATAAATCTTTGCCGCATTAAAAGCGAGAAATTAAATGCGGTTTGACGTCTTTAACTGAGCCGTTGATTTTGATCAAAATTTCAAAAACCAAAGACATGTCCTTTCATAACCCTTATATATCCATTTTTTTTGCTTTCTCTCCCTCACCAAAACCTGCTCATATTCAAGCAAAAAAGGAAGCAAGCTTTTCTCTCTCGCAAACCCTAAGTGTCCTCAAGCAAGCTCGTCAAGTTTTAATCAAGTAAAAATCTCCGGAAATGGCTCCTAAGTTTGATTTCAGTCAAGCTTATCGAAGCAAATTCACTCGGGATCGTTAGTGGATTTCGAAGGCATGGTGAAGCAGGGTTCCGATGAAACCCTTGTTAAGAAAATCGCAGAAATGCTAGAAAAGTCAGGTCTCAAGGCTTTTCTGACTTTGGAATACTAACATACCTATCTCGAGGAGGTAGCACAGTTCTATGTTAACGCCGAAGTGCAGGACGGAGGGATCAAGTCTTCTGTCCACCGCAAGGACATTATGATAAATGCTAAGGACCTTGCGGAGCACTACTTGTTGCCATCTAAAGGCATGAAGGATATTGGTGAAGCTGATGTTGATTTGGCTGCTGCATGGAGAGAGGTAGCCAAACCAGAGTGTGCTGCTAAGGTGGTCTACACAGCTAAGAAGAAATTGCTGAAGGACGAATATCATAAGTTGATGGATGTCATCTCCAAGTGTGTAGACATGAAGTTTGGAAGCTTTAATCAGTGTCCCAAGACTAAGCCGATCGTCATGGTTGTGATCATGGATGGCAAGAAAGTCAACCAGGTTGAGTTCGTGTATAGCGACTCTGTCAAAATGTTGTGAATAAATCGTTCAGAAGGAAGACAGATCCTTTGGAGGATCTCTTGGATATGGCCTGGTGATTGGCCACTTGATGGAAGTGAAGGGCATTCCCTTCGACATGGAAAACCCTTCCATGTCAACAAGAAGATGTTCAGTGGCGAACCTATCCCGGAGCCCAAAAGAGAGCCCACGCAAATAAAGCAGATACAAGTGAGAAGGAATCGGTGAACCGAGGACATTTGCTACCCCTCCTCCAAAGAAGAAAGTTGCCCCGCACTGCGAAGAAGAAGGCCGCTCCCGCAACTAAGAAAAAGGATGCACCGCCCCTGCCGGTAGTCGTCGCCCCGCCCGGCCGAGGGAGAGGAAAAACATCATACTCCTTCTCTTGCCATCAAAAAGAAGAACATCGCCAAGCCCGGGAAGGCACCACGCAGCGTTCTCCTTCCAGGAACTAGCAAACACATAAGAAGAGGTTCCTCCGCTACCCAAGAGAAAAAAAGATTGGTAAGAAACTCAATTGGGAAAAAAATTGAATCGCCACTCGGTGGAGAAAGCATCCGAGATTTTTGAAACTCGGGAAGTGCGATCTCTGAAGTGATTGATGATCAAGCCAAGTCTCTTTGAGGGGTGACCATGAGAGGCTCATCAAGACTCGGTGGGCGTCGACAAGACTAAGGGAAGTGACGCTTGGTGAGACAACCGAACATCCCGTTGAAAAAGTTGTCTCTCCACCGCCACGATCTTTCTTTGAAGGAGAAGAGCAACATGACTTGCCTCCTATTCCAGAAAAAGAGGAGAAGAAGATGAACATGATGATGATGATGATGATATCATTATGTACTCTCCTCGTATCCGGATATCCGAGACGTCTTAGGGAATGGAGAGCATGGAAGCTTGATCACTCAAGGGTGCGATTCACTCACCATGAGTACATTGAAGAAGAGGAAGAATTGCTTCGTTTTCTGGGCTCTAATACTATCCAACAGGCCCTCGACGAAGACAACTGACTGGATCTCCTCCGCATCATGAAGGCGGATGAGAAATACAAAGCTGAAGAGGAGGCCCGTGTATTAGAAAAAGCCAAGATATGCCCGTTTACTGGAACTCTAGAACACACTCACCCTCATTTAGATGTGTTCTCAGAGAGTGATGAAGATATGGATCCAGTTGTTGCAACGGAGAAGTCAGACAAGCAACAAACTCTACGGGATTCCAGGCTGATGCATGAGCAACAATTACTTGAAGGACCAGGAGGGTCCTCACAATCTCTCCTGCAAATAGACCCTTTGGGAGTAGTGCAGCAGATCGCCATAGACATCGCTGCAGCTACGTCCCCGGTACAGTCGAAGGATGGGTCCAAGGGAATTGGCAATGAAACTGGGACTTTGGGCACCCAAGTTGAGCCAACCCCTACTGAAGGTGTTTTACCACACCCGGGGTGAGCACTCAATGGAAGAAGCCACGAGTCCGGGAGAAGAGTGACCCCATCATCAATCACTCATTTGGTGTGCGGTGGGAAACTCACCCTGCAAAGCAATGTCGGAGGATGCTGCAGATGACTCTGTTTTGAAGAAAGGTGGCGAAGTGGAATCTAAGAAACAACCACAAACAGAGTGACATTGACGAGGCTCGGATAGTTGAGTCGTCCCACGGTGAAGTTTCACCTTTGAAGGCCGATGACACTGTTCCTACGATCGACGACAGATGGAGATGCCACGGGAGTTAACACTGGCAATGAAAGTGCAATCCAAGGGTTGAGACTCCTATGGATGCCAATGTCAAGACCCTAAGACAATTGCATGCATCGTCGAAGGGAATATTGAAGGCCTCATTGCAGCTTGAGATTTGGAGGTATTGAAGGCCCAAGGAAGTTGAGACCTCCCGGGTAAAGCTCAAGAGATTGAACATTCCTCTTGTTCAAAGCGCTGAGTCTGAGAAGGAGATAAGCGCACTTCATGACTCCTAGGAGAATCCTGACATATCATTTCTGGGGTCTGAAGATGAAGCTGAGTCCATACCCGTTGCACATCAAAAGGACCCGGCCGAGGATGTTCTCAAGAATACGAGTTAGTCGAGTTACAAAGCTGCTCGTCAAACATTCAATTTCGATGATGAATCAAACCCCCAAGTTTCATCATCATCCGATGACGCTGATGATGCAGCAGAGGATCCGGTAATTCATTTAGATAAATCTACTGAGACCGAAGACGCTGTTGAGACAGCTAAGGCTCAGTCAGCTGGGCAACACATTCCAAAAGCCCCAGCTGAAACCGAGCATCTGCGCAGGCTCCCACAGCTGCAGCAGTAATGACTCCACCAGAAACATCACAAGCACAAACCACACAAACAATCCCATATGTGTGAGATGATGCTTTTGAGCAAGTATTTCCCTTTTCTATCGAGTTGCCTGATCTTGAGGAAGAGATTGCTAAAGAGCAGCGATGATTCACTGTACGAGAAGAACCCATACTCCCTACCGACTCTATTATGCCAGCAAACTTTAACTTTGATGCAGAATGGCCAACAGCTGAATCAGTTGAGACAACTGAGATTCGTGAAGTTTTCAAGAAGATCTGTGAAGAGATTGAGAAGATTGAACGGCACCAAACCTCACTAGACTTACGACTGGACAATAGAGATGCCACCCTCAAAACAGATTTGAGAGGGATAATGGTAAGGATCAGGGAGTGGTCTCAACAGCAGAGTGCCATGCGATACGAGTAAGTTCGCTATTTTAAGGCGTTATACAATAAAATGCTTGTTTGGAGCGCTGGCAACACTTCGAACATGCACACAATGTGAGAATATATTGAGAGGTTGCATGACTCTCACAAAACATAAATGGAGCTACTGCGTGAATTTCAAAGAAAAACATTTATGCGACTTGAAGAGACTATGAATGCAAAATTCAGCATTCTCATGGCTGAAATGAAATTGGTGGCATCCGAGTCCAAAGCCACTCGTTCAGAATTTTGGACAGCTTACGCAGAAGCAGACACCAAACAAAATTTCGCGCTCAGCAGACTCGACTTTATGCTCGCAAGCATGTTCCCTGGGCTTCCTCTTTCCTTTGATGATGCCAAAAAGGGGGAAGATGAGTCCCTAAGGAGTTTAAAAGAAGAAAAGGTGAAAGAGTCTGAAGCCAAAATGACAGTAGCTGAGAAGAAGAAGGGAAAAACAGCTGAGGGGGAACTTTCGAAGGACTTGACATTAATGATTACTGAAACCCCTCAGCAGGGTCATGTCACGGCCTCAATTATTAGCAAACTTCCAGTGACCCTACCGATCGAACACTCTGATGTGCCAATGTCGAAGAAAAGGTGAATCGTAGTAGCAGGGATGGTAGAGTTCATTAAGAAGACGAATGCCCGCATCGAAGAAGTGTGGAAATAATACGGCAGCATTCCGGCAGGAAAGGATCAAGATGCCATACCGACAGGCGGATCCGAGCCAAGATCAGTTGAAGAATTCAAGACGCTCGAATCCGAAGGCTATTTCCAAAAGATGTCTGTAGCCCAAGCTTGGGATCTGTACTGGGAGAAGGGTCTTAAATTGTGCGAAGAAGTTGATAAGCAGAGACTACCAACAGCCATTCATTGGTAAATGAAGACTTCAGACAAAGTATACACCACAGAGGAGGAGGAAGAAGTGGTGGAGGAAGAGGCTTTCAACCTCGTCCATGACCCAAGAACATCGAATATGTGGATCCGAGAAAGAAAGGTAGACTCTCTTGGTGGGTATGATGAAGTAGCAAACGGAGGTGGCTAGGAAGAATCTTCAAGCCGTGAGAGAAGACAGGAAGAGGAGAACAAAAGGCAAATAGAGCAATGGCTCGAGAGGAAGCGGAAGGATGATACTTCTAAAAGAGCTTATGAAAAGAAGCAGAAAGCAGCTGAAGAAGAAAGAAAAAGAAAGAGAGCTGATGATTTTAACAGAGCTGAAGAGGAAAGAAGGAGGCAACGAAGGCGATGAAATGTTGATGTGAACCCTTCATGTATTTTACTTATGTAAATACATTTTTGTAAGTCATCTGTATACTTATTGAAGTGTTCTGTAATTTTTCACTCTGTATTTATATCCTAGCATAGATGTCTGTATTTTGCTTTGATATAGAATGCTCTGATACTATATGTAAACAGCTGTGTAAAGGACAAGAATGCTATGATCAATAAAACGATCGATTCTACGCATACATTTTTTGTTACTGCATTGTCTGTATGTATCTTTGCTGTTTACATGTTGTTTATTGCTTTTAAGTTTTGGCATCATCAAAAAGGGGGAAATTGTTGGGAAATTTATTTTATAGATTTTGATGAATGCCATGTAAAACTTAAACTAGAAAGTTGGCACCCCATTTTCTTTGTAATTTTCATTGTAATAGATAAATTTGGGTGTTTGAGTCAAGTCGGCTATGCCTAGGAAATACATGAAGTCAACTGAAGACTGAAGTGAAGACTCCGCTGTGGAATAACTGAGTATGGCCAAGAAGGAAGATCAAGAACTTGACTGAAGTTGTATCAGCTGAGGAATAGGTGTGTGAAGTGTCAGTAAAAGTCATCTCAAGAAGCCAAGTCTCAAGTTGAAAGTGACAGATGAGTCTTCAAATGATTGGAGCAGACTCAAGTCACCTGGGGAAATAAGCGTGACCAAGAGGAGTTAATCGAAATGAATCATTGCTGTACGAGAAGTCAAGAACATTACTTAAATAAGTAATACTTCCATGCTGCCAGGTCTTAAAGTTGTTAGATAAACGTTTTTATCAAGATTTTGATGATTATGTTTAAATGGGTTTTTATACCAAAACTATGTTTATGTATGTTGTCCAAAATACTCCTAAATGTTTTAAAATGTTTTTACTAAATTTTTGGAGTATTTCTTAGAGTTTATTATTCGATAAAATATTGGACAACATATTTAATATTTTTATGTTAATTGGTTTTTACACCCAAACAATGTTTATAAATGTTGTCAAAATACTCCCAAGTGATTTAAAATATTTTTACTAATTTTTTGGAGTATTTCTTGAAGTTTATTTTTGATAAAAATCGGACAACATTTCAAGATTGAGGTCAACTTGATACCAAGCATCGACATTGCACCAAGAAAGAAAACTTGAAACGAACGTCATCGAGTTAAAAAAATAAAGAGGGGACCGGTCAGGGGCCGACCGTCGCAATGACCGTCGGCCGAGTCCCCCCTTCGACTGCACTGGATCGCACTATTTTTTTCAAATGTTCGAAATCTTAAACAGGCAACCGGTCGCCCCTATGTTATTTTGTGACAAAGTTATCCGTTTGGAATTTTTGACAAAGAAGATTTATTTTTGATTTTTGTACAATATTTCTACATCTTGTGATCTTATTTTTGTAGACAAAAGTGAAGAAGGAGGAGCCTATGTTGGAGATCCAATCTTGAAGACTCTCCTATAAATAGAGGATGATTTGAAGACACAAATACACAACACATACAAGCAAATACACAACAAGAAATCTAAAAATTCTCCAAGCCTTCATTTTTATACTCTTGTTGTAATAGCCTAGTTCTTGCACTTGCACAATCTTGAGGTCTAGGCTTTTCATTCTTGATTACACTTGCACTCAAAGTTTGTATACTTCATTTATTGAGTTGTAATCTTGAATTTTTCTATCATCCAAAATAAGATATCCTTGTTAGTGTTCTTGTGGTAAGAACACACTTGAGTGATCTTAGGTGTTGAAGAGTGTTGTACTCTTCATAGGTGTTGAAGGAAGATTGTGGTAATCTCCTTGAAGGTGTTATAAGAAGATTGTGGTAATCTTCAAAGGTGGTGTTGTATTAATTGTGGTAATTAATAAAATCTTTTTTTCTTTTTAAAATCCACCGGATATCTTTGGGGTGGTAGTAGATTAGGCCCTAGGTGGGTTGAACTACTATAAATCATCAGTGTTGTTTAATTTCCGCATTTACATTCTTGTCAATTACGTGTTCATTCGAAAAAAGAGGGAGATTTGTGAAAAATCGGCATAATCTATTCACCCCCCCTCTAGATTATCGTAGCCACTTGAACTAACAAGTGGTATCAAAGCCAAACTCTTTGGCTAGCTCGTTCCGAGTAAAGAGGAAAGATCCATGGCTACGAACGAAAGCTACCTCACCATTGGCGCCTCCACCAACAAGCTACCACTATTCGATGCCAACAACTACGCATTTTGGAAAGACCGTATGGAGTGCTTTCTACAAGGGTGCGGGTTTGACATTTGGAATGTGGTCATTGAAGGAGTTGATTAACCAACCAAGAAATTAGAGGACGACACCACGACTCCTAAACCTTTCAAGGAGTTCGATGAAAATGACAAGAAGGCCTTCTCTCTAAACGGTAAGGCTTTAAATATTTTGCATTGCTCTCTTACCGCCACCGAGTACAATCATATAAGAGGCATAAGGTCGGCACATGAAGTTTGGGAAAAATTAGAAACCATCTATGAGGGCACAAAGAAAGTAAAGCAAGCAAGAAAAACAATGCTTGTGAAAGACTTTGAAAATTTCAATATGCATGATGGTGAAAGCATATCAAAAATGGTGGAAAGGCTTGGCAACATTGTCAATCCTCTTGTGGCTCTTGGAAAGGTCATCTCCGGAAGAAGACAAGGTGACCAAGTATTGAAACGCCCTTCCGGCTCATGGTCCGAAAAGGTGACGGCAATCACGGAAGCTCAAAATCTTGAGACACTCAAGTTTGATGAGCTCATTGGGAACCTCCTCATTTATGAAGTATATCTCAAGGAGAGGAAAAATTCTCAACCATCCACCTCTAAACCAGCACGCAAAATATTATTAAAGGCTTAACATTTTCTTCTAATAATGTTTATTATGCTAGTGATGAGGATGATGAAGAAACAGCGGCTCTTGTTAGAAAATTTGCAAAATTTGTAAACAAAAATAAAGCAAGAAAGCCTAGAGACAATTCTTGTTTCAAATGCGGAAAATCCGGGCACTACATAGCCGATTGCCCGAAATTAGCGGAAGAGGAACAAAAGAAGAAAAAGTCTTTTCCGAAAAAGAAGGCGTTAAATGCGGATGTCAAAACTTGGGATGAATTACTTGAAACAACCGACGAGGAAGGAGAATCCGAACATGGTCTTATGGCCATAGACGATGAAAATACCGAGTACGCTCTAATGCTTCATCTTCTTCCCTAGTTGATGAATTACAATGTGATTTTGATGAATTGCAAAATGAGTTTCAAAATTTGATTGTTAAATACAAGAATTTGAAAAAGGAGCATAAAGAGCTTAAACTAGAAAAAGATAAATTATTTACTTCTTATGATTCTCTTGATAAGGCTCATGCTATTACTCTTACTATAGTCCGTACTCTTGAAACCGAAAAACAAATGCTCACAAATGATATTGAAAATTTGAAAAAGGATGTGCATAGATTCAATTTAAGTACGGATAAAGTCACAAAAAGTTTAGATGCACAAAGAGGTGAGCATTCTAAATTAGGACTTGGTTACAAACCTTTTCAAAATGCTTTTAAGAAAAAAGACCAAGGTCCAACCTTTGTACGTGCTAGTAGTCCTCGTATTATTACTTGTTTTTATTGTGGTAAGAATGGACACTATGCTAGCAATTGTAAATTGAAGAATAATTTTAGCTATTATTGGAGACCCAAAGGTCTCAAGGCTAACCCCCATGGACCCCAAAATTATAGGGTACCTAAAAATAATTCCTTTGTAGGTTATAGGGGCTATAACAACAATGGAAGATTCAAAATAGCTCATGGACAACGGATGTTCACACCATATGACTGGAAAGAGAGAACTTTTTACCAACATCAAGCTCCAAGAAGAGGGTATGGTCATTTTCGGCAATGGCAAAGGAAAAATTCTTGGAAATGGAGAAATTGGTAACTCTTCTTTCTCTCTTAGTAATGTTCTTTTAGTAGAAGGGCTTAAGTTCAATTTGATAAGTGTTAGCCAACTTTGTGATTCAAATTATAATATTGTCTTTAATAAAGAAAAAATGCCTTATTTCCAAAAATGATAAAATTATTTGTGAAACAATTAGAAAAGGCAATCTTTACAAAATTTGTACAAGTGATTTGGTTAGTCAAAATGTTTCTTGTCTTGTCGCCAATAATGATTTAACTAGTTTATGGCATAGGCGACTTGGACATGTTGGATACAAAAATTTGCAAACTATTTACAAAAACCAACATGTAAAAAGACTACCCAAATTGAATTTTGAAAATCTTGGCTTATGTGACACTTGTCAAAAGAACAAATTAGTTAAGAGTAGTTTTAAGCCCAAAAATGAAATTTTCACTACCAAACCCCTACAAATGCTTCATCTTGATTTGTATGGGGATATTGGTACGGCTAGTCTAAGTGGAAAACATTACACTTTTGTTATAGTTGATGATTTTTCTAGATATACTTGGGCTCTATTTCTTACAAATAAAAGCGATGCCGTTAATGAGTTTGTTAAGTTGTGTAGACTTATTGAGAATGAAAAAGAAGATACTATTATATTCGAAGTGATCGAGGTGGAGAATTTGATGGAGAATTTAGAGTCTTTTGTGAAACCAAAGGATATAGTCACAACTTTTCGGCTCCAAGGACACCTCAACAAAATGGAGTAGCCGAAAGGAAGAATCGGATACTTCAAGAAATGAGTCGGTCCATGCTCAATGAATTTTCACTTCCAAAATATTTTTGGACCGAAGCCGTAAGTACCGCTTGCTATGTCATTAATCGAGTTTATATTCGTCCTAAAATGAATAAAACTCCATATGAGTGTTGGAAAGTAAGAACTCCAAATATTAGTTATTTCAAAATATTTGGATGTAAATGTTTTATTTTGAATACTAAGGATCAATTGGACAAACTTGATCCTAAGGCCGATGAAGGAATATTTATGGGGTATTCAACTAAGAGCAAAGCTTATCGGGTTTACAATAAAACAAGTGGAGTTGTTGAAGAATCCATCCATGTCAAATTCAATGAAGCTTCGGGTGTTGAAAGGATACCCAATGATGAAAGTGATGAAGAGGATATTGTTGAACCCATTGTTCAAGATGACACTCAAAATGATCAACCTTCAAGCTCAAATGTTCCTCAAGAAGATAAAGGTGATACTTGAATCTTCGTAGCATTGAAATTTAAGGAGATCACCCAAAAGATCTTATTATTGGTGATCCCCTTGATAAAGTAATGACTCGAGGAAAATTTGCCGAGAAAGCTCTTATATCTCAAAAAGAGCCTAAAAATGCTAAGGAAACCATTGAAGATGAGGATTGGTTTTTAGAAATGCAAGAGGAGTTGAATCAATTTGAAAGGAATGATGTATGGGAATTAGTTCCTTGTCCTCCATCTCAAACCATTATTGGTACAAAATGGGTATTTCGGAACAAGCTCGATGACCAAGGCAATATTGTTCGAAACAAAGCAAGGTTAGTAGCTCAAGGTTATTGTCAAGAAGAAGGTATTGATTATGTTGAAACATTTGCACCCGTAGCACGTTTAGAAGCTATTCGTATTTTACTTGCCTATTCTTGCTTTAAAAATTTCAAGCTTTATCAAATGGATGTTAAATCCGCTTTTCTAAATGGTATTATTCAAGAAGAAGTCTATGTAAAACAACCTCCGGGGTTTGAAAATTTTTCTAGGCCTAATGATGTTTATAAACTTAAAAGGCCTTATATGGTTTAAAACAAGCACCCGTGCATGGTATGATAGACTTAGCTCTTTTCTTTTGCAAAATAGTTTTACAAGAGGTAAAGTTGATACTACTCTCTTTGTTTTTGAAAAAGGGCAAGATTGCTTATTAGTGCAAATTTATGTTGATGATATTATTTTTGGTGCTACTAATGAATCCTTGTGCAAGAAATTTTCTAAGTTAATGCAAGGTGAATTTGAAATGAGCATGATGGGGAGCTCAACTTCTTCCTTGGACTTCAAATTAAGCAATGCCAAGAAGGAATATACATTTCACAATCCAAATATACAAAAGAACTTTTGAAGAAATTCGAATTGAAGAAGGAAGAACCGTCTCTACCCCAATGGCAACAAACGTCAAAATTGACAAAGATGAAAAAGGCAAGTCGGGTGATGAATCCAAATATCGAGGTATGATTGGTAGTTTACTTTATTTAACCGCAAGTAGACCGGATATTCTTCATGCTGTATGCCTATGTGCTCGTTTTCAAAGCAATCCCAAAGAATCTCATATGAGTGCCGTTAAAAGAATTTTTAGATATTTGAAAGGCACTATTCAATATGGTTTATTCTATCCAAAGAATGAAATTTTTTCTCTTAAAGGTTATAGTGATTCGGATTATGCGGGAAATATTGATGATCGTAAAAGTACTTCCGGATCATGTCAATTTTTAGGCGATTGCCTAGTTTCTTGGTTTTCAAAGAAGCAAAATTGTGTTTCACTTTCAACGGCCGGCTTCGAATATATTTCCATGACTTTTTGGTGTACTCAACTTCTTTGGATGAAACAAACCTTAGCGAATTACAAATGTTCTTTTGAAAGTGTTCTTATCTTTTGTGATAATATATCCGCTATAAATATTGCTCAAAACCCGGTTCATCATAACCGTACTAAACATATTGAAATTCGACATCATTTTCTAAGGGATTGTGTTTCAAAACGAAAAATTGAGATATCTTTTGTACCATCTCAAGATCAATTAGCGGACATTTTTACAAAACCACTATCTTCCGAGACTTTTGCGTCAATACAAGCTCGGTTAGGCATAATGCATATTGAATGAGGTCTATGATTGCATTTTGCACATTTTTTAAAACTTAGGGGCGCGAAAAATCGGATTTTTGGTTCAAATCTCGGATTTTGGAAAAGCGAGAATGAAAAATTGGTCTGATCGGGGCAAGGTCGACGGCCGTGCATCATGGCGACGCCGATGCCGCCCATGCGCCAACCGGTCAACCATAGAGAAAATTTGATTAAATACGTTTATGTTCGATCATGATCATTTTGGCTCATTTTGTCAATTTTCGTCCCTTTCGCATTTTGCACACAAATTTCACTTCAAATTTGTTTTATTGCATACATTTTACATTTTGGACTTCATAAGGCTCGATTATCATCATCATTGCTCATCTTTACCGATTAAATGGTAAGAATCTTTCCTTTTTTATCTCAGTTGGGTTGAACCCTTGAGAATGTACTTGTTTCTTGCTATTTTGATAAAATTCTTGTATTAGTATGTTGTATATGATGATTGGTGATGAATGAATATTGTTGTATTGCAATTGGTGATGAAAACTTTTGGCTTAAACGAATCACAAAGGCGTTATAGTTTTCTCTTGTTTTATTCGACGCACGCCAAGTGTTCGACAAAATGTTTCAATGAAAAATTCATCACTTACATGATTCTCTTGATTTGAAAAGTCTTATAACTTTATAGAGATCATGTTTTATCAATCAAATGAGCTTTTACAAATCAAATGAGCAATTTTTTCCCTTTTATTCGGAATTTAAGCTTAAATGCTCAATATGCTCGATAAATCGATTAAATTGCGCACTTTGAAATAATTATATGATGTTTTTATCGTGCTAACATTATTTTTGATGATTCCAAAGGGGGAGAAACAGGAAAAACGCTCATATGCTCAAAGAAGCGAAAATAAGCTTGCAAGAAAAGCTATAAGCTAGGGCTCTTTAAAGCCACAAGCTGTGAACAATACTTAGTCCATGTGATGTATTATGGACTTTTATGCTTGACTAGTGATGTTTTATAACCTCATCAAATTCAAGCTTAAGTTGTAAAAGCTAAGCTTTTAGCTTTTAGTTGGTTGCTTTTATACTTGTTCTTGATATGCATATTGATAGGGGGAGCTTGTGCAAAAATGATTTTGAAAAATCTTTGCTCCTATCCTTGTGTGTTTGTACTTATGATAAATCTTGCTTATAATGGATTGATGTTTTAGACCGGAAAATTTGTTTTGTTTTAAAATCTACTTGCTAAAATTGTTTTGGTTTGTAATCATCAAAAAGGGGGAGTTTGTTAGATAAATGTTTTTATGAAGATTTTGATGATTATGTTTAAATGGGTTTTTATATCAAAACTATGTTTATGTATGTTGTCCAAAATACTCCTAAATGTTTTAAAATGTTTTTACTAAATTTTTGGAGTATTTCTTAGAGTTTATTATTCGATAAAATATTGGACAACATATTTAATATTTTTATGTTAATTAGTTTTTACACTAAAACAATGTTTATAAATGTTGTCAAAATACTCCCAAGTGATTTAAAATGTTTTTACTAATTTTTTGGAGTATTTCTTGAAGTTTATTTTTGATAAAAATCGGACAACATTTCAAGATTGAGGTCAACCGTCGCCCAAAGCGTCGAATTGCACGAAGAAAGAAAACTTGAAAGCGAACGTCTTAGTTAAAAAAATGAAGAGGGGGACCGGTCGCACCCTAGAGGCGGCCGGCCGACCCCCCGCCGACATTGCACTGGATCGCACTATTTTTTCAAACGTTCAAAATCTTAAACAGGCAACTTGATCGCCTCTATGTTATTTTGTGATGACAAAGTTATCTTGTTTGAAATTTTTGACAAAGAAGATTTACTTTTGATTTTTGTACAATATTTCTACATCTTGTGATCTTCTTTTTGTAGACAAAAGTGAAGAAGGAGGAGCCTATGTTGGAGATCCAATCTTGAAGACTCTCATATAAATAGAAGATGATTTGAAGACACAAATACACAACACATACAAGCAAATACACAACAAGAAATCTGAAAATTCTCCAAGCCTTCATTTTTATACTCTTGTTGTAATAGCCTAGTTCTTGCACTTGCACAATCTTGAGGTCTAGGATTTTCATTCTTGATTACACTTGCACTCAAAGTTTGTATACTTCATTTATTGAGTTGTAATCTTGAATTTTTCTATCATCCAAAATAAGATATCCTTGTTAGTGTTCTTGTGGTAAGAACACACTTGGGTGATCTTAAGTGTTGAAGAGTGTGGTACTCTTCATAGGTGTTGAAGGAAGATTGTGGTAATCTCCTTGAAGGTATTGTAAGAAGATTGTGGTAATCTTCAAAGGTGGTGTTGTATTAATTGTGGTAATTAATAAAATCTTTTTTTCTTTTTAAAATCCACTTCGGATATACTGGGGTGGTAGTAGATTAGGCCCTAGGTGGGTTGAACTACTATAAATCATCGAGTGTTGTTTAATTTCCGCATTTACATTCTTGTCAATTACGTGTTCATTCGAAAAAGAGGGAGATTTGTGAAAAATCGGCATAATCTATTCACCCCCCCTCTAGATTATCGTAGCCACTTGAACTAACAAGTGGTATCAAAGCCAAACTCTTTGGCTAGCTCGTTCCGAGTAAAGAGGAAAGATCCATGGCTACGAACGAAAGCTACCTCACCATTGGCGCCTCCACCAACAAGCTACCACTATTCGATGCCAACAACTACGCATTTTGGAAAGACCGTATGGAGTGCTTTCTACAAGGGTGCGGGTTTGACATTTGGAATGTGGTCATTGAAGGAGTTGATTAACCAACCAAGAAATTAGAGGACGACACCACGACTCCTAAACCTTTCAAGGAGTTCGATGAAAATGACAAGAAGGCCTTCTCTCTAAACGGTAAGGCTTTAAATATTTTGCATTGCTCTCTTACCGCCACCGAGTACAATCATATAAGAGGCATAAGGTCGGCACATGAAGTTTGGGAAAAATTAGAAACCATCTATGAGGGCACAAAGAAAGTAAAGCAAGCAAGAAAAACAATGCTTGTGAAAGACTTTGAAAATTTCAATATGCATGATGGTGAAAGCATATCAAAAATGGTGGAAAGGCTTGGCAACATTGTCAATCCTCTTGTGGCTCTTGGAAAGGTCATCTCCGAAGAAGACAAGGTGACCAAGGTATTGAACGCCCTTCCCGGCTCATGGTCCGAAAAGGTGACGGCAATCACGGAAGCTCAAAATCTTGAGACACTCAAGTTTGATGAGCTCATTGGGAACCTCCTCATTTATGAAGTATATCTCAAGGAGAGGAAAAATTCTCAACCATCCACCTCTAAACCAGGTACGCAAAATATTATTAAAGGCTTAACATTTTCTTCTAATAATGTTTATTATGCTAGTGATGAGGATGATGAAGAAACGACGACTCTTGTTAGAAAATTTGCAAAATTTGTAAACAAAAATAAAGCAAGAAAGCCTAGAGACAATTCTTGTTTCAAATGCGGAAAATCCGGGCACTACATAGCCGATTGACCGAAATTAGCGGAAGAGGAACAAAAGAAGAAAAAGTCTTTTCCGAAAAAGAAGGCGTTAAATGCGGATGTCAAAACTTGGGATGAATTACTTGAAACAACCGACGAGGAAGGAGAATCCGAACATGGTCTTATGGCCATAGACGATGAAAATACCGAGGTACGCTCTAATGCTTCATCTTCTTCCCTAGTTGATGAATTACAATGTGATTTTGATGAATTGCAAAATGAGTTTCAAAATTTGATTGTTAAATACAAGAATTTGAAAAAGGAGCATAAAGAGCTTAAACTAGAAAAAGATAAATTATTTACTTCTTATGATTCTCTTGATAAGGCTCATGCTATTACTCTTACTATAGTCCGTACTCTTGAAACCGAAAAACAAATGCTCACAAATGATATTGAAAATTTGAAAAAGGATGTGCATAGATTCAATTTAAGTACGGATAAAGTCACAAAAAGTTTAGATGCACAAAGAGGTGAGCATTCTAAATTAGGACTTGGTTACAAACCTTTTCAAAATGCTTTTAAGAAAAAAGACCAAGGTCCAACCTTTGTACGTGCTAGTAGTCCTCGTATTATTACTTGTTTTTATTGTGGTAAGAATGGACACTATGCTAGCAATTGTAAATTGAAGAATAATTTTAGCTATTATTGGAGACCCAAAGGTCTCAAGGCTAACCCCCATGGACCCCAAAATTATAGGGTACCTAAAAATAATTCCTTTGTAGGTTATAGGGGCTATAACAACAATGGAAGATTCAAAATAGCTCATGGACAACGGATGTTCACACCATATGACTGGAAAGAGAGAACTTTTTACCAACATCAAGCTCAAGAAGAGGGTATGGTCATTTTCGGCAATGGCAAAGGAAAAATTCTTGGAAATGGAGAAATTGGTAACTCTTCTTTCTCTCTTAGTAATGTTCTTTTAGTAGAAGGGCTTAAGTTCAATTTGATAAGTGTTAGCCAACTTTGTGATTCAAATTATAATATTGTCTTTAATAAAGAAAAATGCCTTATTTCCAAAAATGATAAAATTATTTGTGAAACAATTAGAAAAGGCAATCTTTACAAAATTTGTACAAGTGATTTGGTTAGTCAAAATGTTTCTTGTCTTGTCGCGCCAATAATGATTTAACTAGTTTATGGCATAGGCGACTTGGACATGTTGGATACAAAAATTTGCAAACTATTTACAAAAACCAACATGTAAAAAGACTACCCAAATTGAATTTTGAAAATCTTGGCTTATGTGACACTTGTCAAAAGAACAAATTAGTTAAGAGTAGTTTTAAGCCCAAAAATGAAATTTTCACTACCAAACCCCTACAAATGCTTCATCTTGATTTGTATGGGGATATTGGTACGGCTAGTCTAAGTGGAAAACATTACACTTTTGTTATAGTTGATGATTTTTCTAGATATACTTGGGCTCTATTTCTTACAAATAAAAGCGATGCCGTTAATGAGTTTGTTAAGTTGTGTAGACTTATTGAGAATGAAAAAGAAGATACTATTATATTCGAAGTGATCGAGGTGGAGAATTTGATGGAGAATTTAGAGTCTTTTGTGAAACCAAAGGATATAGTCACAACTTTTCGGCTCCAAGGACACCTCAACAAAATGGAGTAGCCGAAAGGAAGAATCGGATACTTCAAGAAATGAGTCGGTCCATGCTCAATGAATTTTCACTTCCAAAATATTTTTGGACCGGCCGTAAAGTACCGCTTGCTATGTCATTAATCGAGTTTATATTCGTCCTAAAATGAATAAAACTCCATATGAGTGTTGGAAAGTAAGAACTCCAAATATTAGTTATTTCAAAATATTTGGATGTAAATGTTTTATTTTGAATACTAAGGATCAATTGGACAAACTTGATCCTAAGGCCGATGAAGGAATATTTATGGGGTATTCAACTAAGAGCAAAGCTTATCGGGTTTACAATAAAACAAGTGGAGTTGTTGAAGAATCCATCCATGTCAAATTCAATGAAGCTTCGGGTGTTGAAAGGATACCCAATGATGAAAGTGATGAAGAGGATATTGTTGAACCCATTGTTCAAGATGACACTCAAAATGATCAACCTTCAAGCTCAAATGTTCCTCAAGAAGATAAAGGTGATACTTCGAATCTTCCCGTAGCATTGAAATTTAAGGGAGATCACCCAAAAGATCTTATTATTGGTGATCCCCTTGATAAAGTAATGACTCGAGGAAAATTTGCCGAGAAAGCTCTTATATCTCAAAAAGAGCCTAAAAATGCTAAGGAAACCATTGAAGATGAGGATTGGTTTTTAGAAATGCAAGAGGAGTTGAATCAATTTGAAAGGAATGATGTATGGGAATTAGTTCCTTGTCCTCCATCTCAAACCATTATTGGTACAAAATGGGTATTTCGGAACAAGCTCGATGACCAAGGCAATATTGTTCAAACAAAGCAAGGTTAGTAGCTCAAGGTTATTGTCAAGAAGAAGGTATTGATTATGTTGAAACATTTGCACCGTAGCACGTTTAGAAGCTATTCGTATTTTACTTGCCTATTCTTGCTTTAAAATTTCAAGCTTTATCAAATGGATGTTAAATCCGCTTTTCTAAATGGTATTATTCAAGAAGAAGTCTATGTAAAACAACCTCCGGGGTTTGAAAATTTTTCTAGGCCTAATGATGTTTATAAACTTAAAAGGCCTTATATGGTTTAAAACAAGCACCCCGTGCATGGTATGATAGACTTAGCTCTTTTCTTTTGCAAAATAGTTTTACAAGAGGTAAAGTTGATACTACTCTCTTTGTTTTTGAAAAAGGGCAAGATTGCTTATTAGTGCAAATTTATGTTGATGATATTATTTTTGGTGCTACTAATGAATCCTTGTGCAAGAAATTTTCTAAGTTAATGCAAGGTGAATTTGAAATGAGCATGATGGGGGAGCTCAACTTCTTCCTTGGACTTCAAATTAAGCAATGCCAAGAAGGAATATACATTTCACAATCCAAATATACAAAAGAACTTTTGAAGAAATTCGGAATTGAAGAAGGAAGAACCGTCTCTACCCCAATGGCAACAAACGTCAAAATTGACAAAGATGAAAAAGGCAAGTCGGGTGATGAATCCAAATATCGAGGTATGATTGGTAGTTTACTTTATTTAACCGCAAGTAGACCGGATATTCTTCATGCTGTATGCCTATGTGCTCGTTTTCAAAGCAATCCCAAAGAATCTCATATGAGTGCCGTTAAAAGAATTTTTAGATATTTGAAAGGCACTATTCAATATGGTTTATTCTATCCAAAGAATGAAATTTTTCTCTTAAAGGTTATAGTGATTCGGATTTATGCGGAAATATTGATGATCGTAAAAGTACTTCTTAGGATCATGTCAATTTTTAAGCGATTGCCTAGTTTCTTGGTTTTCAAAGAAGCAAAATTGTGTTTCACTTTCAACGGCCGAAGCCGAATATATTTCCGCAGCTTTTTGGTGTACTCAACTTCTTTGGATGAAACAAACCTTAGCGAATTACAAATGTTCTTTTGAAAGTGTTCTTATCTTTTGTGATAATATATCCGCTATAAATATTGCTCAAAACCCGGTTCATCATAACCGTACTAAACATATTGAAATTCGACATCATTTTCTAAGGGATTGTGTTTCAAAACGAAAAATTGAGATATCTTTTGTACCATCTCAAGATCAATTAGCGGACATTTTTACAAAACCACTATCTTCCGAGACTTTTGCGTCAATACAAGCTCGGTTAGGCATAATGCATATTGAATGAGGTCTATGATTGCATTTTGCACATTTTTTAAAACTTAGGGGCGAAAAATCGGATTTTTGGTTCAAATCTCGGATTTTGGAAAACAGAATGAAAAATTGGTCTGACTGGGGCAAGGTCGACCGGTCGCCCATGACGTCGACCGGTCGCCCATGCGCCCAACCGGTCAACCATAGAGAAAATTTGATTAAATACGTTTATGTTCTCAGTCACAGTCATTTTGGCTCATTTTGTCAATTTCTCGTCCCTTTCGCATTTTGCACACAAATTTCACTTCAAATTTGTTTTATTGCATACATTTTACATTTTGGACTTCATAAGGCTCGATTATCATCATCATTGCTCATCTTTACCGATTAAATGGTAAGAATCTTTCCTTTTTTATCTCAGTTGGGTTGAACCCTTGAGAATGTACTTGTTTCTTGCTATTTTGATAAAATTCTTGTATTAGTATGTTGTATATGATGATTGGTGATGAATGAATATTGTTGTATTGCAATTGGTGATGAAAACTTTTGGCTTAAACGAATCACAAAGGCGTTATAGTTTTCTCTTGTTTTATTCGACGACGCCAAGTGTTCGACAAAATGTTTCAATGAAAAATTCATCACTTACATGATTCTCTTGATTTGAAAAGTCTTATAACTTTATAGAGATCATGTTTTATCAATCAAATGAGCTTTTACAAATCAAATGAGCAATTTTTTCCCTTTTATTCGAATTTAAGCTTAAATGCTCAATATGCTCGATAAATCGATTAAATTGCGCACTTTGAAATAATTATATGATGTTTTTATCGTGCTAACATTATTTTTGATGATTCCAAAGGGGAGAAACAGGAAAAACGCTCATATGCTCAAAGAAGCGAAAATAAGCTTGCAAGAAAAGCTATAAGCTAGGGCTCTTTAAAGCCACAAGTCATTTGTGAACAATACTTAGTCCATGTGATGTATTATGGACTTTTATGCTTGACTAGTGATGTTTTATAACCTCATCAAATTCAAGCTTAAGTTGTAAAAGCTAAGCTTTTAGCTTTTAGTTGGTTGCTTTTATACTTGTTCTTGATATGCATATTGATAGGGGAGCTTGTGCAAAAATGATTTTGAAAAATCTTTGCTCCTATCCTTGTGTGTTTGTACTTATGATAAATCTTGCTTATAATGGATTGATGTTTTAGACCGGAAAATTTGTTTTGTTTTAAAATCTACTTGCTAAAATTGTTTTGGTTTGTAATCATCAAAAAGGGGGAGTTTGTTAGATAAATGTTTTTATGAAGATTTTGATGATTATGTTTAAATGGGTTTTTATATCAAAACTATGTTTATGTATGTTGTCCAAAATACTCCTAAATGTTTTAAAATGTTTTTACTAAATTTTTGGAGTATTTCTTAGAGTTTATTATTCGATAAAATATTGGACAACATATTTAATATTTTTATGTTAATTAGTTTTTACACTAAAACAATGTTTATAAATGTTGTCAAAATACTCCCAAGTGATTTAAAATGTTTTTACTAATTTTTTGGAGTATTTCTTGAAGTTTATTTTTGATAAAAATCGGACAACATTTCAAGATTGGAGGTCAACCGGTCGCCCAAAGCGTCGACCTGTACCTGAAGAAAGAAAACTTGAAACAGAACGTACTTAGTTAAAAAAATGAAGAGGGGGACCGGTCGCACCCTAGGGCGACCGGTCGACCCCCCCTTCGACCTGTACCTGGATCGCACTATTTTTTTCAAACGTTCAAAATCTTAAACAGGGCAACCAAACGCTCTATGTTATTTTGTGATGAAAGAAAGTTATCTTTGTTTGAAATTTTGACAATGACAAGATTTACTTTTGATTTTTGTACAATATTTCTACATCTTGTGATCTTCTTTTGTAGACAAAAGTGAAGAAGGAGGAGCCTATGTTGAGATCCAATCTTGAAGACTCTCATATAAATAGAAGATGATTTGAAGACACAAATACACAACACATACAAGCAAATACACAACAAGAAATCTGAAAATTCTCCAAGCCTTCATTTTTATACTCTTGTTGTAATAGCCTAGTTCTTGCACTTGCACAATCTTGAGGTCTAGGATTTTCATTCTTGATTACACTTGCACTCAAAGTTTGTATACTTCATTTATTGAGTTGTAATCTTGAATTTTTCTATCATCCAAAATAAGATATCCTTGTTAGTGTTCTTGTGGTAAGAACACACTTGGGTGATCTTAAGTGTTGAAGAGTGTGGTACTCTTCATAGGTGTTGAAGGAAGATTGTGGTAATCTCCTTGAAGGTATTGTAAGAAGATTGTGGTAATCTTCAAAGGTGGTGTTGTATTAATTGTGGTAATTAATAAAATCTTTTTTTCTTTTTGAAATCCACTTCGGATATACTGGGGTGGTAGTAGATTAGGCCCTAGGTGGGTTGAACTACTATAAATCATCGAGTGTTGTTTAATTTCCGCATTTACATTCTTGTCAATTACGTGTTCATTCGAAAAAGAGGGAGATTTGTGAAAAATCGGCATAATCTATTCACCCCCCCTCAAGATTATCGTAGCCACTTGAACTAACAAAAGTACTTTTCCCAGAAGCGTGCAAAAGGAATAAACCAATGGGAAGCACTGCACCTCGTGTCAGAACCTGAAAAGTTGCACATTCATTTAATACGAGGAAAGGTCTACATCTCAAGATTGAAGACCAAGAAAAGACAAGCCAACGAACACAAGTGTCTTTTGAAAATCAGCCTATCTCTTCAACGGGCAGATTTTTGAAAGTTCACAATAAAAGGCTGAGGAAATTGATTGAGAAAATGGTTACTTGAACCACGAACAAGCAAGTAATATTCAAGCTATAAACCTGCAAATATTCTCAAAGATATTCAAGCAAATCCTCAAGCCTGAAACTCGAAGAAAATCGATCCAACACAAGCTGTGAGGGAAAGACAACTTCAAACTGTTGAAGAGGAAACTTTTGAAGAATAAAAAGGGGTCTACTTTCCAAGGAGGATTGTAGGAAGGTTCAAGGTCGAACCAGTATCATGTTATTGGAGGGCTTCGTGATCAAATCCAAGAGCTTGAGAAAGTGAGCTGAAGTAACAAGACAACTGCCCTGTGAAGAAGGTTCTAGTCGGAAGAGAAGACAAGCGTGTGATCAAGGTGTCTTTGGGATCGTTGACCACTTTGTAAACAAATCTTTTACATAGTGGATTCCTCCAGGAGTTGGAGAAGAGAGGACTAGAAGAATTACCCCATCTTCGAACCTCAATAAAAATTAACTGTGTCATTTATTTTTCAGCACATTTATATTTCTGCATATTTACTTTATATCTGCTGTTAAACTTATTTGCTATCCAACTGATTAATAACCAAGTGCCATAATCAAGTGTCAAAACAAGTTTAAAACAAATCAAAGGGTGTTAAGTCTTCCGCTGATAAAACCAACACAACCAAGTTGAGGTTCAGGTTAAACAACTGAGTTATTCTATCAACAGCTCTATCGAGTATGTTGAGTGGCTAACTCTGCTGAATAACCAACTTAGTTGTCCCTCAAGGACTTAGCTTTTTGTGTTAACTCTGTTATATTTTAAAAGGACTAAAATCAAAAATTTGGTAAGGTTTATTCAACGCCCCCTTGTAAACCTTACTCACACCCCTTGAGACCTACAAAATCTCTGCCTGGAATTGGAATTGAACAAAGTGTTAGGAAATTTATTGTTTAGATTTTGATGAATGCCATGTAAAACTTAGAATAGGAAGTTGGCACCCCAATTTTTATTGTAAAATGCATTGTAATAAATAGAGTGGCCAAGTCGAGTTAAGTCGCCTACGCCCTAACATGCAAGAAGACAAATCAAGACTAGAAGGAAGACTCCTGCGAGACATTTGAGTATGGCAAAGAAGAGTAGACGGGAACTCTACTAAAAAGCGGTGAGATGCGGTTTGTGTGGAGTATCGATCAAGTCAACTCGAGAAAAGCCAAGTCTCAAGTTGAAGTGATGAGAAGAGTCATCCAATGATTGAAACCGACTCTAAGTCACCTGGGGAAAGCAAAGAAATGCGTCAAGTCGAGATAATCAAAAAGATCCGTTGCACGTAAATCAAGAGAATTACTTAAACAAGTAATATCTCCATACCACCTTTCTCGGAGTGCTCGGTCCCGAGAAGCGTGCAAAAGGAATGAACCAATGGGAAGCACTACACCGTGTCGAACTCGAAAAGGTGAAAGGACAATTCATAAGAGGAAATGGCAATTCCAAGGATGCAACAAGACAAGCCAACGATCGCAAGTGACTTTCAAAAATAAGCCTATCTCTTCAACGGGCAAATTTTTGAAAGATCACTATAAAAGGCTGAGGAGTTTATTTGAGAATGGAGACAAGAGTGTGACACAAGTTACAGACCTGGACCAAACAACGCTCAAGCAATTATTAGAAAATCTAAAACATTCTCAATCCTCAAGCCTACACTACGAAGAACATCAATCCAACACTCACCTGTGAAGGAAAGATAACTTCAATCAGTTGAAGAGGAAAAATCTTGAAAAATCAAGGGTCTACATTCCACGAAGGATTGTAGGAAGGTTCAAGGTCGAACCAAGTCTTAAGCTTTTGGAGGGCTTCGTGATCAAATCCAAAGAGCTTGAGCAAGTGAGTGTGTAGTAGCAAGGCAACCGCCTGTGAAGAAGTTCGAGTCGCACGAGAAGCGGTGAGTGATCAAGGCGTCTCGACATCGAGTCCCAAAGGATCAAGTGTTTGTGTGATCAAGACTTGTATCCTGGACTGTTACCACTTTGTATATCGATCATTACCTAGTGGATTCCTCCGGGAGTTGGAGAAGAGAGGAGTAGAAGAATTACCCCATCTTGAACCTCTATAAAATTTTATTGTGTCATTTACATTTCAAAGACTTTAATTTCGCATCTTAATTGTTTAATTCTCACGACATATTTGCTATCCACTTGATAATCTATAAGTACTAAATCAAGCACTAAATCCTTGCTTAATCAAACTTAAGGGTGTTAAGTCTTCCAATGAAAACAAAACCACAGTTGAGTTAATTTAGACTCAACAATCGAGTTAATCCATCAACGGCTCGTTGAGTCCGTTGAGAGACTAACTCTCTTGATTGACTAACTTGGTTGTCCATCAAGGACACAACTGTAGTATTAATTAACTCGAATATTTAAAAGGACTAAAAACGAAAATTTGGTAAGGTTTATTCAACCCCCTTCTAAACCTTACACTTACACCCCTTGGGACCTACAAGTGGTATCGGAGCGGTTGGTTCATTGAACCCTCCGCACCGGTTCTTGAACTAGATCTCCAAACTTTTCAAAGTCCGCTTTAGTACTTAAACTCTCAAAACTCTTCTTATCATTAAAAGTTATTATCATGGAAGCAAATTTGACACGCATCCCTATGTTCACAATTGAAGAATTTGATGATTGGAAAATTCGTATCATGCAGGCTCATCTATCAAAGATTACATGATGAGATGTGGATAGTGATAGAAGATGGGCCACCGCAAATCTTAAAGGTGAACACAAATTGTAAGAAGAGTTGCGGTGAAGGAGAAGAGGATGTTGCTCCTGCACCAGTCGTCATGGTTGAAAACCAAGAACCGAGTGGACAAATGATGACAAAAAGATACAACCTGGACAATGTAGCCAAGGACATCCTTTACAAAACCTTCGACAAAGCCATGTTCAATAAAGTCAAATCATGCAAAACGGCTAAAGAAATGGGGACAAGCTCGACATTGATTTGTTAAGGCTCGTGAGCAAATCAAAGAAAACAAATTATCGGTGGTTGTACGTAAATTTGAGAACTTCAAAATGATCTCGGAGAAAACCTGGATCAACCGGATGCTCGGTTCACGTAAATCACCAACGAGTTATCTCGCACTTGGAAAGGAATATACACGAAGAAATGTGTATGAAGATCCTAAAAAGTCTTCCGGTGAATGGGAAATGAAGGTCATGGCACTCGAGACATTCAATGGACCTATCAAAGACATCCAACCATGAATTATTCTCGGACCTCAAAGCCTACGAGTTTGAGCCGAGAAGAAAAGACCAGGGAAGAGACAATTGTACCCAAAACAAATTTGCTCTAATTGTTAAAGATGGGAAGAGAGCCGAGGTCAAAGAAGTCATTGATCCGTAAGAAATAGCCACGATGGTCAAAAGATTCAACAAGTTCTTCAATAAGAACTACAAGAGAGGAAAGGGCGAATCTTCCGACAGACACTCGGCTCCCTCCAAATCAAGGGAAGATAGGCCAACCAAGAGAACAGATCATCAAAAAGTTGAGTATCAAAGGGTCGATAATCAAAGAATGGAAAGAGCCGATCAAAAGGTCGAATATCTATGTTGGAATCGTAGACAACCAGGTCACTATGCCATTGATCGCTCATATCATGTAGTTAACAAATACTGGGAATGAAGAAGAAAGGAAGGTCTTTGAGAAAGAAGACAAGAAAAGAAAAGGCAATGATGGTCAGAGAGATCTTAAAACAAGTCAAGAGAGACAATTGATTCAGAGAGAGCAAAGAAGTCGACTACTCAAGTGACTCGAAGAAGAAGCCCCGATCCGTTTGATGGCCAAGGAACAAGATCAACCTGACGACCAAGAAGATGAGGTACACTCTAACTCATCAAACTCGACTCTAGTGATAGTGATCGTGACACACACACTTCATCACCCACCGATCTTTATGATTCATTAGGAAAAATGATGAAAGATTTTGAATACATTAAATCCTCACACACACTATTAAATGAGGAAAACAAATTTACTCAAGAGTCAAAACTCAAAGTCGACTAAGGAGTTGAGTACTCTAAGTCAAATAGTGATGAGAATGAAAGATTAAAGGTGAAAATGCTAAATTAATAGCAGAAATTGCCGCTATAGAGAAAAGGAGAATGACCTCAAAAATGTTATTACCTCATTCACTTAGGCATCTAAATCATTGGATGATCTTATTATGAGTCAAAGAGAATTTGGAGACAAGACAGCTTAGATTTAATTCCTCGTGCTATGTCAAACCTCAAAAGTAATTTTGGAAAAAGGATCTTCAAGCCATGAAGAGTCCGAAAAATCCAAAACTCTAAATGTTTCACACACATTCAATCCAAAGCACCATAACAAGCAAACTGGCCTTGGTTATAAAGGAAAAGGAAAATGATAGTTGAGTGCGCTGAAAGGACAAAGTGAGAAGAGATTCATGAGTTCCTCAAAGAAACTCCAAACGAAAAATACTCGTAAAGAAGAAGCAGAGCTACCAAAAACCCAGAAAATCCATAAAAGAAATACATATGATGGGAATGGTAGAAAATATCCAAGCCAAGTGATTGGAATAATGTAAACTATCAAAGATAGACTTATGGAATATAAGCCCAAATGGCAAAGGCCTAGAACTCAAAGAAAGGCCATTCCAAAAGTATAAGAGCTTTCATCAAAGACACATATGCACCTAGACACTACACTCAAAGACACCACAATTACCCAAAGAAGGCGATTGCTAAAAATTATACACATGCATACGACAAAAGAGACAACTTGTATGAACCTAGAATCCCCAAGCAATTTGCCGAGGATTAATTATGATTATGGCATCGATAGATGGCAACCCCTTAGAGTCAAATCATTTGGCTATAAGTTGGTTGGATCATCTTACAATTCTAACCCCTCGGACCTGCACAAGTATGGGTACCTAAAACTTAATTTCCTTGATTGCAGTTCAAAGAACAACGGTGAGTGCCAAGGAACCTGGTACATGGATAGTGGTCGTTCCGCATACATGACAGAAACAAGAAAAATCTGTCAAAATTCAAGGAAGTAAAAGGAGCAAAAGTCATATTTGGAGGAAATGAAGCTCCTGGTGAAATAAGAGGCATTGGATCCATCAAGAGGAATGGATTAGAAATCACAGACGTTGCATATGTTGAAGGACTCAACTTCAACCGCTAAGCATCACCAACTCGTGACAAGGGTTACAATGTTGGATTTAACATGGGTATATGCCAAATCAAGGATATTGAATCAAATGAAGTTGTCTTTGCAAGGATGTAGATGAGAAGAATATGTATGTCGTGGATTGGTCAACCGCAACACCCAAAGACTCGTCTACTATTAGCAAAGAGCACATCCTGAATCAAGTTGGTCGTGGCACAAAAAGCCGAGTCACCTAAATTTCAAAACGATTAACAAGCTTGCAAGAAGTAATCTTGTGGAAGGACTTCCGATTCAAGATATACAAGAAGGAGAGTATATGTGATGCATGTCAAGGGAAAACAAATCAAATCTTCATTCAAAGAAAAGACATGTTCATCTTCAACAAGAATATTGCATCCGCTACATATGGATCTATTGGCCCAAAGGGAACCGGCCAAAGATAAGTGGAAAGAAATACACCTTGGTGGTAGTAGATGACTACTCAAGATATACATGGACAATATTCATGTGTAAGAAGAAAGAAACTCTACAAAAACTACCACGGTGATGAAGAGGATTCAAAACGAGAAGAGCCAAACCATTATCAAAATAAGATCGGATGAGGAACCGAGTTTGTCAATGGAATAATAACTCAAGATTGTATTGAAAATGGTATTGGTCATGAACTATCGCCAGCAAGGACTCCACAATGAGAATGGAGTTGCGAAAAAGAAGAAGAGAACCCTCAAAGAAGAAGCAAGGACCATGTTAGTCAAGCGGGGGTTACCAAAAAGATTTTGGGTCAAGCAATCAACACAAACTTGCTACACTCAAAACAGATGTATGATAAACAGACGGTGACAAAGACTTTCTATGAGATTTGGGTGGAAGAAAACCAAATGTTGCATATTTGAGAATATTTGGATGTAAATGCTTCATCCACAACAATGGCAATGACAATCTAAAGGCTTTTGATGCTAAAGTCGATGAAGGTATCTTCTTGGGATACTCAACAAAGCAAAGCCTACAGAGTACTCAACAAAAGGACTATGGTTGCGAAGAATCCATTCATGTGGTATTCGATGAGCCAAATGTAAATGGAGAAGACATTGAAGAGTCACCGACAAGTCGAATCATCCAACCATACGTAAGAGTCCCTATACTTTCAAGTCAAGCCGAATTATAAACTCGAAGAAGATGAGATAGTTGAATCTCAAAAATAGTGGATAATTTGCGGCTAAGTGATTATAAGAGAGTCGAACACAAAGAAACAACCGCAAGACGATCAACCAGCCTAACTTACTCCAACCCGATGTAAGATGGCCGAGAGACCATCCACCGTAACTTGTCATTGGAGATATAAGAGAAGGTGTCAAAACAAGATCCTTAACTCAACAAGAAGCCATGTTCACATGCTTTATCTCGCAAATAGAGCCCAAAGATGTGTTACAAGCATTCGACGACACACATTGGATTCAAGCTATGCAAGAAGAGTCAATCAGTTTGAAAGAAATAAAGTATGGGAATTAGTTCAAAGACCCACACATCAAAATGTCATTGGCACCAAATGGGTGTTCGTGAATAAGATGAACGAGGAAGGTTCTGTGGGTAAGAAACAAAGCAAGACTAGTAGCCAAAGGATATTGCCAAGAAGAAGGAATCGATTTTGATGAAACATTTGCTCCCGTAGCAAGATTGGAGGCTATTAGGATGTTTCTTGCCTATGCACTCACAAGAACTTCATTGTATATCGATGGATGTAAAAAGTGCATTCCTAAATGGTTTATTGGAAGAAGAAGTGTATGTTGAACAACCTCCAGGATTTGAGCAGTAAGACTCTTGGAGATAAGGTATACAAACTCAAGAAAGCCTTGTATGGATTGAAACAGCACCCGCGAGAGCATGGTATGATACCTTGTCACAATTCCTAATCGAAAATGGATTCACAAAAGGAAAAGTAGATAGAACACTTTTAATTCAAGACAAAAAGAGTATACCGCTTGTTCAAATATATGTGGATGACATCATTTTTGGATCCACAAACAAAGAGCTGTGTGAAAAATTTTCAAACCTCATGCAAAGTAAATTTGAAATGAGCATGATGGGAGAGTCGACATTCTTCCTTGGACTCCAAGTGAAACAATCAAGGATGGAACGTTTATAAGTCAAAACAAAATACACCGAGATTTAATGAAGAAATTTGGTATGGAGGAGAAGTCTTTCGTGAAAATACCAATGAATACATCGATCAAAATGGACATGGATGCAGATGGCAAGTCCGTAGATCAAACAAGATACTGAGCACTTATTGGATCATTGCTCTATCTCACAAAGACAAGCGAGCGATATCACCTTTGTTGTAGGTGTATGTGCAAGATTTCAATCTGCTCCAAAAAGAGAGCCATATGACAAATGACTAAGAGAATATTGAGATATTTGAAAGGAAGTCAAGAAGGGGCTTATGGTATCCAAAGGAAGGTGGATTCAAGCTAATCGGCTATTCGACTCGACTATCTTGGATGCTGAGAGTTGACAGAAAAAAGCACTTGTGCACATGTCAAATGCTAGGAAACAAAGCTAATTTCTGGTTTAGCAAGAAGCACAACTCAATAGCCACCTACAAACCAAGAATACATAGTACATGGGCAAATGTGCCCAGCCCAAGTCTTATGGATGAGACAAAGAATGAGAGACTATGAAGTTGAGGAAAAAGAAATTCCAATCATGTGTGATAACACAAGTGCAATTGCCATTACTCAAAATCTGTGTTGCACTCAAGAACAAAGCATATCGATGTCGATATCACTTCATAAGAGATCATGTGAAAAGAAGGACATCATCTTGGAATATATCTCAATCGATAAACAATTGGTGACATTTTCACAAAACCATTATGTGAGTCAAGATTTGAAGAACTCAAACATGAGTTGGGGTTAATTGAGTGGTGACACTCGAGAAAAATCAAAGAAAAGAAATGGAACACAAAAAGGGGTGAAAAAGAGTCAACACACAAATCAACTCAAGTAAATTAGTCAGATCGGAAAGACAAACTATACCAAGTCGGTGATAATGAGTCACTAAGAGAACTGTGAGAAGAAGAGTTAAATCGGCTAAGGGATAAGCCGAGTCACTTATGAGCAAAGTGACAAAAGAGCAATCGTTTTGACTAAGCGGGAATGTTTTTAAGAATACGTCAAAGATAATGATGATGTGTACAGACATAAAGCCGCACACCAAGCTTATGATTGGATATAAATCTTTGCCGCATTAAATACAAGACATTAAATGCTAAATAGGCGTGCAAAATCTAAGCCGTTGATTTCGATCACATTTCAAAACCACCCGCACATCCTTTCATAAACCATACTTAAACCATTTCGTCCGTTTTTCTCTCTCACACTACCAAAACTGTTCATTTTTTCTCTCAAAAGCAAAGGCAAAAATTCTCTCAAAAGCCCTATCTAGCTTCAAATCAATCTCTAAGTTTTTCTTTGATAAAATCCTCAAAAACATGGCACCAACCTATGATTTTACCAAGTTAGGAAAGCAAATCCACACCGGGTCTCTTGTGGATTTCGACAAGATGGTGAAATAGGGTCCGACGACACCCTAGTGAAGAAAATTGCTGAAAAATTGGAAACGACCGGAAATTTGAAATCGTTTCGACGTTAGAATATCCGATGACCTATGTGAAGGAGGTCGCACGATTCTACGTGAATGCCGAGATTCACGATGAAGGAATAAAGTCATCTTCACGGAAAGCGGTGACTATCTCTCGCCAAGGATTTGGCCGAACATTGCTCACTACCAATCGGAAGGAGCATCGAAATTAACGAGCCGATGTAAACTTGGCCGATGCTTGGAAAGAAATAGCCACGCCCAACTATGCCGATAAAATAGTGTACACAAAGAAACAAGAGATATTTGCCAAGGAGGATTATCACAAGTCGTTGGACATAGTTGCCAAATGTATAGACATCAAATTTAAGCCGATCGTAATGGCCGCGATCATCGAAGAAAAGAAAATAAATGGGCTGAATTTGTCTACAACAGACTCGCTTAACGTAGGGAACAAATCCTTCAAGGAAGATGGCACATTTGGAGGATCCCAGGATATGGCCCGGTGATTGGCCGGTGATGGAGGTGAAAGGAGTCCCTCTGACATGGGAAGGCATTCCATGTTAACAAGAGGATGTTCGAGCAAACCTCTCTCGGCGCACGTAAGAGAGCCTACGCCAAAAGAGCCGACACGAGTGAGGGGGAATCGGTGACCACCCTCGAAGATACAACTGTTTCCTCTCCACCCAAGAAGAAAGTCGCCCCGCTTGTTGCTAAGAAAACCGCTACCCCCGCAAAGAAAGAAAGTCAAACATGCTCCCGCCCCGCAGCAGAGTCACCCGCCCCGCAGCCGTGTCCCCGCCCAAAGAGTTAGCCGGGGTCGAGAAGGACTCTCAAATACCTTCTCCGATCGTCAAAAGAGGAGAAAATCGATAAGCCAAGACGGCGCTCCTCGAAAAAGACACAAGACCACGCCCCCCGCCAAGACTCGTAAGAAAACCGTCTCTCAACCAAAAATCCCTTTGGTACAAACTAGAAACGAAGAAGAATCATCAAGCACTCCGAGCTTGAGAAACCGGGCCGAGTCGCCCACTCACCGAGCAGATACGAGAGATCGCCGGAGAAGTAGAGTCTCCAGATGTAGTTGATGAAAAACCAAGTCTCTTGGAAGGCGATCACAGAGGCAATCAAGAAATACGTAGTCCACAAACAAACACAAAAAAGCCGATAAAGCCGATAGTGATGTAATGATCCTATCCCCACCTTACCCGACATCCAAAATCGTCTGCGTGAGTGGATGAAATGGAAGTTGAGTAAATCAAGGAAACAGTTCCAACGACCCGAGTTTATAGAAGAAGAAGAGGAACGTTAAACTTCCTTGGACTAACCACGCGTGCTCCCAAAGACTGGATGAAGATAATCGCACGTACATCCCGCAGATATTCAAGGACAAGGAGAAGGAAAGACAGCAGAGGAAGCCGAGGCACGTGAGAAGGCCAAAGATATGCCCCCCTATCTCCAGACTACGTAACACACACATCCTCTCCTTGATGTCTTCTCCGACAGCTGATGAGGATCGGGGAGAATGCCGCCACGAGAAGAGTTGCAATGCAGCAAGCATTGCACGAATCCGTAATCCTTCACGAGCAAAGATTAATGGAGGGACCAGGAGAGTCCTCCGTAACACAACCTAGAAATTGATCCAATGGGAGTGGTTCAAAGCAAATCGCCACCGTTGTTGCCGCCACCACCTCCCCACTCACTCGGAAGAAGGCAATAAGGGACTTGGCGATGAAACCGGGATAGTGGGGACCCCAACCGAGCAACCCCTATTGAAGGTGTCTTACCACCGCCCAACGGTGAACACTCAATAGAAATGTACCGGGAGTTTGGAGACGAGTGACCCCATTCAAGTCACTCACCGGGTGCGCCACCGAGGGGGAAACTCCTCCACCGCAGAAGGTCGGAGAATCTTTGCAGATGACTCCAACAATGAATCAAGGAGGTGAAGTAGAGAATATACAAGCACAAAAGAACAACAAGTTGTCATCAACGAAGCTCAGGCGATTAAGATCTGTCTCAACCGAGGTGCCAACCGCTTCCTCGAAGGCTAATAATGACGCCGCCGATGCGATCCGAGGCATAGGAAGGAATGTACCCGGGAGTTAACACTATGGCAATGAAAGTGCAATCCATGGGGTTGAGACTCCAATGGATGCCACCACGAAGACCCTAAGACAAACTTGACACTATCGAAAGGGAGGATCAAGGCCTCGCGCGCTTGAGACTTTAGGAGGTAATGAAGGCCCACGGGAGGTTGAGACTTCCGGGGTAAAGAAGTCAAGTAGAGAACATCCCTCCCGCTATCATTGATCCATCCGAAAAAGGAGATAAGCGCGCTTCATGATTCCCAGGATAATCGATGTAACCTTTCGGGATCGGGCGCGACGAAGAAGTTTCGAGTCATCCCGAGTGATGATCCAAAAGACTCACTGCGGATGTTCCAAGCACGAGCAAGTCCGATCCCAAAACTACTCGTCAAACCTTTAATTTTGATGATGAGCCACCAATGGAAATCTCATCATCGTCCGATGACGCTTTCCGATAAGGCCGAGGACCATCTACTCAATTGGAGAAATCACCGAGACCAACGAAGTTGTTGAGACAGTGAGGCTCGCAAGTCGGGTCCACTTCACAACAAACCCCACCAACAGAGTCCACCGCGCAGCTCCTCAAGTCGCAGCAGGGTCGATTCCAAAAAGAACTTCACGCACCGCTCATCATCGAACAAATCCCAATTGGCGGTGATGAATCCTTTATAGAATCTTTTCCTTTTTCCCCGGAGGTACCCCAACCTCCATGAAGAGTCGAGAGAACGAACGCCAGCACGCTACCACGACCAGCTCCCGTTTTCCATCGTGCACCATTGTTCGGTGATTATGATTTTGACGTTGCATGGCCATCACCGCAACGGAAGAATCAACTAAAGTCCGCGAAGTGTTCAAGGCATTATTCCGAGATTGAACGGATGGAGAGGCATCGGCCTCTATGGATATGCGATCGACAACAGAGATGCAAATCTCACCGCCGATTTAAGAGGCATAACAATCAGATCGGGGAATGGTGGCAACAAAGAAGAAACAATGCGTGTGGAACAAGTTAGATACTTCAGACATTGTTCAACAAGTGGCATTGGTATGGAGAGTCGAAAATGCTTGATGCAAAAACGGCCGAGAGAACATATTGAGCACATGCATGAAGCTCACATTGCCGAGATAAAGTCACTGCGTGAGCAAAACAAGAGTGATCTATAGCGTTTGGAAGAAACCATGAATACAAAATTCAAGCATTCTCATGGCCGAGATGAAGCCGATTTCAAGCAGAGTCCAACGCTACTCGATCCGAATTTTGTGTCGCATACTGCAGAGACTCGAGACAGAACTCTACCATCGCCAGGCTCGACTTCCGCTTGCCAAGATGTTTCAGTGTCTCTCTCTCTTTTGATGATGCCAAAAAGGGGGAAGAGGAATACCTTAAAGCACGTAAAAGATCTCGAAAAAGAGGATGCAAACGGTATGAAGAGAAAGAAAAATTTGAGGAAGTTACTGAAACAAAAGAAAGGAAAATCACGAGGGGGAAGGATCGAAAGATGTGACCTTGATGATTGCACAAACCCCCAATAGGGTCCTCACACCTGGTGACATTATCAACAAGAAACTCCCGTGACTCGCCACTCAAACACTCGCTATATCTATGGCCGAAAAGAGAAAAACAATTGAAGCGAGGGGATGAAGGAAGTGGAAGGAAGAATGGATGCCCGAGTTATGAACATCTTGAATGAACATGGAGGCATTCCAAAGAGCAGAGACACTTATGCCATCTCGGATGTCGGGACAAAGCCAGCCACGATCAATTGATGAATTTAAAACGCCGATCTCAAGGATACTTTGCAAATATGTCTATGGCTCAAGCTTGGGACTTGTATCGGGAAAAGGGTCTCACGTTATGTGAAGAAGTCGACAAAGCAGACCATCGGATCACTCTGCTGGTCACGGGTCACTCACCGAAAGAAGAAGACCCCAAGACAAAGACACGCCTGCAGGTAGAAGAGGAAGAAGCGGTGGTGGAGGAAGAAGCTTGACCCAGGCCTCCGCCTAAAAACATTGAATACATAGATCCGGCAAGAAAGGAGTGATCATTGGGCTGGTCTTGACCAAGTAGCAAATTTGCAAGTGGCTAAAAAGTAACGCCGAGTATGCAAAAAGAATAGAAGAAGAAAACAAGAGACAAACTCAGCTATGGGAGAAAAGACATGAAAGATTAAGAAGAGATGAAGCTGCTGAAGGAAGGCATATGAAAAGAAAAAGAAGGCAAATTGACGATGAGAAAAAAGAAGAAGAGAAGAAGATGTTGAACAAGATGAAAGAAGGAGACAACGAAGGAGATGAAGTGTTGATGTCCACCCCTTCGTGTATTTTATTATGTAAATACATACAATGTAAGTCTTCTGAAATAAAGCTATAAATTCTCTATTTTTTGTGTAGACAAATATGTGCTCTGATACACCTTGTAAACAGTTGTGTAAAAGAACAAGAATGTTATGATCAATAAAAGGATTGATTCTCACGCGATACATTCTATGTCAATACACTATATGTATGTATCTTTGCTATTTGCATTTATGAATGGTTTAAGTTTTGGCATCATCAAAAAGGGGGAAATTGTTAGGAAATTTATTGTTTAGATTTTGATGAATGCCATGTAAAACTTAGAATAGGAAGTTGGCACCCCAATTTTTATTGTAAAATGCATTGTAATAAATAGAGCTGGCCAAGCTGAGTTAAGTCGCCTACACCCTAACATGCAAGAAGACAAATCAAGACTAGAAGGAAGACTCACGCGAGACAAAGTGAGTATGGCAAAGAAGAGTAGACGGAACTCTACTAAAAAGCGGTGAGATGTTGTGGAGTATCGATCAAGTCAACTCAAGAAAAGCCAAGTCTCAAGTTGAAGTGAAAGAGTCATCCAATGATTGGAAGTCGACTTTAAGTCACCTCGGGGAAAGCAAAGAAATGCAATCAAGTCGAGATAAATCAGAAAAGATCCGTTGTACGTAAATCAAGAGAATTACTTAAACAAGTAATATCTCCATACCACCTTTCTCGAGTGCTCACCCCGAGGAAGCGTGCAAAAGGAATGAACCAATGGGAAGCACTACACCGTGTCGAACTCGAAAAGGTGAAAGGACAATTCATAAGAGGAAATGGCAATTCCAAGGATCGCAACAAGACAAGCCAACGATCGCAAGTGACTTTCAAAAATAAGCCTATCTCTTCAACGGGCAAATTTTTGAAAGATCACTATAAAAGGCCGAGGAGTTTATTTGAGAATGAGAGACACACAAAAAGTGTGACACAAGTTCTGACTGGACCAAACAACGCTCAAGCAATTATTAGAAAATCTAAAACATTCTCAATCCTCAAGCCTACACTACGAAGAACATCAATCCAACACTCACCGTGAAGGAAAGATAACTTCAATCGAGTTGAAGAGGAAAATATTGAAAAATCAAGGGGTCTACATTCCACGAAGGATTGTAGGAAGGTTCAAGGTCGAACCAAGTCTTAAGCTTTTGGAGGGCTTCATGATCAAATCCAAAGAGCTTGAGCAAGTGAGTCGTAGTAGCAAAGCAAATGCCCTGTGAAGAAGTTGAGTCGCAGCGCAGAAGCCAACCGAGTGATCAAGGCGTCTCGTGATCGAGTCCCAAAGAACAAGATCAAGTCACCACTGTGTGTGATCAAGACTTGTATCCGGGATCTGTTACCACTTTGTATACGATCATTACCTAGTGGATTCCTCCAGAGTTGGAGAAGAGAGGAGTAGAAGAATTACCCCATCTTCGAACCTCTATAAAATTTTATTGTGTCATTTACATTTCAAAGACTTTAATTTCTCGCATCTTAATTGTTTAATTCTCACGACATATTTGCTATCCACTTGATAATCTATAAGTACTAAATCAAGCACTAAATCCTTGCTTAATCAAACTTAAGGGTGTTAAGTCTTCGCTGAAAACAAAACCACAATTGAGTTAATTTAGACTCAACAAATGAGTTAATCCATCAACAGCTCGATTAAGTCGTTGAGAGACTAACTCTACCGATTGACTAACTTGGTTGTCCATCAAGGACACACGGTGTGTAGTATTAACTCGAATATTTAAAAGGACTAAAACGAAAATTTGTAAGGTTTATTCAACCCCCTTCTAAACCTTACACTTACACCCCTTGGGACCTACAAGTGGTATCGAGCGGTTGGTTCATTGAACCCTCCGCACCGGTTCTTCGAACTAGATCTCCAAACTTTTCAAAGTCCGCTTTAGTACTTAAACTCTCAAAACTCTTCTTATCATTAAAAGTTATTATCATGGAAGCAAATTTGACACGCATCCCTATGTTCACAATTGAAGAATTTGATGATTGGAAAATTGTATGTGCTCATCTATCAAAGATTACATGATGAGATGTGGATAGTGATAGAAGATGGGCCACCGCAAATCTTAAAGGTGAACACAATTTGTAAGAAGAGTTGCAAAATTTGAAGGAGAAGAGGATGTTGCTCCCTGCACATCATGGTTGAAAACCAAGAACGAGTGGACAAATGATGACATAAAAAGATACAACCTGGACAATGTAGCCAAGGACATCCTTTACAAAACCTTGACAAAGCCATGTTCAATAAAGTCAAATCATGCAAAACGGCTAAAGAAATGGGACAAGCTGACATTGATTTTGAAGGCTCGAGCAAATCAAAGAAAACAAATTATCAAATGGTCGTACGTAAATTTGAGAACTTCAAAATGATCTCGGAGAAAACCTGGATCAACTGGATGCTCGGTTCACGTAAATCACCAACGAGTTATTTGCACTTGGAAAGGAATATACACGAATGAAATGTGTATGAAGATCCTAAAAAGTCTTCCAAATTTGAATGGGAAATGAAGGTCATGGCACCGAGACATTCCATGGACCTATCAAAGACATCCAACCATGAATTATTCTCGAGACCTCAAAGCCTACGAGTTTGAGTTGAGAAGAAGAAAAGACCAGGAAGAGACAGTTGTACCCAAAACAGTTGCTCTAATTGTTAAAGATGGGAAGAGAGCCGAGGTCAAAGAAGTCATTGATCCGTAAGAAATAGCCCCGATGGTCAAAAGATTCAACAAGTTCTTCAATAAGAACTACAAGAGAGAAAGGGCGAATCTTCCGTAAGACACTCACCTCCCTCCAAATCAAGGGAAGATATGCCAACCAAGAGAAAGAGATCATCAAAAAGTTGAGTATCAAAGGGCCGACAATCCAAGAATGGAAAGAGTCGATCAAAAGGTCAATATCTATGTTGAATCAGTAGACAACCAGGTCACTATGCCATTGATCGCTCATATCATGTAGTTAACAAATACAGAATGAAGAAGAAAGAAAAGGTCTTCAGAGAAAGAAGACAAGAAAAGAAAAAGGCAATGATGGCTGCAGAGATCATTAAAAACAACCAAGTCAAGAGAGACAACTGATTCAGAGAGCAAGTGAAGCCGACTACTCAAGTGACTCGAAGAAGAAGCCCGATCCGCTTGATGGCCAAGGAACAAGATCAACCTCGACCAAGAAGATAAGGTACACTCTAACTCATCAAACTCGACTCTAGTGATAGTGATCGTGACACACACACTTCATCACCCACCGATCTTTATGATTCATTAGGAAAAATGATGAAAGATTTTGAATACATTAAATCCTCACACACACTATTAAATGAGGAAAACAGCCTACTCAAGAGTCAAAACTCAAAGTCGACTAAGGAGTTGAGTACTCTAAGTCAAATAGCCGATGAGAATGAAAGATTAAAGGCCGAAAATGCTAAATTAATAGCAGTAAATTGCCGCTTTATAGAGAAGAGGGAGAATGACCTCAAAAATGTTATTACCTCATTCACTAAGGCATCTAAATCATTGGATGATCTTATTATGAGTCAAAGAGAATGTGGAGACAAGACAAAGCTTAGATTTAATTCCTCCGTGCTATGTCAAACCTCAAAAGTAATTTTGGAAAAAGGATCTTCAAGCCATGAAGAGTCCGAAAAATCCAAAACTCTAAATGTTGCACACACATTCAATCCAAAGCACCATAACAAGCAAACGGCCTTGGTTATAAAGGAAAAGGAAAAAAAACATTGAGTGCGCTGAAAGGACAAATGAGAAGAGATTCAATGAGTTCCTCAAAGAAACTCCAAACAGAAAATACTCTGTAAAGAAGAAAGCAGAGCTACCAAAAACCCTTAAAATCCATAAAAGAAATACATATGATGGGAATGGTAGAAAATATCCAAGCCAAGCCGATTGGAATAATGTAAACTATCAAAGCATAGACTTATGGAATATAAGCCCAAATGGCAAAGGCCTAGAACTCAAAGAAAGGCCATTCCAAAAGTATAAGAGCTTTCATCAAAGACACATATGCACCTAGACACTACACTCAAAGACACCACAATTACCCAAAGAAGGCGATTGCTAAAAATTATACACAGCATACGACAAAAGAGAGACAAGCTTGTATGAACCTTAATCCCCGAGCAATTTGCCAGGATTAATTATGATTATGGCATCGATAGATGGCAACCCCTTAGAGTCAAATCATTTGGCTATAAGTTGGTTGGATCATCTTACAATTCTAACCCCTCAGACCGCACAAGTATGGGTACCTAAAACTTAATTTCTTGATTGCGGGTTGAGCGAAGTGAGTGCCAAGGAACCTGGTACATGGATAGTGGTCATTCCCGGACACATGACAGAAACAAGAAAAATCTGTCAAAATTCAAGGAAGTAAAAGGAGCAAAAGTCATATTTGGAGGAAATGAAGCTCCTGGTGAAATAAGAGGCATTGGATCCATCAAGAGGAATGGATTAGAAATCACAGACATTGCATATGTTGAAGGACTCAACTTCAACCTCGCTAAGCATTAGTCAACTCGTGACAAGGGTTACAATGTTGGATTTAACATGGGTATATGCCAAATCAAGGATATTGAATCAAATGAAGTTGTCTTTGCAAGGATGTAGACAAAAGAATATGTATGTCGTGGATTGGTCAACAAAGCAACACCCAAAGACTGCCTATTAGCAAAGAGCACATCCGAATCAAGTTGGTTGTGGCACAAAAAGTCGAGTCACCTAAATTTCAAAACGATTAACAAGCTTGCAAGAAGTAATCTTGTGGAAGGACTTCCGATTCAAGATACAAGAAGGAGAGTATATGTGATGCATGTCGAAGGGAAAACAAATCAAATCTTCATTCAAAGAAAAGACATGTTCATCTTCAACAAGAATATTGCATCCGCTACATATGGATCTATTTGGCCCAAAGTGGAACCAGCCAAAGATAAGTGGAAAGAAATACACCTTGGTGGTAGTAGATGACTACTCAAGATATACATGGACAATATTCATGTGTAAGAAGAAAGAAACTCTACAAAAACTACCACAACGGTGATGAAGAGGATTCAAAACGAGAAGAGCCAAACCATTATCAAAATAAGATCGATGCAGGAACCGAGTTTGTCAATGGAATAATAACTCGATATTGTATTGAAAATGGTATTGGTCATGAACTATCGCCAGAAAAGGACTCCACAAACAGAATGGAGTTGCGAGAAAGAAGGAGCAGTAACCTCAAAAGAAGCAAAGAAGACCATGTTAGTCAAGCAGGTTACCAAAAAGATTTTGGGTCAAGCAATCAACACAACTTGCTACACTCAAAACAGATGTATGATAAACAGACGGTGACAAAGACTTTCTATGAGATTTGGACTCGGAAGAAAACCAAATGTTGCATATTTGTAATATTTGGATGTAAATGCTTCATCCACAACAATGGCAATGACAATCTAAAGGCTTTTGATGCTAAAGCCGATGAAGGTATCTTCTTGGGATACTCACCAAAGCAAAGCCTACAGAGTACTCAACAAAAGGACTATGGTTGCGAAGAATCCATTCATGTGGTATTCGATGAGCCAAATGTAAATGGAGAAGACATTGAAGAGTCACCGACAAGTCTGAATCATCCAACCATACGTAAGAGTCCCTATCTTTCAAGTCAAGCCGGAATTATAAACTCGTAAGAAGATGAGATAGTTTGAATCTCAAAAACATTTGGATAATTTGCGGCTAAGTGATTATAAGAGAGTCGAACACAAAGAAACAAATGCAAGACGATCAACCAGCCTAACTTACTCCAACCTCGATGTAAGATGGCCGAGAGACCATCCACCGTAACTTGTCATTGGAGATATAAGAGAAGGTGTCAAAACAAGATCCGAACTCAACAAGAAGCCATGTTCACATGCTTTATCTCACAAATAGAGCCCAAAGATGTGTTACAAGCATTGACGACACACATTGGATTCAAGCTATGCAAGAAGAGTTGAATCGTTTGAAAGAAATAAAGTATGGGAATTAGTTCAAAGACCACACATCAAAATGTCATTGGCACCAAATGGGTGTTCGTGAATAAGATGAACGAGGAAGGTTACGTGCGGGTAAGAAACAAAGCAAGACTAGTAGCCAAAGGATATTGCCAACAAGAAGGAATCGATTTTGATGAAACATTTGCTCCTCGTAGCAATATTGGAGGCTATAAGGATGTTTCTTGCCTATGCACTCACAAGAACTTCATTGTATATCGATGGATGTAAAAAGTGCATTCCTAAATGGTTTATTGGAAGAAGAAGTGTATGTTGAACAACCTCCAGGATTTGAAGAAGACTCTTGGAGATAAGGTATACAAACTCAAGAAAGCCTTGTATGGATTGAAACAGCACCCAGTGAGCATGGTATGATACCTTGTCACAATTCCTAATCGAAAATGGATTCACAAAAGAAAAGTAGATAGAACACTTTTTTAATTCAAGACAAAAAAAGAGTATATTGTTTGTTCAAATATATGTGGATGACATCATTTTTGGATCCACAAACAAAGAGCATGTGTGAAAATTTTCAAACCTCATGCAAAGTAAATTTGAAATGAGCATGATGGGAGAGTCGACATTCTTCCTTGGACTCCAAGTGAAACAACAAGGATGGAACGTTTATAAGTCAAACAAAATACACCGTGAGATTTAATGGAGAAATTTGGTATGGAGGAGAAGTCTTTTGTGAAAATACCAATGAATACATCACCAAAATGGACATGGATGCGGATGGCAAGTCTCAGATCAAACAAGATATAGAGCACTTATTGGATCATTGCTCTATCTCACAAAGAAGTGCCGACATCACCTTTGATGTAGGTGTATGTGCAAGATTTCAATCGCTCCAAAAGAGAGCCATATGACAAAGAAAGCCTAAGAGAATATTGAGATATTTGAAAGGAAGTCAAGAAGTTGGCTTATGGTATCCAAAGGAAGGTGGATTCAAGCTAATCGGCTATTCGGACTCGACTATGCCGGATGCGAGTTGTGACAGAAAAGCACTTCAGGCACATGTCAAATGCTAGGAAACAAAGCTAATTTCCTGGTTTAGCAAGAAACACAACTCAATAGCCACCTCTGGTGACGGAGAATACACATAGTCATGGGCAAAATGTTGCAGCCCAAGTCTTATGGATGAGACAAAGAAATGAGAGACTATGAAGTTGAGGAAAAAGAAATTCCAATCATGTGTGATAACACAAGTGCAATTGCCATTACTCAAAATCCTGTGTTGCACTCAAGAACAAAGCATATCGATGTCAGATATCACTTCATAAGAGATCATGTTGAAAAGAAGGACATCATCTTGGAATATATCTCAATCGATAAACAATTGGCCGACATCTTTACAAAACCGTTATGTGAGTCAAGATTTGAAGAACTCAAACATGAGTTGGGGTTAATTGAGCTGAGCTGACACTCAGAAAAATCAAAGAAAAGAAATGGAACACAAAAAGGGGTGAAAAAGAGCTGAACACACAAATCAACTCAATAAATTAGTCAGACGGAAAAAGACAACTATACCAAGTCGGTGATTAGTTGAGTCACTAAGAGAATGTGAGAAGTAGAGTTAAATCATCTAAGGGATAAGTTCGAGTCACTTATGAGCAAAGTGACAAAAACGCAATCGTTTGACTAAGCGGAATGTTTTTAAGAATGACGTCAAAGATAATGATGATGTGTACGGACATAAAGCCGCACACCAAGCTTATGATTGGATATAAATGCCGCCGCATTAAATACAAGACATTAAATGCTAAATAGGCGTGCAAAATCTAAGCCGTTGATTTGATCACATTTCAAAAAACCACCCGCACGTCCTTTCATAAACCATACTTAAACCATTTCCGTCCGTTTCTCTCTCACACTACCAAAATGTTCATTTCTTTCTCTCAAAAGCAAAGGCAAAAATTCTCTCAAGCCCTATCTAGCTTCAAATCAATCTCTAAGTTTTTCTTTGATAAAATCCTCAAACATGGCACCAACCTATGATTTTACCAAGTTAGGAAAGCAAATCCACACCGGTCAATGTGGATTTCGATGGCATGGTGAAACAGGGTCCGACGACACCCTAGTGAAGAAAATCGCTGAAAAATTGGAAACGACCGGCTGAAACCGCTTTTTCGATGTTAGAATATCCGATGACCTATGTGGATGAGGTCGCCGCGATTCTACGTGAATGCCGAGATTCACGATGAAGGAATAAAGTCATCATTCACGGAAAGGTGACTATCTCTCGCCAAGGATTTGGCCGAACATTGCTTACTACCAATCAAGGAGCTCGAAATTAACGGCTGATGTAAACTTGGGCCGATGCTTGGAAAGAAATAGCCAAGCCCAACTATCCGATAAAATAGTGTACACAACAAACAAGAGATCTTGAAGGAGGATTATCACAAGTCATTTGTTGGACATAGTTGCCAAATGTATAGACATCAAATTTGGCGACTTTGACCAATCACAAAGCTAAGTCGATCGTAATGGCCGCGATCATCGAAGAAAAGAAAATAAACTGGCTGAGTTTGTCTACAAAGCAGACTCGCGTAACGTAGGGAACAAATCCTTCAAGGAAGATGGCACATTTGGAGGATCCAGGATATGGCCCGGTGATTGGCCGGTGATGGAGGTGAAAGGAGTCCTCTTAGACATGGGAAGGCATTCCATGTTAACAAGAGGATGTTCAGAGCAAACCCTCTCGGCGCACGAGAAGAGAGCCTACGCTAAGAGAGTCGACACGAGTGAGGGGGAATCGGTGACCCTCAAGATACTGATTGTTTCCTCTCCACCAAGAAGAAAGCCGCCCGCAAACTGCTTAAGAAAAATCACCCCCGCAAAGAAAGAAAGTCAAACATGCTCCCCGCCCCCGCAGCAGAAGTCACCGCCTCGTCGTGTGTCCCGCCCAAAGCCAGCTAGCCGGTCGAGAAGGACTCTCAAATACCTTCTCCGATCGTCAAAAGGAGGAGAACGATAAGCCAAGACGACCAACCCCTCGAAAAAGACACAAGACCCCCCCGCCCAAGACTCGAAGAAACCGTCTCTCGAACTAAATCCCCTCTGGTACAAACTAGAGACGAAGAAGAATCATCAAGCACTCCGAGCTTGAGAAACCGGCCGAGTCACCACTCACCGGAGCAGATTCGAGATCGCTGGAGAAGTAGAGTCTCCAGATGTAGTTGATGAAACAACCAAGTCTGTCAAGGCGTCGCGAAGCCAGAGGCAAATCAAGAAATAGTCGTAGTAGCGCAAACAAAACAAAAAAGAAGCCGATAAAGTCGATAGTGATGTAATGATCCTATCCCCACCTTACCCAGACATCCAAAATCGTCATGTGTGAGTGGAGGAAATGGAAGTTGAGTAAATCAAGGGAACAATTCCAACGGCCCGAGTTTATAGAAGAAGAAGAGGAATCGTTAAACTTCCTCGACTAACCACCGTGCTCCCAAAGACTGGATGAAGACAATCGCATGGACATCCCGCAGATATTCAAGGACAAGGAGAAGGAAAGACAGCAGAGGAAGCCGAGGCACGTGAGAAGGTCAAAGATATGCCCTATCTCCGGCACCACGTAACACACACATCCTCTCCTTGATGTCTTTCCGACATGTGATGAGGATCGGGAGAATCGCGCCCATAGAAGGAGTTGCAAATGCAGCAAGCATTGCACGAATCCGTAATCCTTCACGAGCAAAGATTAATGGAGGGACCGGGAGAGTCCTCCGTAACAAACTAGAAATTGATCCAATGGGAATGGTTCAAAGCAAATCGCCATCGTTGTTGTTCGCCACCACTTCCCACTCACTCGGAAGAAGGCAATAAGGGACTTGGCGATGAAACCGGGATAGTGGGGACCCCATCGAGCCAACCCCTATTGAAGGTGTCTTACCACCGCCCCAACGGCTGAACACTCAATAGAAACCGGGAGTTTGGAGACGAGTGACCCCATTCAAGTCACTCACCGGTGCACCGGTGAGGGGAAACTCCCCTCCACTGAAGCAAGGTCGGAGAATGCTACAGATGACTCAACAATGAATCCAGGAGGCGAAGTAGAGAATATACAAGCACAAGAAGAACAACAAGTTGTCATCAACGAAGCTCGATAGCTTAAGACATCGTCTCAACCGAGGTGCCAATCGCTCTGAAGGCTAATGACGCCGATGCAACGAGGCACGTGAAGGAATGTACCGGGAGTTAACACTGGCAATGAAAGTGCAATCCATGGGGTTGAGACTCCAATGGATGCCACCAGAAGACCCTAAGACAAAGTGACACTATCGAAAGGGAGGTTCAAGGCCTCTCGCCGCAATGAGATCGCCGGGAGGTAATGAAGGCCCACGGGAGGTTGAGACTTCCTGGGTAAAGAAACCAAGTAGAGAACATCCCTCCCGCTATCATTGATCCATCCGAAAAAGGAGATAAGCGCGCTTCATGATTCCCAGAATAATCTCGATGTAACCTTTCGGGTTCGAAGCGCGACGAAGAAGCCGAGTCATCCCCAGCCGATGAGATCCAAAAGACTCACTGCGGATGTTCCAAGCACGAGCAAGTTCGATCCCAAGACTACTCGTCAAACCTTTAATTTTGATAATGATCCACCAATGGAAATCTCATCATCGTCCGATGACGCTTCGATAAGGCCGAGGACCAAGTCTACTCAATTGGAGAAATCACCGAGACCAACGGTCGTTGAGATATGAGGCTCGCAGTCGGGTCCACTTCACAACAAACCCCACCAACAGAGTCCACCGCGTAGCTCCTCAAGCCGCAGCAGGTCGATTCCAAAAAGAACTTCACGCGCACCGCTCATCATCGAACAAATCGGTTGGCGGTGATGAATCCTTTATAGAATCTTTTCCTTTTTCCCATGAGGTACCCGACCTCCATGAAGAGTCGAGAAGAAACGAAGACGCTACGCTACACGACTCGCAAGTCGGGTCCACTTCACAACAAACTCCCGTTTTTCCATCAGCACCATTGTTCACCGTGATTATGATTTTTTTGCATGGCCATCTTTTCCTTTTTTTCCCGGAAGAATCATGAAGAGAAGAAGTCCACGAAGTGTTCAAGGCATTATTCGCCGAGATTGACGGATGGAGAGGCATCAGCCTCTATGGATATGCAATCGACAACAGAGATGCAAATCTCACCGCCGATTTAAGAGGCATAACAATCCAGATCGGGAATGGTGGCAACAAAGAAGAAACAATGCGTGTGGAACAAGTTAGATACTTCAGACATTGTTCAACAAGTGGCCGGTATGGAGAGTGAAAATGCCGATGCAAAAACGGTTTCGAGAGAACATATTGAGCACATGCATGAAGCTCACATTGCCGAGATAAAGTCGCTGCGTGAGCAAAATAAGAGTGATCTACAAGCGTTTGGAAGAAACCATGAATACAAAATTCAAAGATTCTCATGGCCGAGATGAAGTCGATTTCAGCAGAGTCCAACGCTACTCGATCCGAATTTTGTGCCGCATACTGCAGCAGACTCGAGATTAACTCTACCATCGCAGGCTCGACTTCCCGCTTGCACAAGATGTTTCAGTGTCCCTCTCTCTTTTGATGATGCCAAAAAGGGGGAAGAGGAATACCTTAAAGCACGTAAAAGATCTCAAAAAGAGGATGCATTTGTGAAGGGAAAGACATTGAAACGCTACCAAACAAAAGAAAGGAAAATCTGCTGAGGGGGAAGGATCGAAAGATGTGACCTTGATGATTGCACAAACCCCCAACAGGGTCACACACGGTGACATTATCATCAAAGAAACTCCCCGTGACTCGCCACTCAAACACTCGCTATATCTATGGTGAAAAGAGAAAAACAATTGAAGCAGGGATGAAGGAAGTGGAAGGAAGAATGGATGCCCGAGTTATGAACGTCTTGAAAGAACATGGAGGCATTCCAAAGAGACAGAGACACTTATGCCATCTCGATGTCGGGACAGAGCCACGATCGTTGATGAATTTAAAACGCCGCATCCGAAGGATACTTTGCAAATATGTCTATGGCTCAAGCTTGGGACTTGTATCGGGAAAAGGGTCTCACGTTATGTGAAGAAGCCGACAGACAGCAGACCACCGGATCGCTCCTTGGTCACTCCGCCGGTCACTCACCGAAAGAAGAAGACCAAAGACAAAGACACGCCCAGAGGTAGAGGAAGAAGCGGTGGTGGAGGAAGAAGCTTTAGACTAGGCCTCTCGCCCAAAAACATTGAATACATAGATCCGGCAAGAAAGGAGGGATCTTCGGGCTGGTCTTGACCAAGTAGCAAATTTGCAAGTGGCTAAAAGTAACGCCGAGTATGCAAAAAGAATAGAAGAAGAAAACAAGAGACAAACTCAGCTATGAGAGGAAAGACAGAAAGATTAAGAAGAGATGAAGCCGCCAGGAAGGGCATATGAAAAGAAAAAGAAGGCAAAATGACGATGAGAAAAAGAGAAGAAGAGAAGAAGATGTTGAACAAGATGAAAGAAGGAGACAACGAAGGAGATGAAGTGTTGTTGTCCACCCTTCGTGTATTTTATTATGTAAATACATACAATGTAAGTCTTCCAAATAAAGCTATAAATTCTCTATTTTTTTGTGTAGACAAATATGTGCTCTGACACACCTTGTAAACAGTTGTGTAAAAGAACAAGAATGTTATTATCAATAAAAGGATTGATTATGCGCATACATTCTATGTCAATACACTATCTCGTATGTATCTTTGCTATTTGCATTTATGAATGGTTTAAGTTTTGGCATCATCAAAAAGGGGAAATTGTTAGGAAATTTATTGTTTAGATTTTGATGAATGCCATGTAAAACTTAGAATAGGAAGTTGGCACCCCAATTTTTATTGTAAAATGCATTGTAATAAATAGAGGCTAAGCCGAGTTAAGTCACTACACCCTAACATGCAAGAAGACAATCAAGACTAGAAGGAAGACTCACCGCGAGACAACCGAGTATGGCAAAGAAGAGTAGACGGAACTCTACTAAAGAAGCGGTGAGATGCGGTGTGTGTGGAGTATCATCAAGTCAACTCGAGAAAAGCCAAGTCTCAAGTTGAAGTGAGAAGAGTCATCCACGATTGGAAGTCGACTCTAAGTCACCTGGGGAAAGCAAAGAAATGCAATAAGTCGAGATAATCAGAAAAGATCCGTTGTAGAAATCAAGAGAATTACTTAAACAAGCAATATCTCCATACCACCTTTCTCGGAGTGCTCGGTCGAAGCGTGCAAAAGGAATGAACCAATGAGAAGCACTAAACCGTGTCGAACTCGAAAAGGTGAAAGGACAATTCATAAGAGGAAATGGCAATTCCAAGGATCGCAACAAGACAAGCCAACGACGACGCAAGTGACTTTCAAAAATAAGCCTATCTCTTCAACGGGCAAATTTTTGAAAGATCACTATAAAAGGCCGAGGAGTTTATTTGAGAATGGAGACAAGAGTGTGACACAAGTTACAGACTGACCAAACAACGCTCAAGCAATTATTAGAAAATCTAAAACATTCTCAATCCTCAAGCCTACACTACGAAGAACATCAATCCAACACTCACCGTGAAGGAAAGATAACTTCAATCGGTTGAAGAGGAAAATATGAAAAATCAAGGGTCTACATTCCACGAAGGATTGTAGGAAGGTTCAAGGTCGAACCAAGTCTTAAGCTTTTGGAGGGCTTCGTGATCAAATCAAAAGAGCTTGAGCAAGTGAGTCGTAGTAGCAAGCGCCGCCCTGTGAAGAAGCCGAGTCACGAGAAGCCAACCGAGTGATCAAGGCGTCTCAGATCGAGTCCCAAAGGATCAAGTCACCGTGTGATCAGACTTGTATCCCGGATCGTTACCACTTTGTATATCGATCATTACCTAGTGGATTCCTCCAGAGTTGGAGAAGAGAGGAGTAGAAGAATTACCCCATCTTCGAACCTCTATAAAATTTTATTGTGTCATTTACATTTCAAAGACTTTAATTTCTCGCATCTTAATTGTTTAATTCTGGCCGACATATTTGCTATCCACTTGATAATCTATAAGTACTAAATCAAGCACTAAATCCTTGCTTAATCAAACTTAAGGGTGTTAAGTCTTCCACTAAAACAAAACCACGGTTGAGTTAATTTAGACTCAACAAGTGAGTTAATCCATCAACAGCTCAGTTGAGTCTGTTGAGAGACTAACTCTACTGATTGACTAACTTGGCTGTCCATCAAGGACACAACTGTGTAGTATTAACTCTGAATATTTAAAAGGACTAAAACGAAAATTTGGTAAGGTTTATTCAACCCCCCCTTCTAAACCTTACACTTACACCCCTTGGGACCTACACAAAGTGCTACAACAAATGTTGTTACGGGTGTTCCAACAAATGTTGAATCACCTACATCAACACCTGTAAGCACACTCATGTCTGCAGAATCAGAAACTGAATCTGAACTGGATATTGAACCAAATTTGGTGTCTGATAGTTCTATAATTGACCGAAACAGAGACATTATGAGCATGACTAATGAAGAATCACTCTATTTCTCAAGTCACAGGTAAGGTTTTTGAAGGCATACAAACTAGAAGGAAAGAAAAGGTAAACAACCAAGATATGGTAAGATTAGTTTGTTTGTCTTCTACTTGTATGATAGTATGCACTTCTCAATGTGTTTCGAATTTTGAGTCTAAGAATGTGTTTGTTGCTTTGAAAAATGATTTTTGGAATAATGTTTTGCATGAGAATTTTGTTCGAATCACTCTACTGATTTTCTATGTTTTGTCCAGAATGTAGGTCCCAAGGGGTGTGAGTGTAAGGTTTAGAAGGGGGGGTTGAATAAACCTTACCAAATTTTCGATTTAGTCCTTTTAAAAGTTTAGAGTTGATACTACACAGTTGTGTCCTTGGTGGACGGCCAATTTAGTTAATCAGTAGAGTTAGTCACTCAACAGACTCGACTGAGCTGTTGATAGAATAACTCAGTTGTTAAGACTGAATTGGCTCAACTGTGGTTTGTTTTCAGCGGAAGACTTCACCCTTAAGAATGATTTAGTAAAGATTTAATACTAGGTTTTAGTACTTAGAAATTATGAAGTGGATAGCAAATTTATCATCAATTAAAAAGCTTATTAAACAGTTAAAGTGCAAGAATTAAAATGTTGAAATGTAAATGACACGATAAGTTTTTATAGAGGTTCGAAGATGGGGTAATTCTTCTACTCCTCTCTTCTCCAACTCCCGGAGGAATCCACTAAGTATTGATCAAGATATACAAAGTGGTAACATCCGACATACAAGTCTTGATCACACAAGTGACTTGATCCTTTGGGACTCGACCGAGATGCCTTGGTCACTCAGTGGCTTCTCGTCCGACTCGGCCTTCTTCTTCACAGGGGTGCCGCTTTGCTACTACAACTCACTTGCTCAAGCTCTTTGGATTTGATCACGAAGCCCTCCAAAACTCGAGACTGGTTCGACCTTGAACCTTCCTACAATCCTTCGTGGAATGTAGACCCCTTTTCTTCTAAAGATTCCTCTTCAACTCGATTGAAGCTATCTTTCCTTCACAGGTAAGTGTTGGATTGATTTTCTTCGTAGTGTAGGCTTGAGGATTAAACTTGAATGATTTTGAGAATATTTTGATTACAGTTCAGATATTAGCTTGAATGTTTTTGGTTCAGGTAATCAAGGTCCTGTTTTCTCAGAGTCATTCCTCAGCCTTTTATAGTGATCTTTCAAAAATTTGCCCGTTGAAGAGATAGGCTTATTTTTGAAAGTCACTTGTGGTCGTTGGCTTGTCTTGTTGCAAAGATTTGGAATTGCCACTTCCTCGTATGAATTATTCTTGACTTTTGAGCACCGACACGGTGTAGTGCTTCCCATTGGTTTATTCCCTTGCACGCTTCTCGGATCGATCACTCCGAGAAAGGTAGCATGGAGATATTACTTGTTTAAGTAATTCTCTTGATTTCTCGTGCAACGGATCTCTTTCGATTATCTCGACTTGACCGCATTTCCTTGCTTTCCCAGGTGACTTAGAGTCAACTTTCAATCATTAAATGACTCTTCTCGTCACTTCAACTAGAGACTTGACTATCTTGAGTTGACTTGACCGATGCTTTACTCACCGCATCTTCGCCGATTCCCGTCTTCTCTTCTTTTGCCAAACTCAATGTCTCCCAAATGAGTCTTCCTACTAGTCTCCATTGTCTTCTTGCATGTTTGGGCATAGCGATTTAACTCAACTTGACCTTGACCAGCCCTATTTATTACAATGTAGTTTACAACAAAAATGGGGTGCCAACTTCATATTCTAAGTTTTACATGGCATTCATCAAAATCTAAACAATAAATTTCCCAACAATTCCCCCTTTTTGATGATGCGAAAACTTAAAACATTCAAAATGTAAATAGCAAAGATACATACTGAGATAGTGCATTCACAGAGAATGTGTGCGTAGAATCAATCCTTTTATTGATCATAACATTCTTGTTCTTTTACACAATGTTTATAAGGTGTATCAAAGCAAACATTTATGTCTACGCAAAAATAGAGAATTTGATTTATTACGTAAGACTTACATAGTATGTATTTACATAGTAAAATGCATGAAGGGGTAGACAACAACACTTCATCTCCTTCACGCTCCTTCTTTCATCTTCTTGATTCTGTCATCTTTCGATCTTCTTCTCTTTTTCTCATTTTCAACCGCCTTCTTCTTCTTTTTTTCATATGCCTTCCGGGCAAGCCTTCATCTCTTCTTAATCTCTCTTGTCTCTCCTCCCATAGCTGAGTTTGTCTTTTATTTTCTTCTTCGATTCTTTTCACATACTCAAAGCATTGTTTTTAACCACTTGCGATTGGCTACTTGGTCAAGACCAGCCCAAGAGATTCCTCCTTTCTTGCCTCGGATCTATATACTCAATGTTTTGGGCAGAGGCCTAGGTCCGAAACTTCTTCCTTCACCACCGCTTCTTCCTCTACCTCTTCCTCTCGGGCGTGTATTGTGTTAGATAAATGTTTTTATCATGATTTTGATGATTTTGTTCAAATGAGTTTTTATACCAAAACAATGTCCCTAAATGTTGTCCCAACACTTCCGATCGATCTAAAATGTTTTTACTATTTTTTGGAGTATTTCTTGAAGTTAATATTCGATTTAAAATTGGACAACACTTTTGTTTCAGCTCGACCGGCCGCCCTATAGGGCAACCCGCACTGAGTTGAGTTTTGAAAGAAAATGGGACGTAAGAAAAAAAGAGAAGGCGATGACGTGTCGACGTGGGTGGGCGACCGGTGTGGTCGACTCGGCCGATCGGCCGCTTAATTGCACTGCGCAAGTTGGATTTTGTTCCGCACTTCTCTGCTTCGAAAAACGCGCAAGCGGCAACCGTCACGGCAAGCAGTCGGTCGCACTCCCTTTGACCAGTCCCCTGTGTAAAAAATTCGCAGAATTCAATTTCAATCTTATCTCTCACTGACCTGGACGGTCGAACCCCATGTTTGACAAAGAAACTATCCGTTGCATTTTCGCATGACAGCTTTTCCCTATTTTGTGGGATTGATTTCTAAGACTATATTGATGATTTTAAATGGTTTCTTTTGCAGCAAATCACTCCCCAAGGAGGAGCCAATGTCCGGAAATCAAAGCCAAGACCTCTCCTATAAATAGAGGCTTCATTCAAGCAACAAGACACAACACTATATACAAGCAAAGAGCAAACAAAGCAAACACTTTCATATATCTTGTTGTATTAGCCTTAGCACTTTCACTTGCACAAATTTGAGGTCTAGGCTTTCAATTCTTGATTACACTTGTACTCATATTGTATCAATCATTATTGAGTTGTAATCTTGATTTTGGTCATCATTCAACACAAGACATCCTTGTGAGTATTCTTGTGGTAAGAATACACTTGGATGATCTAGGTGATAGGTGTTTGAAGGTTGTGGTAATCTTCAAAGGTGTTGTAAAGAGGTTGTGGTAATCCTCAAGGTGGTGTAAGAGGATTGTGGTAATCCTCAAAGTGGTGAAAGAGGGTTGTGGTAATCCTCAAGGTGTTGTATTAATTTTTGGTAAATTAATAAAATCTTTTTTTCTTTTTGAAATCCATCCCAGGAGATCTTTGGGGTGGTAGAGGATTAGGCCCTAAGTGGGTTGAACCTCTTTAAATCAACGAGTGTTGTTTCTTTTCCGCTTTTACATTTTAGTTATTCACTCGTTGTTTCGAAAAATAGGGTGATTTGCGAAAATTCGGCATAATCTATTCACCCCCCCTCTAGATTATTGTAGCCACTTGGACTTACAAGTGGTATCAAAGCCAAACTCTTTGGCTAGCTCGTTCCGAGTAAAGAGGAAAGATCCATGGCTACAAATGATGCTCATCTCACCACCGGCGCCTCTACCAATAAGCCACCACTATTCAACGCCAACAACTACACATTTTGGAAAGACCGTATGGAGTGCTTCCTACAAGGGTGCGGGTTCGACATTTGGAATGTGGTCATTGAAGGAGTTGATCAACCAACAAAGAAATCGGAGAATGGCACCTTGGCTCCTAAACCTTTCAAGGAATTTGATGAAAATGACAAGAAGGCTTTTTCTCTAAACGGTAAGGCCTTAAATATTTTGCATTGTTCTTTTACCGCCACCGAGTACAATCGCATAAGAGGCATAAGGTCGGCACATGAGGTTTGGGAAAAATTGGAGACAATCTATGAAGGGACTAAGAAAGTCAAGCAAGCAAGAAAGACCATGCTTGTTAAAGACTTTGAAAACTTTAACATGTATGATGGCGAAAGCATCTCCAAAATGGTGGAAAGGCTTGACAATATTGTCAATCCTCTTGTGGCCCTCGGCAAAGTCATCTCCGAAGAAGACAAGGTGACCAAGGTACTAAATGCACTTCCCGGCTCATGGTCCGAAAAAGTAACGGCAATCACGGAGGCACAAAATCTTGAGACACTCAAGTTTGATGAGCTTATTGGAAACCTACTCATCTATGAAGTCTATCTCAAGGAGAGAAAAAATTCCAAACCATCCACAAATCAATCGGGTATGCAAATTATTCCTAAAGGTCTTGCTTCTTCTTCTAATAATGCATACTATGATAATGATGATGATGATGAGGAGACGGCCGCACTTGTTCGAAAATTTGCAAAATTTGTGAATAAAAATAAAGCAAGAAAACCAAGAGATAATGCTTGCTTTAAATGCGGAAAACCCGGCACTTCATTGCCGATTGCCCAAAGCTCGATGAAGAGGAGCAAAGAAAAGGAAGCCTTTCACAAAAAAGAAGGCTCTAAATGCGGAAGTCAAAACATGGGATGAACTACTCGAAACAACCGATGAGGAAGGAGAAACCGAACACGGTCTCATGGCTATAGACGATGAAAACAATGAGGTACACTCAAATTCTTCTACTTCCTCCATAGTTGATGACTTGCAATGTGATTTTGATGAATTGCAAATTGCGTTTCAAAATTTAATCGTTAAATACAAAAATTTGAAAAAGGAGCATAAGGAGATTAAGGTTGAAAAGGAAAAATTATTTACCTCTTATGAATCCTTAGACAAAGCTCATGCTCTTACTCTTACTAGAATTCATTCTCTTGAAACCGAAAAGGAATCGCTCACAAAAGATATTGAATGTTTGAAAATGACGTGCATCGTTTCAACATAAGTACGGATAAAGTCACAAAAAATTTAGATGCACAAAGAGGTGAGCATTCAAAACAAGGACTTGGTTACAAACCATTTCAAAAAGTCTTTAAGAAAAATAACCAAGGTCCGACTTTCATACGTGCTAGTAGCTCTCATACTCCTACTTGTTTTTATTGTGGCAAAATTGGACATTATGCTAATAATTGCAAATTGAGAAATAGCTCTAGTTATATTTGGAGACCCAAAGGTCTCAAAACTAACCCCATGGACCCCAAACTTATAGGGTACCTAAAAGAAATGCTTTTGTAGGTAATAGGGGCTATAACAACCATGGAGGATTCGAAATGGCTCGTGGACAGCGGATGTTCACGCCATATGACCGGGAGGAGAGAGCTTTTACCAACATCAAGCTCCAAGAAGAGGGTATGGTCATGTTCGGAAATGGCAAAGGAAAAATTCTTGGAAATGGAGAAATTGGTAACTCTTCTTTCTCTCTTTGTAATGTTCTTTTAGTAGAAGGGCTTAAGTTTAATTTGATAAGTGTTAGCCAACTTTGTGATTCAAATTATGATGTTTCTTTTAATAAAGAAAAATGCCTTATTCTTAAAAATGGTAATATTATTTGTGAAGCAAATAGAAAAGGCAATCTTTACAAAATTTGTACTAGTGATTTGGTTAGTCAAAATGTTTCTTGTCTTGTCGCCAATAATGATTTAACGAATTTATGGCATAGGCGACTTCGGACATGTTGGATACAAGAATTTGAAAAATATTTACAAAAACCAACATGTAAAAGGACTACCCAAATTGAATTTTGAAAATCTTGGCTTATGTGACACTTGTCAAAAGAACAAATTAGTTAAGAGTAGTTTTAAGCCCAAAAATGAAATTTCCACTACCAAACCCCTACAATTGCTTCACCTTGATTTGTATGGGGATATTGGTACGGCTAGTCTAAGTGGAAAACATTACACTTTCGTTATTGTCGATGATTTTTCTAGATACACTTGGGCTCTTTTTCTTGCAAATAAAAGCGATGCCGTTAATGAGTTTGTTAAGTTGTGTAGACGCATTGAGAATGAAAAGGAAGATACTATTAAAACTATTCAAGTGATCGAGGCGGAGAATTTGACGGTGAGTTTAGAGTCTTTTGTGAAACCAAGGGATATACACACAACTTTTCGGCTCCAAGGACACCTCAACAAAATGGTGTAGCCGAAAGGAAGAATCGGACGCTACAAGAAATGAGTCGGTCCATGCTCAATGAATTTTCTCTTCTAAAATATTTTTGGGCCAAGCCGTAAGTACCGCTTGCTATGTCATTAATCGAGTTTATATTCGTCCTAAAATGAATAAAACTCCATATGAGCTTTGGAAAGGAAGAACTCCAAATATTAGTTATTTCAAAATATTTGGATGTAAGTGCTTTATTTTGAATACTAAGGATCAATTGGACAAACTTGATCCTAAGGCCGATGAAGGAATATTTATGGGGTATTCAACCAAGAGCAAAGCATATCGGGTTTACAACAAGACTAGCATGGTTGTTGAAGAATCTATTCATGTCAAATTTAATGAAGCCTCGGGTGTTGAAAGAATACCCAATGACGATAGTGATGAAGAGGATATTGTTGAACCTATTGTTCAAAGTGATGCTCATAATGATAAACCTTCTATTTCATATGATCAACCTTCAAGTTCAAATGTTCCTCAAGAAGATAGGGTGATACTTGAATCTTCCCGTAGCATTGAAATTTAAGGAGATCACCCAAAAGATCTTATTATTGGTGATCCCTTGATAAAGTAATGACTCGAAGAAATTTTGCGAGAAAGCTCTTATTTCTCAAAAAGAGCCTAAAAATGCTAAAGAAGCTATTGAGGATGAGGATTGGTTTCTAGAGATGCAAGAGGAGTTGAATCAATTTGAAAGAAATGATGTATGGGAATTGGTACCTTGTCCTCCTTCTCAAACCATTATTGGCACAAAATGGGTTTTCCGGAACAAACTTGATGATCAAGGCAACATTGTTCGAAATAAGGCAAGGTTAGTAGCTCAAGGGTATTGTCAAGAAGAAGGTATTGACTATGATGAAACTTTTGCACCGTAGCACGTTTAGAAGCTATTCGTATTTTACTTGCCTACTCTTGTTTCAAAAATTTCAAACTTTACCAAATGGATGTTAAATCCGCTTTCTTAAATGGTATTATTCAAGAAGATGTCTATGTTAAACAACCTCGGGGTTTGAAAATTTTTCTAGGCCTAATGATGTTTATAAACTTAAAAAGGCTTTGTATGGTTTAAAACAAGCACCCGTGCATGGTATGATAGACTTAGCTCTTTTCTTTTGCAAAATGGTTTTACAAGAGGTAAAGTTGATACTACACTCTTTGTTTTTGAAAAAGGGCAAGATTGTTTACTTGTGCAAATTTATGTTGATGATATTATCTTTGGTGCTACTAATGAATCTTTGTGCAAGAAATTCTCCAAGTTAATGCAAGGTGAATTCGAGATGAGTATGATGGGGAGCTAAACTTCTTCCTTGGACTTCAAATTAAGCAATGCCAAGAAGGTATTTATATTTCGCAATCAAAGTATACAAAAGAACTTTTGAAGAAGTTCGGCATTGAAGAAGGAAGAACCGTCTCGACTCTATGGCAACCAATGTCAAAATTGACAAAGATGAAAAAGGCAAGACGGTTGATGAATCCAAGTATCGAGGTATGATTGGTAGTTTACTTTATTTAACCGCTAGTAGACCGGACATTCTTCATGCCGTATGCCTATGTGCTCGTTTTCAAAGCAATCCAAAAGAATCTCATATGAGTGCCGTTAAACGGATTTTTCGATATTTGAAAGGCACTATTCAATATGGTTTATTTTATCCAAAGAATGAAATTTTTTTCTCTTAAAGGTTATAGTGATTCAGACTATGCGGGTAATATTGATGATCGGAAAAGTACTTCCGGATCATGTCAATTTTTAGGCGATTGCCTAGTTTCTTGGTTTTCAAAGAAGCAAAACGTGTTTCTCTTTCAACGGCCGAAGCGAATATATTTCCGCCGCATTTTGTTGTACTCAACTTCTTTGGATGAAACAAACCTTAGCGGATTACAAATGCTCTTTTGAAAACGTACCTATCTTTTGTGATAATATATCCGCTATAAATATTGCTCAAAACCCGGTTCATCATAACCGTACTAAACATATTGAGATTCGACATCATTTTCTAAGGGATTGTGTTTCAAAACGAAAAATTGAGATATCGTTTGTGCCATCTCAAGATCAATTAGCGGACATTTTTACAAAACCGCTAACTTCCGAGACTTTTGCGTCAATACGAGCTCGGTTAGGCATAATGCATATTGAATGAGGTCTACGTTTGCATTTTGCATGTTTTTAAAACTTAGGGGCGAAAAATCGGATTTTTGGTTGAAAATTCGGATTTTGAAAAATTTGACAGAACAGTGGGCTGAAGAGGTTGAGGGCAACCGGTCGCCCTCAACGTCGACCGGTCGCCCTCAACCACGACCGGTCGCCCTAGGCTAAATTTTGGTTTAAGTTCGTTCTGTCTTCAGCATTTGACAGTTTCATTTTTTTTGCCATTTTTCGTCCCCTTTGCCAAATGCACACTATTGTCACTCAAAATTGATTTTCATGCATTCCATTCATATCTTGGACCTTATATAGCATGTTTATCATCATCATTGCTCATCTTTTCCGATCAAATGGTAAGAATTTTCCTTACTTTGCTCAATTGGGTTGAACCCTTGAGTTTATGGCCTTCTTGTATATTTCTTGATAATTTTTGCTTATGATCTTGTTGAGATTAGTTATTATGTTGTATTGTATGATGTTTGATGTGGATTGGTGATGAAATTTTTTGGCTTGGATCATTTACAAGGGCTATATACAACTCTTTTTATTTTTCACGCCCACAATGTGTTCGATGAAATGTTTCTATGAAAATTTCAACTTCTACATGATTCTCTCGCTTCCAAAAGTCTTCTATACTCATTGAGATCATGTTTTGGGAAATAAAACGAGCGTATGAACTCTTCATGATACATTTCTCCCATTTTCCTTGGTTTTTAAGCCTAAATTGCTCAATGGTTGATAAACTATTTCTTTGGCGCACTTTGATATACTTCTATGATGTTTCTATCATCCTAACATTCTTTTTGATGATTCCAAAGGGGAGAAACAGAAATTGGCTCGTTAGCTCAAAGAAGCTAATAAAAGCTCATGATAGAAGCTACAAGCTATGGCTTATTAAGGCCATAAGTTGTGAAGAAAACTCATCCAATGATTGTTTTATGAACTTGTTTGCATGGATAATTAGTATTTTGATGAGGGGAGCTTCTAAGCTCATGGAGTTGTTGTTTATTTTGTAAAAGCTTGTGCTTCTAGCTTATGCAATATTTTACTCATATAGGGGAGCTTTTGAAAAATGTTTTTAAACGGATAGTTTACTCATAAACCGGAAAATTATTTTGTTTTTGAAATCGTCCTCTTGAAAATTGTTTTGGTTTGTAATCATCAAAAAGGGGAGTTTGTTAGATAAATGTTTTTATCATGATTTTGATGATTTTGTTCAAATGAGTTTTTATACCAAAACAATGTCCCTAAATGTTGTCCCAACACTTCCGATCGATCTAAAATGTTTTTTACTATTTTCGGAGTATTTCTTGAAGTTAATATTCGATTTAAAATTGGACAACACTTTTGTTTCAGCTCGACTGGCCGTCGCCTATAGGGCAACCCGCACTGAGTTGAGTTTTGAAACAGAAAATGGGGACGTAAGAAAAAGGGAAGGGAAGCGACCGGTCGACCAGGTGGGCGATGGTGTGGTCGCCGGTCGGCCGTGGCGACTGCACGCAAGTTGGATTTTTGTTCCGACTTCTCTGTTTAAAAAAACGCGTCGGCAACCGGTCACGACTAAGGAGGCACGGTCGCACCCCCTTTGACGGTCCCCTGTGTAAAAATTCGCAGAATTCAATTTCAATCTTATCTCTGTTGCGACGGTCGAACCCCATGTTTGAAAGAAACTATCCGTTGCATTTTCGCATGACTTTTCCCTATTTTGTGGGATTGATTTCTAACAATACTATATTGATGATTTTAAATGGTTTCTTTTGCAGCAAATCACTCCCCAAGGAGGAGCCAATGTCGGAAATCAAAGCCAAGACCTCTCCTATAAATAGAGGCTTCATTCAAGCAACAAGACACAACACTATATACAAGCAAAGAGCAAACAAAGCAAACACTTTCATATATCTTGTTGTATTAGCCTTAGCACTTTCACTTGCACAAATTTGAGGTCTAGGCTTTCAATTCTTGATTACACTTGTACTCATATTGTATCAATCATTATTGAGTTGTAATCTTGATTTTGGTCATCATTCAACACAAGACATCCTTGTGAGTATTCTTGTGGTAAGAATACACTTGGATGATCTAGGTGATAGGTGTTTGAAGGTTGTGGTAATCTTCAAAGGTGTTGCAAAGAGGGTTGTGGTAATCCTCAAGGTGGTGTAAGAGGATTGTGGTAATCCTCAAAGTGGTGAAAGAGGGTTGTGGTAATCCTCAAGGTGTTGTATTAATTTTTGGTAAATTAATAAAATCTTTTTTTCTTTTTGAAATCCATCCAGGAGATCTTTGGGGTGGTAGAGGATTAGGCCCTAGGTGGGTTGAACCTCTTTAAATCAACGAGTGTTGTTTCTTTTCCGCTTTTACATTTTAGTTATTCACTCGTTGTTTCGAAAAAGAGGGTGATTTGCGAAAATTCGGCATAATCTATTCACCCCCTCTAGATTATTGTAGCCACTTGGACTTACATATTGTCTTGGGGTCTTCTTCTTTCCGGTGAGTGATCACGGAGTGACCAGCAGAGCGATCGCTAGGTAGTCGCCGCTGTCGCCTTCTTCACATAACGTGAGACCCTTTTTCCCAAAGACAAGTCCCAGGCTTGAGCCATAGACATGTTTGCGAAGTATCCTTCGGGATGCGGCGTTTTAAATTCATCAACTTATCCGCTCGGCCCCGACATCCGAGATGGCATAAGTGTCTTTGTCTCTTTGGAATGCCTCCATGTTGTTTCAAGATGTCCATAACTCGGGCATTCAACCTTCCTTCCACTTCCTCCATCCTCGCTTCAATGTTTTTTTCTTTTCACCATAGATGCATCGAGTGTTGGAGTGGCGAGTCACTGGGAGTTTCTTCGCCGATAATTTCAGTTTGTGACAAGACCTTGTTAGGGGTTTGTGCAATCATTAGGGTCACATCTCTCGATTCTTCCCCCTCAACAGACTTTCCTTTGTTTTCCTTGTACCTTCCTCAATTTGTCTTTCCCTTCACATTGCTTCCTCCTTCTCGACCTTCAGGATCTCTTTAACGCTTTAAGGTATTCCTCTTCCCCTTTTTGGCATCATCAAAGGAGAGAGGAACCCTAGAAACATACTAGCAAGCAGGAAGTCGAGTCTGGCGATAGCCGAGTTCGCTTCGAGAGTGCTTTGTGGTGTATCCGCACGAAACTCCGAACGAGTAGCGTTGGATTCAAATTTAAGCAACTTCATCTCGGCCATAGAGAAGGCTTAATTTTCTATCCATGTTTTCTTCCATATGCAGGAGCTCATTCTTATTTTGCTCACGCAATGTGACTTTATCTCGAAAGTGTGAGATTCATGCATGTGCTCAATGTGTTCTCTCAATTTGGTCTTTGCATCGGCGTTCTCGGCTCTCCGGACAAGCTGACTTGTTGAACAATGTTCAAATATCTAGCTTGTTCCGCGCATTGTTTCTTTGTTGTTGCCACCACTCCCGGATTCGACTATTATGCCTCTCAAGTCACCAGTAAGGTTGGCATCTCGTTATCGATCTCATGTCCATTGAGGCCTGGTGCCTCTCCATCCGTTCAATTTCGCAAATAATGCTTTGAACACCTCCCGAACTTCGTTGTTCCCTCATTGCGGTGATGGCCAAGCCAGCGTCAAAATCATAGTCACCGAACGATGGTATCGATGGAATGACAGGATGCAGTGCGTGGAAATGATTCTACAAAGGAATCATCACGGGCAACATCAAAATTGAAAGTTTTGAGTAGTCTTGAGGTCGACTTGCTCGTGGTTGGAACATCTTTAGGCCGATTCTTTTGGATCGGTCACTGGGGATTACTCGGTTTCATCGTCTTCTTCCGATCCCGGAAAGGTTACATCGGGATTATCCTGGGAGTCGTGAAGTGCGCTAATCTCCTTTTCGGATGGATCAATGATGGCGGGAGGGATGTTCTCTACTTGACTTCTTTACCCGGGAAGTCTCAACCTCCGTTGGCCTTCATTACCTCCTCGCAGTCTCAATCGCAGCGAGGCTGGACCTCTCTTTCGACAGTGTCGGTATGTCTTAGGGTCTTTCGTGGTGGCATCCATTGGAGTCTCAACCCCATGGATTGCACTTTCATCGCCCAGTGTTAACTCCCGTGGTCCATTCCTTCCTCGTGCCTCGATCGCATCGCGGCGTCATTAGCCTTCGGAGCGGTTGGCACCTCGGTTGAGACAGTCTCAATCGCCTAAGCTTCGTTGATGGCAACTCTTTGTGTATTTTGTGTTTGTACTTTCTCCACTTCGCCTCCTAGATTCGTTGTGGAGTCATCATGACATCCTCCGACCTTGCCGCAGTGGAGGAGTTTTCCCCTCGGTGGCGCACCGGTGAGTGACTTGGAATGGGGTCACTCGTCTCCAAACTCCCGGCTTTTTTCTCGAGTGTTCGGCCGTTGGGGCGGGTGGTAAGACACCTTCATTAGGGGTTGACTCGATTGGGGTCCCCACTAACCCGGTTTCATCGCCAGATTCTTTAATTCCTTCTTCCGAGTGAGCTGGGAAGTGGTGGCAAGAACAATCGTGGGCAATATGATGCACCAGCCCCGTTGGGTCCAACTCGGATGTGTTTTGGAGGACTCTCTGGTCCCTCCATCATTCTTTTCTCATGAAGAATTCGGATTCGTGCATTGCTTGCTGCATTTGCAACTCTTCGTGGGCGTGCCAGCAGGTCCAGATCCTCATCACTATCCGATAAGACGTCAAAGAGATGATGTGTGTGTTACGTTTGTGCGGTGAGAGGGCGAGATCTTGGCCTTCTCACGTGCCTCGCCTTCCTCCTGTCTCTCCTTTTCCTTGTCCTTGAATATCTCGCAAGATATCAGTGCAATTTTCTTCATCCAATGCTTGGACCCACGTAGTCACTCCAAGAAAGTTCATCAGTTCCTCTTCTTCTTCGATAAACTCAGGCCGTTGGTACTGTTCCCTGGATCGCTCAATTTCCACTTCCTCCACTCGCAGACGATTTTGGATGTCCGGATAAAGTGGGGATAGGATCATCACATCATCTTCTATTTCGACCTTCTTCTTGTTGTCCCTCATTCTCGGGGATAGAAGGTAGCAAGCTTTGGTGCTCTATTCGTCAATTTGCCGTCATTGCGGGAGGGGATACGATTCTCACAAGACGAGTTAGATTTCTCACTACTTCTTGTATCTCATTGTTCGAACTATTTTGGTCTTGATTTGCCTCTCTGATTGCCTTCAAGCAGACTTGGTCGTTTCATCAATAATATCTTGAGACTCTACTTCTTGGCGAGCTTCTCCAGATCTGCTTTTTTGGTGAGTGGTCGACTCGGCCGGTTTTTCAAGTTCGGATTGCTTGATGATTCTTCTTCGTCTCTTAGTTCGTACTCGAGGGATTTCTGGTTCGGAGAGAGTGTCTTCGAGTCCCGGGGTGGCGGGGCGTGGCCGGTGTTTTTCTTCGAGGAGCAGCCGTCTTGGCTTATCGAGTTCTCCTCTTTTTTGACGAGGAGAAGGTATTTGAGGTTTCTTCTCACCGCCGTTATTCTTTGGGCGGGAGACACGGCCGGGGGCAGCGACGACTTCGGCAGGGGAGCGACTTACCAGAAAAAGGGGCAGGAGCAGATTTGTTTTTCTTAGCCGCAGGGCGTGATTCTCTTAGCTTTGCGCAGGGCGCCTTTCTTCTTTGGTGGAGAGGAAACAATGTATCTTCAGTGGTGATTCCCCCTCACTTGTATCGCCTCTCTTGGCGTGAGCTCTCTTCTCAGGCGCTAGAGAGGTTTGATCTCGAAAATCCTCTTGTTTACATGGAACGCCTTTCCATGTCGAAAGAGGACTCCTTTCACCTCCATCACCGGCCAATCACAGGCCATATCCGGATCCTCCAAATGCACCATCCTCCTTGAAGGATTTATTCCTACATTCTCGCGAGTCTTTGTGAGACAAACTCGGCCAGTTCACTTTCTTTTCTTCAATGATCGCAGCCATTACGATCAATTTCGCTTTGACGGAGTTGGTCAAAGCCGCCAAATTTGATGTCTATGCATTTGGCAACGATGTCCAACAATTTGTGGTAGTCCTCCTTCAAGACCTCTTGTTAGCTGTGTAGACTATCTTTTCAAAGATAGTCGGTCTTGGCTAGCTTCCTTCCAAGCGGCCAAGTCTACGCGCCTTCATTGAATTCTCGTGCTCCTTCCGCGGTAGTGAGCGGTGTTCGCGCGGATCCTTGGCAGAGATGATGAACTCCTTCCCGTGAACAGAGGATTTGATCCCCTCATCGTGAATCTCAAGCATTCACGTGAAGAATGCGACCTCTTCCACATAGGTCATCGAGAACTCCATCGTCGTAAATGGTTTCAGCCCGGACGTTTGGAGCTTTTTAGCGATTTTCTTTATAAGGGCGTCATCGGACCCCTGTTTGACCATTCCCACGAAATCCATAGTAGACCCAGTGTGGATTTGCTTCCCTAGCTTGACGAAATCATAAGTTGATGCCATTTTTCAGTATTTCACGAAAAGAAACTTCAAAGTTGATTTGAATATAGATAGGGTTTTGAGAGAGTTTTGCCTTTGCTTCTGAGATAGAAATGAACCGTTTTGGTAATATGTGAGAGAAAACAAACGAAAATGGTTTAAGTATGGTTTCTGAAAGGACGTACGGGTGGTTTTTGAATTGTGATCGAAATCAACGGCTTAGATTTTGCACGCCGATTAGCATTTAATGTCTCGAATTTAATGCGGCATCATTTATATCCAATCATAAGCTTGGTATGCAGTTTTTTGCCTGTAGGTCCCAAGGGGTGTAAGTGTAAGGTTTAGAAGGGGGGGTTGAATAAACCTTACCAAATTTTTGATATAGTCCTTTTAAAAGTTGAGTTGATACTACACACACTGTGTCCTCGTGGATGACCAATTTAGTTAATCAAGAGAGTTAGTCTCTCAAATGACTCAATCGAGTTTGTTGATGGAATAACTCAAATTAAGTCTAAATTAACTCAATCGTGGTTTGTTTTTATTGGAAGACTTAACACCCTTAAGTTTGGTTAAGTAGAGATTTAGAGCTTGATTTAGTACTTAGAGATTATCTAATGGATAGCAAATATGTCGGCGAGAATTAAACAAATATGATGCAAGAATTAAAGTCTTTGAAATGTAAATGACACAATAAGATTTTTATAGAGGTTCGAAGATGGGGTAATTCTTCTACTCCTCTCTTCTCCAACTCTGGAGGAATCCACTAGGTATTGATCAAGATACAAAGTGGTACAGTCCAGATCAAGTCTTGATCGCACGGTGACTTGATCCTTTGGGACTCGTCTGAGACGCCTTGATCACTCGGTGGCTTCAAACGACTCGGCCTTCTTCATAGGCAATTGCTTTGCTACTCTGCCCACTTGCTCAAGCTCTTTGGATTTGATCACGAAGCCCTCCAAAAGCTAAAGACTTGGTTCGACCTTGAACCTTCCTACACTCCTTCGTGGAATGTAAACCCCTTGATTCTTGATAATTTCCTCTTCAACCGATTGAAGTTATCTTTCCTTCACGGGTGAGTGTTGGATTGATGTTCTTCGTAGTGTAGCTTGAGGATTTAGCGTTTAATAACTTGAGAATATTTGATTTACGCTTCTAATAATTGCTTGAATGTTTTTGGTTCTCGTAACCTTCGTGAACTCTCTCAGTCATTCCTCGCTTTTTATAGTGATCTTTCAAAAATCGCCCGTTGCGAGAGATAGGCTTATTTTTTAAAGTCACTTGTGGTCATTGGCTTGTCTTGTTGCGATCCTTGGAATTGCCACTTCCTCGTATGAATTGTTCTTGATTTTCAGAGTTCGACACGGTGTAGTGCTTCCCATTGGTTTATTCCTTTTGCACGCTTAAGGGATCGAGCACTTCGAGAAAGGTAGCATGGAGATATTACTTGTTTAGGTAATTCTCTTGATTTTCGGCAACGGATCTTTTTCGATTATCTCGACTTGATCGCATTTCCTTGCTTTCCCAGGTGACTTAGAGTCGCCTTCCAATCACTGGATGACTCTTTCACTTCAACTTGAGACTTGGCTTTTCTTGAGTTGACTTGGATGATACTCCACACCGCATCTCATTTTGCTCCTTGATAGAGTTCCCGTCTTCCCTTCTTTGCCATACTCATTTGCCTCGCAATGAGTCTTCCTTCTAGTCTCCGATTGTCTTCTTGCATGTTTGGGCATAGTGACTTAACTTAGCTTGACCAGCCATATTTATTACAAAGCAGTTTCCAACAATAATTGGGGTGCCAACTTCCTATTCTAAGTTTTACATGGCATTCATCAAAATCTAAACAATAAATTTCCCAACATTGCTTGTACACATCATCATTATGCTGACGTCATTCTTAAAAACATTCCCGCTTAGTAAAAACGATGCGTTTGTCTGTCACTTTGCTCATAAATGACTCAAATTTTATCCCTTAGCCGATTTAACTCTTCCGTCACGATTCTCTCGGTGACTTAGTTGTCACTAATTCAAGATATAAGTTGTCTTCCGACATGGTGATTCATTTAGCTGATTTTGAGAGTCCAGTCCTTTTTCTCTTTTTGTGTTTCATTTCTTTTCTTTGAGTCTTCTGAGTGTCAGCTCAGCTCAATTAACCCTAACTCATGCTTGAGTTCTTCAAATCTTGACTCACATAATGGTTTTGTGAATATGTCCGCCCAATTTTTTATCGGTTGAGATATATTCCAGGATGATGTCCTTCTTTTCAACATGATCTCTTATGAAGTGATATCTCGACATCGATATGCTTTGTTCTTGAGTGCAACACATGATTCTCGAGTGATTGCAATTGCACTTGTGTTATCACACATGATTGGAATTTCCTTTTCTTCAACTTCATAGTCTCTCGATTCTTTGCCTCATCCATAGGATTTGGGCACAACTTGTTTGCCCGCCTTGACTATGTATTTCGTTTCAAATTGTAGAGGTGGCTATTGAATTTTGCTTTTTGCTAAACCAGAAATTAACCTATTTCCAAGCATATGACATGTGCCTCAAGTGCTCTTCTGTCAACTCGCATCCAAAGATAGTCGAGCTCGAATAGCCAATTAGCTTGAATCCACCTTCCTTTAGATACCATAAGCCAACTTCTTGGCTTCCTTTCAAATATCTCAAAATCCTCTTAGCAAAGCGATCATATGGCTCTCTTTTGGAGCAGATTGAAATCTCGCACATACACCTACAAAGAAAGGTGATGTATGGCCCGCTTGTTGTGAGATAAAGCAATGATCCAATAAGTGCTCGTATCTTGTTTGATCTACGAGCTTGCCATCCGCATCCATGTCCATTTTGATGATGTATTCATTGGTATTTTCACGTAAGACTTCTCCTCCATACCAAATTTCTTCATTAAATCTCTAGTGTATTTTGTTTGACTTATGAAGGTTCCATCCTTCACTGTTTTACTTGGAGTCCAAGAAAGAATGTCGCTCTCCCATCATGCTCATTTCAAATTTGCTTTGCATGAGGTTTGAAAATTTTTCACATAGCTCTTTGTTTGTGGATCCAAAAATGATGTCATCCACATATATTTGAACAAGCAAGTATGCTCTTCTTGTCTTGAATTACGAAAAGTGTTCTATCTACTTTTCCTTTTGTGAATCCATTCTCGATTAGGAATTGTGACAAAGTATCATACCATGCTCCGGGTGCCTGTTTCAATCTATCTGAGCTTTCTTGAGTTTGTATACCTTATCTCCAAGAGTCTTCTCGCTCAAATCTCGGAGGTTGTTCAACATACACTTCTTCTTCCAATAAACCATTTAGGAATGCACTTTTTACATCCATCGATATACAATAAAGTTCTTGTGAGCTGCATAGGCAAGAAACATCCTTATAGCTTCCAATCTTGCTACATGAGCAAATGTTTCATCAAAATCTATTCCTTCTTCTTGGCAATATCCTTTGACTACTAGTCTTGCTTTGTTTCTTACCACAGAGCCCTCCTCATTCATCTTGTTTCTGAACACCCATTTAGTACCAATAACATTTTGATGGGTGGGTCTTTGAACTAATTCCCATACTTTATTTCTTTCAAACTCGATTGACTCTTCTTGCATAGCTTGAATCCAATGTGTGTCATCCAATGCCCGTAACACATCTTTAGGCTCTATTTGTGAGATAAAGCATGTGAACATAACTTCTTGTTGAGTTCGATCTTGTTTTGACACCTTCTCTTATATCTCCGATGACAAGTTCTCGTGGATGGTCTTTCACCATCTTACATCAAAGTTGAAGTAAGTTAGTGGATTGATCGTCTAGCTTGTTGTGTTGCTTTGATCGACTCTCTCGCAATCACTTAGCCGCAAATTTTCCAAAGATTTTATGAGACTCGGCTATCTCATCTTCATCCGAGTTTATAATTCCGGCTTGACTTGACAAAGATAGGGACTTTTTCAGATGGTTGGATGATTCAAACTTATCGGTGACTCTTCAATGTCTTCTCCATTTACATTTGGCTCATCGAATACCACATGAATGGATTCCTCCGCAACCATAGTCCTTTTGTTGAGTACTCAGAGGCTTTGCTTTCATTTGAGTATCCCAAGAAGATACCTTCATCCTTTAGCATCGAAAGCCTTTAGATTGTCTTTGCCATTGTTATGGATGAAGCATTTACATCCAAATATTCTAAAATATGCAACATTTGGTTTTCTCCCCTGTCCAAATCTCATAGGAGTCTTTGTCATTTGTCTTTTATCATACATCTATTTTGAGTGTAGCAAGTGTGTTGATTGCTTGACCCAAAATCTCTTTGGTAACCCCGCTTCACCTAACATGGTCCTTCGCTTCTTTGAGTGTTCTATTCCTTCTTTCGCAACTCCATTCTCTTTTGTGGAGTCCTTGCTGCAGATAATTCATGACCAATGCCATTTTCAATACAATATTGAGTTATTATACCATTGACAAACTCGGTTCCTCTGTCGATCTTATTTTGATAATGGTTTGGCTCTTCTCATTTTGAATCCTCTTCATCAATTTTGTGGTAGTTTAGAGAGTTTCTTTTTTCTTACACATGAATATTATCCATGTATATCTTGAGTAGTCATCTACTACCACCAAGGTATATTTCTTCCCACTTATGCTAATTTGGTTCAACTGGACCAAATAGATCCATATGTAGCAGTGCAATATCCTTGTTAAGTGTTTTGAAATTCAGGTGACTCACTTTTTGTGCCACAACCAACTTCATTTAGCTGTGCTCTTTGCTAATAGACAGTCTTTGGGTGTTGCGGTTGACCAATTTACTACATACATGTTCTTTTTGTCCGCATCCTTGCAACACAACTTCATTTGATTCAATATTCTTGATTTGGCATATACCCATGTTAAATCCAACATTATAACCCTTGTCACGAGTTGGTCTGATGCTTAGCAAGTTGAAGTTGAGTCCTTCAACATATGCAACATCGTGATTTCTAATCCGCTCTTCTTGATGGATCCAATGCCTCTTATTTCTCCCGGAGCTTCATTTCCTCCAAATATGACTTTTGCTCCCTTAACTTTCTTGAATTTTGACAGATTTTTCTTGTTTCGGTCATATATGTCCGGAATAACCACTATCTATGTACCAGGTTCCTTGGCACTTTTCAGTTGTTCCTTGAAACCGCAATCAAGGAAATTAAGTTTTAGTTACCCATACTTGTCCGGGTCCGAGGGGTTAGTATTGTAAGATGATCCAACCAGATTTATAGCCAAATGATCGGCTCTAAGGGGTTGCCATCTATCGTGCCATAATCATAATTAATTTTGGCAAATTGCTTGAGATTCTAAGTTCATACAACTGTCTCTTTTGTCTGTATGCATGTATATGTGTTTTAGCAATTGCCTTCTTTGGGTAATTGTGGTGTCTCGAGTGTAGTGCCTAGGTGCATATGTGTCTTTGATGAAAGCTCTTATACTTTTGGAATGGCCTTTCTTTGAGTTCTAGGCCTTTGCCATTTGGGCTTATATTCCATAAGTCTATCCGATAATTCACATCGTCCAATCACTTGGCTTGGATATTTTCTACCATTCCCATCATATGTGTTTCTTTTATAGAACTTTTGGGGTTTTTGGTAGCTCTGTTTTTCTTTAGAGTAATTCTGTTTGAGAGTTCTTGAGGAACTTGGTGAATTTCTTCTTTGTCCTCTCAACGCACCCAATCGGGCCGTTTTCCTTTTCCTTTATAACCAAGGCCAGTTTGCTTGTAATTGTGCTTTGGAGTGAATGTGTGTGCACCATTTGGAGTTTTGGATTTTTGAGATACTTCATTGCTTGAAGATCCTTTTTCCAAAATTACTTTTGGAGTTTGACATAGCACGAGAGGAATTAAATCCTAAGCTTTGTCTTGTCTCCACATTCTCTTTGACTCATAATAAGATCATCCAATGATTTAGATGCCTTAGTGAATGAGGCAATCACATTTTGAGGTCATTCTCCTCTTTTCTATGGCGATTATTTTCGCTTATTAGCTTGGCACTTTCAAAGCCTTTAAACTTTTATTCTCATCACTATTTGACTTAGAGTACTCGGCTCCTTAGCCATTTTGTGAGTTTTGGCCGTTGAGTAAGGTGTTTTCCTCATTTAGTAGTGTGTGTTAGGATTTAATGTGTTCAAAAGCTTTCATCATTTTGCCTAATGAATCATAAAGATCGAGTGGGTGATGAAGTGTGTGTGTCAAATCACTATCACTAGAGTCCGAGTTTGATGAGTTAGAGTGTACCTCATCTTCTTGGTCAGTTGATCTTGTTCCTTAGCCATCAAGCGGATCGGGCTTCTTCTTCGTGAGTCACTTGAGTAGTCGGCTTCACTTTGCTCTCGAATCATCACTGTCTCTCTTGACTTGGTTGTTTTGTGATCTGCGCGATCAACATTGCCTTTTTCTTTTCTTGTCTTCTTTCTCGAAGACCTTTCTTTCTTCTTCATTCCTGTATTTGTTGACTACAGGATATGGACAATCAATGGCATAGTGACCTGGTTGCCTACGGTTCAAAGATAGATATTCAACCTTTTGATCGACTCTTTCCATTCTTGGATTGTCACCCTTTGATATTGACTTTTTGATGATCTGTTCTCTTGGTTGGCCTATCTTCCTTGACTTGGAGGAGTGAGTGTCTTCTCGGAAGATTCGCCCTTGCCTCTCTTGTAGTTCTTATTGAAGATCTTGTTGAACCTTTTAACCATCGGGCTATTTCTTCCGGATGAATGACTTCTTTGACCTCGGCTCTCTTTCCATCCTTAACAATTAGAGCAGCAGATTTTGGGTACAAATTGTCTCTTCCTCGATCTTTTCTTCTCACTCAAATTCGTAGGCTTTGAGATCCGAGAATAGTTCATGGTTGGAGGTCTTCGATAGGTCCATGGAATGTCTCGGTGCCATGACCTTCATTTCCCATTCACCGGGAGACTTTTTAGGATCTTCATACACATTTCTTTTTGTGTATATTCCTTTCCAAGTGCGAGATAGCTCGTTGGTGATTTTACGTGAACCGAGCATCCAGTTGATCCAGTTTTTCTCTGCGATCATTTTGAAATTCTCAAATTTTTGTACAATGACCACCGATAATTTATTTTCCTTGATTTGCTCCGAGCCTTCACAAATTAATGTTAGCTTGTCCCATTTCTTTAGCCGTTTTGCATGATTTAACTTTATTGAACATGGCTTTGTCCAAGGTTTTGTAAAGGATGTCCTTGGTTACATTGTCAGGTTGTATCTTTTTTTCTCATCATTTGTCCATTCGAGTTCTTGGTTTTTCAACCATAGCCGATCTAGGGGCAACATCCTCTTCACCTTTGTAGCTCTCTTCTTTGATTGTGTTCACTTTGAAGATTTGCAAAGTGGCCCATCCTCTATCACTATCCACATCTCATCATGTAATCTTTCGATAGATGAGCCTCGCATACGAATTTTCCAATCATCAAATTCTTCAATTGTGAACATAGGGATGCGTGTCAAATTTGCTTCCATGATAATAACTTTCTTTGAGTAAAAGAGTTTTGAAAGATTGAGTACAAAAACAAGCTTTGGAAAATTTGGAGATCTAGTTCAAGAAACGGTGCGGAAGGCTCAATGAACCAACCGCTCGATACCACTTGTAGTCCCAGGGGTGTGTGTGTAAGGTTTAGAAGGGGTTGAATAAACCTTACCAACTTTTCAAATTAGTCCTTTCAAATATTCAGAGTTAATACTTCATACTATGTCCTTGATGGACAGCTAAGTTAGTTAATCAGGAGAGTTAGTCACTCAACAGACTGATCGAACTGTTGATAGAATAACTCATTTGTTTTGACTAAAGACTTAACTCGACCGTGATTTGTTTTTCAGTGGAAGACTTAACACCCTTGAATTTGGTTAAGTTTGTTTTAATACTTGGTTTTAGCACTCAGTTGATTATCAATTGGAAAGCAAATTTATCAGCAAATGTAAAAATAGGATGCAGAAATTAAAGTGCTGAAATGTAAATGACACAATAAGTTTTTATATAGGTTCGAAGATGGGGTAATTCTTCTACTCCTCACTTCTCCAACTCCCGGAGGAATCCACTAAGTATTGATCAATATACGAGTGGTTTGGTCCGATACAAGTCTTGATCACACGGTGACTTGATCCTTTGGGACTCGATCACCGAGATGCCTTGGTCACACAGTGGCTTCTCTGCACGACTCGCCTTCTTCTGTGGTAGTCGCTTTGTTACTACAGCCCACTTGCTCAAGCTTCTTGGATTTGATCACGAAGCCCTCCAAAACTTGAGACTGGTTCGGCCTTGAACCTTCCTACAATCCTTCGTGGAATGTAGACCCCTTGATTCTTCAAATGGTTCCTCTTCAACTAATAGAAGTTGTATTTCCTTCACATGTGAGTGTTGGATTGATTTCCTTCGTAATATAGGCTTGAGGATTAATCTTGAATGACTTGAGAATATTTTTGGTTACAGTTCAAATGTTTGCTTGAATGTTTTTGGTTCAGGTAGCCTTCTCTCAGAGTGATTCCTCAGCCTTTTATAGTGATCTTTCAAAAATCTGCCCGTTGAAGAGATAGGCTTATTTTTGAAAGTCACTTGTGGTCGTTGGCTTGTCTTGTTGCAGTCCTTGGAATTGTCATTTCCTCGTATGAATGATTCTTTAGCTTTTCAGTGTTCGACACAGTGCAAAGTGCTTCCCATTGGTTTATTCCTTTTGCACGCTCTCGAACTGAGCACTTCAAGAAAGACAAGATATGGGAGTATTACTTGTTTAAGTACTTCTCTTGATTTTTGTGCAACGGATCTCTTCAGATTATCTCGACTTGATCGCATTTCCTTGACTTTTCCCGGGCGACTTCGAGTCGCCTTCCAATCATTGGATGACTCTTCTTCCGTCACTTCAACTTGAGACTTGGCTATCTTGAGTTGACTTAGCTGATACTTCACTCAGCTGCATCTCAGATGCATCTTCAGTCGAGTTCCTATATTCTCTTCTTTGCCATACTCAGCTGCCTCACAGCAGAGTCTTCCTTCTGGTCTCTAGTTATCTCCTTGCATGTTCAGGCATAGATGACTTAACTCAGCTCGACCAGCCCTATCTATTACAATGCAATTTACAACAAAAAATGGGGTGCCAACTTTCTATTCTAAGTTTTGCATGGCATTCATCAAAATCTACAAAATAATTTCCCAACAAACCCTTTAAAAATTAATTAATTTTAATTAATTATTATTTTCCAACTAGGGTGCACGGCGCGCACCAGATCACAGCAGCGTTGCAAGCGTTCGCCGGACAAAGACGTCGCGCACCTGGGCAATGTGTGCGCATGCGCACCGCAGACAGTGTCAAAACTTGTCGCGCGCGCACTAGTGCGCCTATGTGTACGTCCGAACTGGTGCACCTGTTCGAGCAACCAAATGCATTTTTGGCTGTAGACATGTCTTTTTGATCCAAAAGTCATATCCTTTCCATAGGGCACCTTCATGCCTATATATATGAGCCCCCTGCATATGAAATCAGAGACGAAAATACAGATAATAAAATCAAGCCATTTGCATCTGCATATTGAATTACTCCTTTCAAAAGCTTGAAAGCCTCAAACACTATATAGTTTGTTGTAGTTCGACTTTTGCAAGTGCTTCTAAGTCGAAACAGTAAAGTCGTTGTATCGTAGGGACGACCGCCAGAACCGTAAGCACTTTGTATACAAGGTGATTTTGTTTTGCGGATGTAGGTCCCAAGGGGTGTGAGTGTAAGGTTTAGAAGGGGGGGTTGAATAAACCTTACCAACTTTTCAATTTAGTCCTTTTAAATGTTCAGAATTGATACTACACATTTGTGTCCTTGGTGGATGACTAATTTGGTTAATCAAGAGAGTTAGTCACTCAACAAACTCGATCGAGTGTTGATAGAATAACTCATTGTTAAGATTAAAGACTTAGTTCAACTCGTAGTTTGTTTTGCTGAAGACTTAACACCCTTAAACTTGGTTTAGTTTTGGTTTAATGCTTGGTTTTAGTACTTAGAGATTATCAAGTGGATAGCAAATTTATCACAGAGTTAAATAAATAAGATGCAGGAATTAAAGTGCTGAAATGTAAATGACACGATAAGCTTTTATAGAGGTTCGAAGATGGGGTAATTCTTCTACTCCTCTCTTCTCTAACTCTTGGAGGAATCCACTAGGTATTGATCAAGATACAGAGTGGTAATGAGTCCCGGATACAAGTCTTGATCACACACGGTGACTTGATCCTTTGGGACTCGGTCTGGAGATGCCTTGGTCACGCGGTGGCTTCTCGCACGACTCGGCTTCTTCACAGGCGGATGCCTTGCTACTACAACCCACTTGCTCAAGCTCTTTGGATTTGATCACGAAGCCCTCCAAAACTTGAGACTGGTTCGACTTGAACCTTCCTACAATCCTCCGTGGAATGTAGACCCCTTGATTCTTCAATAATTTACTCTTCAACTTATTGAAGTTATCTTTCCTTCACAGTGAGTGTTGGATTGATTTCCTTCGTAGTTTAGGCTTGGGGATTGAACTTGAATGATTTGAGAATATTTTTGGTTACAGATATTGCTTTTCTAGATCGTATTTGTTTTTTTAAAATGTCAAGGTAACCAACATTCTCTCAAATAAACTCCTCAGCCTTTTATAGTGTTCTTTTGAAAATTTGCCCGTTGAAGAGATAGGCTTATTCTCAAAAGACACTTGTGGTCGTTGGCTTGTCATGTTGCGAGTCCTTGAATTGCCACTTCCTCGTATGAATTGTTCTTGACTTTTCGAGTTCGACATGGTGCGATCTTCCCATTGGTTTATTCCTTTTGCACGCTTCTCGGGAATGAGCACTTCAAGAAAGGTAGCATGGGGGTATTACTTGTTTAAGTAATTCTCTTGATTTCTGTGCAACGGATCTCTTTCAGTTATCTCGACTTGACTGCATTTCCTTGCTTTCCCAAGTGACTTAGAGTCGCCTTCCAATCATTGGATGACTCTTTGTCACTTCAATTTGAGACTTGGCTATCTTGAGTTGACTTGATCGATACTTTACTCACCTTTGCATCTCGTTGTACCTTGATCGAGTTCCGTCTTCCCTTCTTTGCCATACTCGGTTGTCTTGCAAGCGGAGTCTTCTTTCTAGTCTCCGATTTGTCTTCTTGCATGTTTAGGCATAGTGACTTAACTCAGCTTGACCAACCCTATTTATTACAATGCGTTTACAACAAAAATGGGGTGCCAACTTCCTATTCTAAGTTTTACATGGCATTCATCAAAATCTAAACAATAAATTTCCCAACAATTTCCCCCTTTTTTATGATGCCAAAACTTATACATTCAAAGTGTAAATAGCAAAGATACATACAGATAGTGCATTCACAGAGAATGTATGCGTAGAATCAATTCTTTTATTGATCATAACATTCTTGTCCTTTACACAATCAAGCTACAAAGTGTATCGAGCAAACATCTATGTCTACGCAAAAATAGAGAATTTCTGATTTATTACGAAGACTTACATAAAGTGTATTTACATAGTAAAATACATGAAGGGGTGGATAGCAACACTTCATCTCCTTCGCTTCCTCCTTATTTCTTCTTCTTCAGCTCTGTCATCTTCTAGTCTTCTTTTCTTTTTCTCATCTTGATTGATTTCTTCTTCTTTTCATACGCCTTCCGGGCCTTCATCTCTTCTTATTCTCTCTTGTCTCTCCTCCCATAGCTGAGTTTGTCTTTTATTTTCTTCTTCAATTCTTTTCACATACTCAAAGCATTGTTCTTAGCCACTTGCATATTGGCTACTTCATCAAAAAACTGCCCAAGAGATCCCTCCTCTTTTGCCTGGATCTATGTACTCAATGTTTTTGGGCAGAGGTTCAGGTCCGAAACTCTCCCTCCACCACTCGCTTCTTCCTCTACCTCTTCCTCTCGGGCGTGTATTGTCTGCGGGGCCTTCTTTTTCCCGAGTTGAGTGACTAGCGGAGTGACCAGCAGAGCGATAGGTAGTCTCTTCGCTGTCGCCTTCTTCACATAGTGTGAGACCCTTTTCCAAGATACAAGTCCCGGCTTGAGCCATGGACATATTTGCGAAGTATCCTTGGATGCAAGCATTTTAAATTCATCAACCGATCTTGGCTCGATTCCGCATCCGAGATGGCATAAGTGTCTCTGTCTCTTTGGAATACCTCCATGTTGTTTCAAAATATCCATAACTCGGGCATTCATCCTTCCTTCCACTTCTCCATCCCTCGCTTCAATCGCTGTCTTTCTCTTGTCACCATAGGTACAAAGCAGAGTCTTGGAGTGGCGAGTCATGGGAGTTTCTTTGATAATATCATTTGTGACAAGACCTTGTTGGGGGTTTGTGCAATCATCAAGGTCACATCTCTCGATCATTTCCCCTCAACAGACTTCCCTTTCTTTTCTCTTGAAACTTCCTCACTGTCTTTTCCTTCATCTTTGCTCCATCCTTCTCAACTTCGAGATCCTTGACTTTTAGGTATTCCTCTTCTCCTTTTTGGCATCATCAAAGGAGAGAGGAACCCCGAAACAAACTAGCAAGGTGAAGTCGAAGAAGTGGCGATAGCCAAGTTCGCTTCGAGTCTGTTTGTGGGTATCTTCGCGCGAAACTCGGAGCGAGTAGCATTGGATTGACTTTTGCGGCTTCATCTCGGCCATAAAGAAGGCTGAATTTTCGATCCATGTTTTCTTTCATACGCAGGAGCTCATTCTTATTTTGCTCACGCAGCTAGCCTTTATCTCGGCAGTGTGAGATTCATCCATGTGCTCAATGTGTTCTCTCAATTTTGTCTTCGCATCGGCATTCTCATTTCGCCATACCAATGACTTGTTGAACAATGTTCAAATATCTAGCTTGTTCCACACGCATTGTTTTTCTTTGTTGCCACCACTCCCGGATTCTCGACTATTATGCCTCTCAAGTCGCAGTGAAAGTTGGCATCTGTTATCGATCTCATGTCCATCGAGGATCGTGCCTCTCCATCCGTTCAATTTCGGTAAATAATGCTTTGAACACCTCCCGAACTTGATTGTTCCCTGTTGCGGTGATGGCCAAGCGTCAAAATCATAGTCACCGAACGATGGTATCGATGGAATGACAGGATCAGTCCGTGGAAGCGCTCGAGATCTCTTTTTTCGACTCTTCGGGAGGTCGGGTGCCTCCGAGAGAAGGGAAATGATTCTACAAAGGGATCATCACGGGCAACCGGGATTTGTTCAATGATGAGTGGTGCTCATGAAGTTCCTTATGGAGTCGAACTCTTTGCTGCTTTGGGAGCCGCGTGATGGACTCTGTTTGGGTCCGTTGTGAAGTTGACCGGTTCTTTGAGCCTCACATTTGTCTCAACAACTTCGTTGGTCTCGGTGATTTTTCCACGTGAGTTGACTGGTCCTCGGCCTTATCGAGCGTCATCGGACGATGATGAGATTTCCATGGGTGGCTCATCATCAAAGTTGTAAGTTTTGAGTAGACTTGAGGTCGACTTACTCGTGGTTGGAACATCCACCGTGAGTCTTTTGGATCGATCACGGGGATGACTCGGCTTTATCGTCTCCTTCCGATCCGAGAAAGGTTACATCGGGATTATCCTGGGAATCGTGAAGCGCGCTTATCTCCTTTTCGATGGATCAATGATAGCAGGGAGGATGTTCGACTTGACTTCTTTACCCCGGGAAGTCTCAACCTCCTGTGGACCTTCATTACCTCCCGCAGTCTTAATCGTAGCGAGGTTCTTGGACATCCCTTTCGACAAGCAGTGTTAGCATTTGTCTTAGGGTCTTCTGCGGTGGCATCCATTGGAGTCTCAACTCCATGGATTGCACTTTAAATGCGCCTGCAGTGTTAACTCCCGGGGATGTTCCTTCATATGCCTCGACGGCGTCATTAGCCAGGCCATTAGCACCTCAGTGAGAGCAGCTTCTCCGAGCAGCCTCAAGCCTCGTTGATGACAAGTTCTTTGTGTACTTTGTGTTTGTTCCTTCTCCACTTCGCCTCCTAGATTTATTGTGGAGTCACCGCAACATCCTCCGACCTTGCCGCGGTGGAGGGAGTTTCCCCCGGGCACACACCGGTGAGTGACTTGGAATGGGGTCACTCGTCTCGGACTCATTGTTCCCATTGAGTATTCGGTAGTTGGGGCGGGTGGTAAGATACCTTCATTAGGGGTTGGCTCAACTGGGGTCCCCACTATCCCGGTTTCATCGCGATTCCTCGGTTCCTTCTTCCGAGTGAGTGGGAAGTGGTGGCAAAGAACAACGTGGCAATATCTTTGCACCACTCCCATTGGGTCTATCTCGGCTATGTTTTGGAGGACTCTCCTAGTCCCTCCATCATTCTTTGCTCATGAAGGATTTACGGATTCTCGCATTGCTTGTTGCATTTGCAATTCTTCCATGCTAGCAAAGAAGAGGGTCCGATCCTCATCATTTTCGATAGGACGTCAAAGTGAGGATGTGTATGTTACGCGGGTGCGGTGATAGGGCGAGATGTTGGCCTTCTCACGTGCCTCTGCGTCCTCAATCGCTTTAGCCCGTTCATTTTCTTTTCGACTTTCCAAAGATATTTATGCAATTATCCTCGTCAAGGGCTTGCAACACTGTGTCCACCTTAAGAAATCAAGAGTTCTTCTTCCTCAAGAATGAACTCTAGATATTGAAACAAAGACTGGATAGGCTCAAAGCTTCCATTTTCTCCACTCAGATGAGGACGATTTTGGATGTCCGGATACAATGGAGAGTGCATGATTAAATTGTCTTCATCATCCTCTTCTGGCCCTCGTTTCCGTGTATTGAAGGTAGCAGACTTCGTTGCTCGACACCTTCAAGCCTGCATACGGATGGAGAAACAACCCGTCAACAGTGATTCCGCCTCGGCCATTCTTTGTTCCTCATTGCATTCGACTACGAGATGGGTCTTCAAGTTGCCTCACGATCGGCCTCAGCAGACTTGGCGTTTCATCAATCACTTCTCGAGACTCTACTTCTCCAAATAGCCAGCCGGTCTCGGGTATCTTCTCCCGGTGAGTGATGGACTAATCGTCTTTTCAAGCTCGGAGAGCTTGGAAAGTCTTATTCTTCTCTTTGTTTTAACCAAAGGATTTCTCGCTCCACTTCCTCCTCGGTTCATTGAAGGTGAATGCCTTCGCAGATGTCTTAGAGGTAGCCTTCCTTGTTGTGGCGATCCTCTTCTTCTTGATCACCGGAGAAGGGATTAATGGTTCCTTCTCCATCTGCGGTAAGAGGCGGGAGACACAGGCTGGGGGGCGGGAGCAGATTTGTTTTTCTTTGCTGCAGGGGCAAAGAATTCACTTAGCAAGCTGCAGTAGGCACCTTCTTCTTAGGTGGAGAGGGGACATTTGTATCTTCAGTGGTCACTCATTCCCCTCACTGTGATCGCCTCTCTTAGCGTAGGCTCTCTTCGTGCGCCGAGAGAGGTTTGATCGAACATCCTCTTGTTTACATGGAACGCCTTTCTATGTCGAAGAGGGACTCCTTTTACCTCCATCACCGGACAATCACGGGACCGTATCCTGGGAACCTCCAAACATTCCGCCCTCTTTGAAGGATTTATTCCTACATTCTCGCGTAGTCTGCTTTGTAGACAAACTCAGTTGATTCACTTTCTTTTCTTCAATGATCGACCATTACGATCAATTTCGCTTTGACGGTTGGTCAAAGCCGCCAAATTTGATGTCTATGCATTTGGCAACGATGTCCAACAATTTGTGGTAGTCCTCCTTCAGCAGCCTCTTGTTAGTGTGTAGACTATCTTTTCAAAGATAGTCGGTCTTGGCTACTTCCTTCCAAGCAGACCAAGTCAACATCACTTCATTGATTTCGGTGCTCCTTCCGCCGGTAATGAGCGGTGTTACGCCAAATCTTGGCGGTGATGATGAACTCCTTCCCGTGAACAGAGGATTTGATCCCCTCATCGAATGAATCTCGGCGTTCACGAATCGCGACCTCTTCCACATAGGTCATCGGAAACTCCATCGTCGAAATGGTTTTAGCCCAGACGTGTCGAGTTTTTCAGCGATCTTCTTTATGAGGGCGTCATCGGACCCCTGTTTGACCATTCCTCGAAATCCACAGTAGACCCGGTGTGGATTTGCTTTCCTAGCTTGACAAAATCATGAGTGGATGCCATTTTTCAGTATTTCACCGAATGAAACTTAGAAAGTGATTTGAAGATTGATAGGGTTTTTGAGAGAGTTTTTGCCTTTGCTTCTGAGAGAGAGAAGTGAACAGTTTTGGTAATGTGTGAGAGAAACGGACGAAAATGGTTTAAGTATGGTTCCTGAAAGGACGTGCGGGTGGTTTTTGAAATGTGATCGAAATCAACGGCTTAGATTTTGCACGCCGATTAGCATTTAATGTCTCGTATTTAATGCGGCAAAGCATTTATATCCAATCATAAGCTTGGTGTGGCTTTTGCCTCGACACGTCATAATTATGCGTCATTCTTAAAAACATTCCCGCTTAGTAAAAACGATGGCATATTTATCACTTTGCTTATAAATGACTCAGCTTATCCCTTAGCTGATTTAACTCTTCTTCTAACAGTTCTCCTAGTGACTCAGCTGTCACCTAACTCGGTAGAGATGTCTTTCCGATATGGTGATTCACTTAGCTGATTTTGAGAGTTCAACTCTTTTTCCCTTTTCGTGTTTCATTTCTTTTCTTTGAGTCTTATGAGTGCCAGCTCAGCTCAATTAACCCTAACTCATGCTTGAGTTCTTCAAATCTTGACTCACATAATGGTTTTGTGAATATGTCGCCCAACTATTTATCGCTTGAAATATATTCCAAGGTGATGTCATTCTTTTCAACATGATCTCTTATGAAGTGATATCTCGACATCGATATGCTTTGTTCTTGAGTGCAACACGGGATTTTGAGTGATTGCAATTGCACTTGTGTTATCACACATGATTGGAATTTCCTTTTCTTCAACTTCATAGTCTCTCAATTTCTTTGTCTCATCCATAGGACTTGGGCACAATGATTTGCCCGCAGCCTATGTATTCTCGCTTGTTGTAGAGGTGGCTATTGAATTTTGCTTTTTGCTAAACCAGAAATTAGCTTTGTTTCAAGCATTTGACATGTGTCCGAGGTACTCTTCCTGTCAACTCTACATCCAAAGATAGTCGAGTCGAATAGCTAATTAGCTTGAATCCACCTTCCTTTGGATACCATAAGCCAACTTCTTGGCTTCCTTTCAAATATCTCAAGATTCTCTTGGCTAATCATGTGGCTTTCTTTTGGAGCGATTGAAATCTTGCACATACACCTACAAAGAAAGGTGATGTAACGGCTCGCTTTGTGAGATAAAGCAATGATCCAATAAGTGCTTTGTATCTTGTTTGATCTACTGTGCTTGCCATCCGCATCCATATCCATTTTGATGATGTATTTATTGGTATTTTCTTTAAGACTTCTCTTCCATACCAAATTTCTTCATTAAATCTCCGTGTATTTTGTCCGACTTATGAAGGTTCCATCCTTCAATTGTTTCACTTGGAGTCCAAGGAAGAATGTCGCTCTCCCATCATGCTCATTTGAATTTGCTTTGCATGAGGTTTGAAAATTTATCACATGACTCTTTGTTTGTGGATCCAAAATGATGTCATCCACATATATTTGAACAAGCAGTATGCTCTTCCTGTCTTGAATTTTGAAGAGTGTTATATCCACTTTTCCTTTTGTGAATCCATTCTCAGTCAGGAAGTGTGATAAAGTATCATACCATGCTCTGGGTGCCTGTTTCAATCCATATAGAGCTTTCTTGAGTTTGTATACCTTATCTCCAAGAGTCTTCTGCTCAAATCCCGGAGGTTGTTCAACATACACTTCTTCTTCCAATAAACCATTAAGGAATGCACTCTTTACATCCATTTGATATACAATGAAATTCTTGTGAGCTGCATAGGCGAGAAACATCCTTATAGCTTCCAATCTTGCTACAGGGGCAAATGTTTCATCAAAATCTATCCCTTCTTCTTGGCAATATCCTTTGGCTACTAATCTTGCTTTGTTTCTTACCACAGAACCTTCCTCGTTCATCTTGTTTCGAACACCCATTTAGTACCAATAACATTTTGATGGGTGGGTCTTTGAACTAATTCCCATACTTTATTTCTTTCAAACTCGATTGACTCTTCTTGCATAGCTTGAATCCAATGTGTGTCATCCAATGCTTGTGACACATCTTTAGGCTCTATTTGTGAGATAAAGCATGTGAACATAGCTTCTTTTTGAGTCGGATCTTGTTTTGATACCTTCTCTTATATTTCCAATGACTAGTTCTCGGTGGATGGTCTCTCGGCCATCTTACATCGAGTTGGAGTAAGTTAGCTGGATTGATCGTCTTGCAAATGACTATGTTGCTTTGATCGCTTCTCTCGTCATCACTTAGCCGCAGATTTTCCACTGCTTTTGAGACTCACTTTCTCATCTTCATCCGAGTTTATAATTCGGCTTGACCAAAGATAGGGACTCTTCGCATGGTTGGTTGATTCAAACTTTATCAATTTGATTCTTCCATGTCTTCTCCATTTACATTTGGCTCATCAAACACCACATGAATGGATTCCTCGTAACCATAGTCCTCTTGTTGAGTACTCAGAGGCTTTGCTTTCATTTGAGTATCCCGAAGATACCTTCATCGACTTTAGCATCGAAAGCCTTTAGATTGTCTTTGCCATTGTTATGGATGAAGCATTTACATCCAAATATTCTAAAATATGCAACATTTGGTTTTCTCCCGTCCAAATCTCATGGGAGTCTTTGTCATTTGTCTTTTATCATGCATCTATTTTGAGTGTAGCATGTACTTTGTGTTTATTGCTTGACCCAAAATCTTTTAGGTAGCCCCGTTGCCTAACATGGTCCTTGCCGCTTCTTTGAGAGTTCTATTCCTTCTTTTCGCAACTCCATTCTCATTTGTGGAGTCCTTCTGCAGATAATTCATGACCAATGCCATTTTCAATACAATATCGAGTTATTATGCTATTTACAAACTCATTTCCTCTTCATTTTGAATCCTCTTCATCACCGTGGTAGTTTCAGAGAGTTTCTTTCTTCTTACACATGAATATTGTCCATGTATATCTTGAGTAGTCATCTACTACCACCAAGGTGTATTTCTTCCCACTTATGCTACCATTTGGTTCAATTTGGACCAAATAGATCCATATGTAGCGAGATGCAATATTCTTGTTGAAGATGGACATGTCTTTTTCTTTGAATGATGATTTGATTTGTTTTCCTTCTAACATGCGTCACATATACTCTCCTTCTTGTATATCGAGTCCGGAAGTCCTTCCACAAGATTGCTTTCCTGGCAAGCTTGTTAATCGCTTTGAAATTCGGGTGACTCAACTTCTTGTGCCATAGCCAACTTGATTCAAATTTGTGCTCTTTGCTAAAAGACAAAGTCTTTGGGTGTTGCGGTTGACCAATCCACGACATACATGTTCTTTTGTATCGCATCCTTGCAACACAACTTCATTTGATTCAAGATATCCTTGATTTGGCATATACCCATGTTAAATCCAACATTATAACCCTTGTCGCGAGTTGGTCGATGCTTAGCAAGTTGAAGTTGAGTCCTTCAACATATGCAACATCGTGATTTCTAATCCGTTTTTTCGATGGATCCAATGCCTCTTATTTCTCCGGAGCTTCATTTCCTCCAAATATGATTTTTGCTCGTTTGACTTCCTTGAATTTTGACAGATTTTTCTTATTTCCTGTCATGTGTCTGGAACAGCCACTATCCATGTACCAGGTTCCTTGGCACTCAAATATTCCTTGAACCTGCAAAACAAGGAAGTTAAGTTTTAGGTACCCATATTTGTCTGGGTCCTGAGGGGTTAGTATTGTAAGATGATCCAACCAACCTATAGCCAATTGATTTGACTCTAAGGGGTTGCCATCTATCAGTGCCATAATCATAATTAATTTTGGCAAATTGCTTGGGGATTCTAGGTTCATACAAATTATCTCTTTTGTCAGTATGCCTGTGTATGTGCTTTAGCAATTGCCTTCTTTAGGTAGTTGTGATATCTCGAGTGTAGTGCCTAGTGCATATGTGTTTGATGAAAGCTCTTATACCTTTGGAATGGCCTTTGCTGAGTTCTTGGCCTTTGCCATTTGGGCTTATATTCCATAGGTCTTTGATGATAGTTCACATTATTCCAATCAGCTTGGCTTGGGTATTTTCTACCATTCCCATCATATGTGTTTCTTTCATAGAACTTGGGGTTTTGGTAGCTCTGTTTCTTCTTTACAGAGTATTTCTGTTTGGAGCTTCTTTGAGGAACTCGTTGGATTTCTTCTCACTGTCCTCTCAAAGACACTCAACTGGTTGTTTTCCTTTTCCTTTATAACCAAGGCCAGTTTGCTTGTAATTGTGCTTTGGAATAAATGTGTGTGCACCATTTGGAGTTTTGGATTTTTGAGATACTTCATTGCTTGAAGATCCTTTTTCCAAAATTACTTTTGGAGCTTGACACGATACTGAGAGGAATTAAATCATAAGCCCTGTCTTGTCTCCACATTCTCTTTGACTCATAATAAGATCATCCAATGATTTAGATGCCTTAGTGAATGAGGCAATCACATTTTTGAGGTCATTTTCCCTCTTTTTTATAGCAGCTATTTCTGCTATTAGCTTAGAATTTTCAGTCTTTAAACTTTCATTCTCATCAGCCTATTTGACTTAGAGTACTCGGCTCCTTAGTCATTTGTGAGTTTTAGCTCTTGAGTAGACTGTTTTCCTCATTTAGTAGTGTGTGTCGAGGATTTAATGTGTTCAAAATCTTTCATTATTTTGCCTAATGAATCATAAAGATGGAGTGGGTGATGAAGTGTGTGTGTCACGATCACTATCACTAGAATCTGACGAGTGTGATGAGTCAAAGTGTACCTCATATTCTTGGTCGGGTTGGTCTTGCTCCTTGGCCATCAAACAGATCAAGGCTTCTTCTTCGAGTCACTTGAGTAGTCACTTCACTACTCTCGAATCAATTTGTGTCTCTTGACTTGGTTGTCTCGGCTGATCTCTGCAGCCAACATTGCCTTTTTCTTTTCTTGTCTTCTTTCTCTCAAGACCTTTCTTTCTTCTTCATTCATGTATTTGTTGACTACAGGATATGGGCAATCAATGGCATAGTGACCTGGTTGCCTCCAAAGATAGATTTTCAACCTTTTGATCACTCTTTCCATTCTTGGATTGTCGCCCTTTGATATTCAGCGTTTTGATGCTCTGTTCTCTTGGTTGGCCTATCTTCCCTTGACTTGGAGGAGCCGAGTGTCTTCTAGAGGATTCGCCCTTGCCTCTCTTGTAGTTCTTATTGAAGAACTTGTTAAACCTTTTAACCATCGGGCTATTTCCTCCGGTCAATGACTTCTTTTGACCTCGGCTCTCTTGCCATCCTTAACAATTAGAGCAATTTGTTTTGGGCACATTTTGCCTCCTCTTGGTCTTTTCTTCTCACTCAAATTCGTAGGATTTGAGATCCGAGAATAGCTCATGGTTGGATGTCTTTGATAGGTCCATGGAGTGTCTCATGGCCATGACTTTCATATCCCACTCGGTTGGGAGACTTCTTAGAATCTTCATACATATTTCTTCTGTGTATATTCTTTTCCAAGTGCGAGATAGCTCGTTGGTAATTTCGTGAACCGAGCATCTAGTTGATCCAAGGTCTCTCCTGCGATCATTTTGAAATTCTCAAATTTGTCAGATACGATCGATAATTTATTTTCCTTGATTTGCTCACGAGCCTTCACAAATCAATGTTAGATTGTCCCGCATTTCTTTAGCCGTTTTGCATGATTTGACTTTATTGAACATGGCTTTGTCCAAGGTTTTGTAAAGAATGTCCTTGGCCACATTGTCCGGTTATATCTTTTTGTCATCATTTGTCCATTCGACTCTTGGTTTTCAACCATAGCATTTGGTCTAGGAGCAACATCCTCTTCACCTTCAATTTGTGTTCACTTTTAAAATTTGCAGTGGCCCATCCTCTATCACTATCCACATCTCATCATGTAATCTTTGATAGATGAGCTCGCATACGAATTTTCCAATCATCAAATTCTTCAATTGTGAACATAGGGATGCGTGTCAAATTTGCTTCCATGATAATAACTTTTAATGATAAAAGGAGTTTTGAAAACTTAAGTACTAAAACAAACTTTGAAAAGTTTGGAGATCTAGTTCAAGAACGGTGCGGAAGGCTCAATGAACCAACCGCTCTAATACCACTTGTAGGTCCCAAGGGGTGTGATTGTAAGGTTTAGAAGGGAGGGGGTTGAATAAACCTTACCAACTTTTCTCTTTTGGTCCTTTTTAAAATTCGAGTTGACACTATATGATGTGTCCTTGGTGGATGACCAATTTAGTTAATCAAGAGTTAGTCACTCAACATGACTCGGATCGAGTTGTTGATAGAATAACTTATTGTTAAGATTAAAGACTTAGTTCAACTATAGTTTGTTTTATTGGAAGACTTAACACCCTTAAACTTGGTTTAGTTTTGATTTAATGCTTGGTTTTAGTACTTAGAGATTATCAAGTGGATAGCAAATTTATCGCCAGAGTTAAATAAATAAGATGCGAGGAATTAAAGTCTTGAAATGTAAATGACACGATAAGTTTTTATAGAGGTTCAAGATGGGGTAATTCTTCTACTCCTCTCTTCTCCAACTCCGGAGGAATATATTAGGTATTGATCAAGGTATATAGAGTGGTAACAGTCCGGATACAAGTCTTGATCACACGGTGACTTGATCCTTTGGGACTCGATGCCGGAGATGCCTTGGTCACAGTTGGCTTCTTCTCGACGACTCGGCTTCTTCACAGGCGGCTTTGCTACTACAACCCACTTGCTCAAGCTCTTTGGATTTGATCACGAAGCCCTCCAAAAACTTGAGACCTGGTTCGACCTTGAACCTTCCAATACAATCCTCCGTGGAATGTAGACCCCTTGATTCTTCAATAATTTCCTTTTCAACCGATTGAAGTTATCTTTCCTTCACAGGTGAGTGTTGGATTGATTTCCTTCGTAGTTTAGGCTTGGGGATTGAACTTGAATGATTTGAGAATATTTTTGGTTACAGATATTGCTTTTCTAGCTCGTATTTGTTTTTTTAAAATGTCAAGGTGACCAACATTCTCTCAAATAAACTCCTCAGCCTTTTATAGTGTTCTTTTGAAAATTTGCCCGTTGAAGAGATAGGCTTATTCTCAAAAGACACTTGTGGTCGTTGGCTTGTCATGTTGCAGTCCTTGGAATTGCCACTTCCTCGTATGAATTGTTCTTGACTTTTCGAGTTCGACATGGTGCAATGCTTCCCATTGGTTTATTCCTTTTGCACGCAAAATTTCGAGCACTTCAAGAAAGGTAGCATGGAGGTATTACTTGTTTAAGTAATTCTCTTGATTTCTATGCAACGGATCTCTTTCAGTTATCTCGACTTGACTGCATTTCCTTGCTTTCCCAGGTGACTTAGAGTCAGCTTCCAATCATTGGATGACTCTTCTGTCACTTCAATTTGAGACTTGGCTATCTTGAGTTGACTTGACTGATACTTTACTCACCGCATCTCGATGTACCTTGATCGAGTTCCGTCTTCTCTTCTTTGCCATACTCGGTTGTCTTGCAGCAGAGTCTTCTTTCTAGTCTCCAGTTGTCTTCTTGCATGTTTAGGCATAGCTGACTTAACTCAGCTTGACCAGCCCTATTTATTACAATGCAGTTTACAATAAAAATGGGGTGCCAACTTCCTATTCTAAGTTTTACATGGCATTCATCAAAATCTAAACAATAAATTTCCCAACAATGAGATCGTATTGAGGCCTCGACTTAGCCCGATTATCCAAACACTTTCAGTCATTTTCTTGTAAACAGTAAACCATTCAATCAACATGGCCTTGGGTGACCGATCGCATATGTAGTTTTGAATGTTGTCGCAACAGTCAATAGAGTGTTGGAACGACCTAACACTTATGTTAGTAACCACATTAATTAATTATTTCACCTCATCATGGGTTTCCTATTCCAAATTAGGTTTAATTAAATATTTAATCCACCAAGTAAATTAATTAAATTAATTCCAATTAATTAGTCTATATTAATTAATTAAATTCAACTCTTTGAATCATTCCAAGATTAGAAAAGTTTCATCTCAATTTTTGTGTGTGACCCTTTAGGTTCACAACTAAACTAAAAGTGAGTTTGCAACATTTACAACTTATGAAAGTCTTATATTCCGTTTAATTAATCCGATTAATTAAATCACCAGAAATTAACTGCATAATTTTAAGAACCTCATAAATCAAGGGAAGCACCTAACAAGTGCATCTTAATTACACAGTCTTATATTAATAGACAACAAATCTATTCAATATACAAATACCATACAACATTCCTTATGTCATCTAATTAATCTCCCGATTAAGTCAATGGTATGGTAAAAGTCGAAACCCTTTATAGACTTAATAACTATGATCCAATTTCAAGTCGCTTTGATCCTTTGATGAATCTCTATTCATCACTGCCCTGACAATTGTCTTGTTTGGATCGCGACTATGAAGACATAGGAGATTCACCTAGTCCATAGGTGACAGATTCTTTATTGGCGACTCATTAGTCTCCATACACAAAGACTACACACTCAATGTAAATCCCTTATAATTGTCAAGCAATCGGAAAATACATCAAAGTGTACAGTGCCATGCACAAGACTACTATGCTCCCTCAAGTTTAAGAACTAATTAATGCACTATCGTAAAAGAGAAAATTCTTATTTGATAAAATAATTTCCAGTAAGAACTTCAATTGGGTCATTCAGTATACTTGCTCTCCAATAAGCACCTACATACATACATTACTATCCCTATGTCAATGTCTATGGAATGAAACATTTCTCCTTTCGAGCATGTATTGTATGCGCTAATCTCCTAGACTTATCGATGTCTCATCTTAATAAATCCTCGGCGTAGAACATAATTTAAGATCACAGCCATAGAGACGTCATTCCATGATCACCATCAAATGCATGACCACGTCTCATAGCTTAATGTGATTAGAGACTTTATCCAATTGACAAAATGATTAATGATAAAGAAAATACCTATTATTAATATATTTCAAATAAGATCGGCTACAAACTAGAGTATAGTAGCCGCCATCAATTGGTCCTCGGGCACTTAATTCTACCTAAACTTTGTATCTCATTAAGTAATTGGTGTCACAGCTAGAAAATGATGGGAGTATATCTAATATTCTAAATAAATCTTATTCATATTTAACTCCTTCAAGTTTCCCATATACACATACAATGGGTATGTGTGCGTGAACGTTATATGTGTATATATATATGTACCTGTACGATCAGTACAATACCTATTGTTTTCTGGGGGGAATTTTGAGGCAAGATACAACCTTTTGCTTCAAGCATAAACAAATGTCCAACCCCATGCCAAAATGCCATCGAATCTAAAGCACCATTTTATTTTAACATCATTTTGGGGATTCGTATAATATAGCACTTTAGTTACACTTACACTTTGAATTCATTTTTGAATTCTGAATACTTTTTTTCGAGCGGCTGAATATTTATATTTTTTTATACCAAGATTTTATGTTCCTATATGACTAATTCCCGTGGAAATAGCACTGACCTATCAGGAACTGTCCCCATGTAAACCGCGAAAAATGCACAATGACTCTTAGGCCCCTAATATGACTGAATATTTTTTTCACTTTAGTAGTATCTCGATAAATGTGCAACATAAACAGTGCTTCTGATAGGTTATAAGAATTAAGATCCTAGTAAATGAACTAGTAAGTTGATTTAACATTTCCAAATGTTAAGTTGATTCGATCAATGTATGTTTCAACTTGGATCTATATGAATGATCAAGAATTGATTTTTTGCGATTTCAATTTGCAAGAAACTAACTTATAGATTGGGGTCCTCAGATCCTCTCTACAACATGAAAAAATAGTCAGGGCTCCCGAGTTAGTCAGGAGATGCCCTCTCACGTTGTTGCAAGAATATCATGGTCCTCGGGTTAGTAAAGAGATACTCATCTAACCCTCAAATAAATATAGAACTTTGAAGAAAAGAGAACATTTTTTGTTAAATAGCCTATTGGTTTGGTGGAAATTAAAGGTATTTATATCCTAAGTCGGATGGTGGTATCGTATGTTGTATGATGCATATACCATTTATGGTTTTGTGCAGGGGTGACAATCCCTAACATAATATGAAACGGCATAAAGTTATTGAGAGAAACACAAATACGAGAAATACAAACACGAAATGATTAACATGAATCCGACACTATATATGTTAGTATTTTTTCTTAAAACATAATATCTTACTTAATTTTGATAGAGCTGTCAAAACTAGCCCCGTTGATAAATAGACAGATTATTTAACCAAACGGCGAGACCCATCTTGCTTAAGTATTGGTTCCCTTGAGTCCTCAGGTCCAAAGTCTACATCGGCAAAAAAGGTACGCCATATATCTTGCTTTTGGGCGGGACCACTCATTATTAAAATAGAGCCTTCTAAGCATTAGCTGGGTTGGGCTATGATTTTGGAAGCCCTAAAAGAGTCGGTCTATTTTGCTTGGCCCATTAGGCCCAAAATGACGGGCCAATTAGTGTATTTTCTAGACATGAGCTGGGAAGGACTCCCCAAAATAGTAGTCCGAAGAAATTTCGGGCCGACTGGGCCTGGCCAAGTGCAAGTCCGACCCAGACAGTTTGACATCTCCAGTATTTGGTCCTCTGTAAGTTTAGTGTAAGCATTATAATCCATTTTACAGAAATTTTGGTCCATAATCCATGTTGAACTTTAAATATTGTGACACAGAATCATGACATAAGAAAACGAAAAACCAGTTTCGTAGTTGGGTGTAGATTTTTTAAAAAAATTAAGATTGCGATTGGATATGAGCGAAAATCTATTTTCGTTCCGCTGGAGAATTTTTTTGACCAAATATGCGATTGTTTATGAAAATTTTCAGAAAATATACTATTATCTCACTTTCACTTTTTCTCACTTTTTTTTTCACCAATCACATCTACACATTTTTTCACAAAAAAACTAATCATTATTACACATTATCCCACAAATTTCACTATTCATTTACTCACACATTTCTAACTACCAATCACATCCAATCATTATTTTATTATTTTCACATCAAATCAACTTTCATCATTATTTTTTTATCTCACATCCAACCATACTCTCAAAATTCATCTTTTTTCTCTCAAAATTTTTTTCACTAATATTCTCTAGCAAAATGAAAGTATATCCAATCGCACCCTAAGGAACTAGCTTCGGAAATAGAGTTAAAAACTTAAAAGAAGGATGTATGGATTTAAAAAAAGTTAATTTTTTGAAATATTTTCAAAATATTCCAAACCAAATACAGATTTCCCTCCCTCGAAACAATCAATCAATTCATTTTGTGATGATCCAACAGTGTTTTTTCCCTTAGGAGAGATATTGAGTTTGATGGTACAACATACAAAATAAAATTGGGAATATGGTGTATTGGTGTCTATCTTTCTCTGAAATATAAGTACATGATGATGGGTGGGGCTAATCTAATGTCTGAAACTGTAGTTTGGTCCAACACACATATATCATTAATAGAAACCAAATCTCAATTTTATTTTATTTTCTTAAATAAAATCAGTATATCCTCCAAATTTTCCCAAAATATTTGTAGGAAAGTTAATCTGGACATGGTTAAGTCTAATTACTGTCCACACACAAAAAAAAAAAAAAAACATGTACGGCTTTGTGAGCCAACTGAGATCTAAATCACAATTGTAATGAGTATAAGTTTTGTTTTTGTTTGACTGAGAAAAAATTGTATTTAATAAAATACAGAAAAACTGCAACATAAGTATATAATAAAAATACTACTTATATTTTTTAATATAAAAATATTATGCCAAACAAATAGAAAAAAGAGCATGAATACAGAAGGGAAAAAAACTCCAATAGAACATAAAGTCCCAAATCATGCTCAAATGACAACGAATCTCCATGGAGTCGCTTGCACAACCAAATGAAACGGATGACCAAGAATCCAAATTTTCCCCAAATCTGGCGAAGAAAATCCAAACTCGTCTAAGCTAAGCTAAATACATATGATCAGAAAAAATACTTCTACAAGAGGTGGAGAGGAAAATTTTCACTCACAATGAGGGGAGAATTAGTGAATTACTTCCACGAAAGGAAGAATACTACTCCCATTATCCAACCTACAATTTTATTTAGTGCAATTTTCGCACTAAAATAGTGTAATTCATGCATCAAACTTAGAATCAATCTCCAACACATTTACTTTAAATTAGAGCTGGCAATGGGCTGGGCCGGGCCAGCCCGGCCTGAGCCCGTCAGGCTTTTGCCCAATTTCGGGTTGGATCGGGCCGACTCGATTTTGGTCGGGCCGCGAAAATGTTTGCCCCAGTCCAGCCCATGCATAAAACCTATGTACAAATTTTCGGGCCGGCCAGAAAAAGTCGGGCTAGCCCGGCCCGTCGGGCCATTCGGGCCGGCCAAATAGGCCCGACTTTTTCCGGGCCTAAAATTTTACAGCCCAGCCCAGTCCAAACCTCGGGCTGGGTGGGCCGGCCCGCGGGTCTAGCTGAGTTTTGCCACCTCTACTTTAAATTGTGCACTAAAAGGAATATTCCTTACTATTTCAATAGAATAACTATTTATTGAAAATCAAATATTTATTAATATTTGTTATAAATACATATATATTAAATTAAAGAATATAATTTGTTATTATGTTTAGTTTATGTTGTATAATTATATGTATTAAAATTTTAAATAATTAAATTTGAATTTAATACTTAAACTATTATATAAAATAATTTTCTTAATGTAATAAGTATTTATAAACAACAATATAAATCTAAATAATTAGATTTATTAAAAAATTATATACTTATTAAATAAATTATATTAAAAACATTTATGTATGTATAAAATAATAATAATTAACATTATTGGAAAAATGTAGAATTAAATAAAGAATTTCATTTATATTTTTAAACATAAAAGAACATTAACTCTATTGAAAAAAGAAAGAAAACAAAAGATAGCGTAAATGAATAGTGTTGTGCCAAATTTGACGCATCACTGTAGAAGGCTTCTTTTTAGCACAAACAATGGTGTTGGTTGAAGGAGCAAATCTCACTTCATTTTGCCCTTTTTCGGTGGGATAACGCCACATTGGAGTTGGTCTAAGAGGGAGAAAATATAAAAATAAAATCAAACAAAGAAATAAAATCAAAAAATAATTATTCTCCCCCATCTTCCAATAAAGGATGGAGAAGAAAACGATGGATTTTTGGGGCTTTGATTTTAGAGGTGAGAGAAAGATGAGAGACGACTTATATAAGAATACGCAGTTTGTATTTTATCTTTCATTTTGTATAACATTTATATGTCTATTGTATATTTATTTTTATTGAATTAATATCATTCATAATTAATATTAGGATATAATATTAAATTAAAATCAACGACTCAAATTGAGTGTGTTTGGAAATTATTATCCAAAGCCAAATATGATGATGGGAGCTTTTCACCTTTCCCTTGCATTTACCATGCCAGATGGCTGATTTACAATCTAAGCCTAAGAACATTCCCAAGAGACTCTTTATATTTAAAGAGCATCTCTAGCAAAATAAAGAGCATCTTTAAATTTAAAGAGTAAATTTTTTTATATTTTCCAACACTCTCTTTATATTTGACTCTTTATTTTATCTTTTTCTAACATTAATCTATTACACATGGAATATTATAAGTAATTAATGAAATTTTGCAAAATTTGTGTTGGATTTAGAAAGTGTCAATCAAAAAGATAATTCAAAGTGCAAGAAACATCATGCAATTAATTATAGAGAGTTGTTTTTGCTCTCCAAATTTGGAGAGTGAAAACTCCTTCTCTAAATTTAAATATTAAAATAAAGAGTTTGTTGGAGATGGTTTTTTGTAGATGACTCTTTAAAATGAAGAGGATTCTTGATTTGAAGAGACTTTTGGGGATGCTCTAAGACCCACCTAAAATTTTCGTCGTCAGAAAAGTCTGTTTTAGCCTTATTAAATTATTTATTGGTATTTGCCCAGAGAGAGAGGAGATGTGTTTTTTAGGGAGTGATTGCTTGAGCTTTTGTTTTTCTCATTTTTACTTTTAAAGAAAATAGTGTGAAAAAATTATTTTAAAAACATAAGAATGAATTTTGAGAGTGTGATCGGATATAAGATGAAAATGTGATGATGATAGTTGATTTGATTGTTTTTTTAGTATAATAGTGATTGATAATTTAAAAAATAAGAGAGAGTGAATATTGTATTTGTGATATAATTATATAATAATGATAGTTGATGTGATATTTTTTATTTAAATTATAAATTGATGTGATTGATAATTTGAAAAGTAAAAAAAGTGAATAGTATATTTGTGATATGATTATATAATAATGATAGCTGATGTGATATTTTTTATTTAAATTTTAAATTGATGTGATTGATAATTTGAAAAGTAAAAAAGGTGAATAGTGTATTTTTTGAAATTTTTCACAAACAAGCACACTTCCACGAAAAATTTTGTCAAAAAAATTGAAGAGATGAAAGTTAATTCACAAGCAAGCACTCCCTTAGGGCGCGATTGGATATGCTTTCATTTTGAAAATTTCCATTTTTTTAAAATTTCCATTTGCTAGAGAATAGTGGTGACAAAATATTTTGGAAGAAAAATATGAATTTTGAGAGTGTGATTGGATGTGAGATGAAAAAGTTATTATGAAAGTTGAATTGATTTAAAAATAGTAAAATAATGATTGCATATGATTGGTAGTTAAAAATGTGTGAGTGAGTGAATAGTAAAATTTATGGGAGAATGTGTAATATGATTAGTTTTTTGAGAAAAAATGTGTAGATGTGATTGATAAGCGAAAAAATGAGAACAAGTGAAAGTGAGATAATAATATATTTTCTGAAAATTTTCGTGAACAATCACATGTTTGGTCAAAAAAAATTCTCCAGTGGAACGAAAATGAAATCTTCCTTACATCCAATCGCGCCCTTAATTTTTAGTTTTCAAAATGAAGATATTGGCTAGTTACCTAATTCTATTCTATTGGTGGCAATTAGGCTTGGCCCATTGGGCCAGGGAGTAAACTGGCCCGACCCAAAAATTGTTCGGGTCAGTCCGGCCAAATATGTCTAGTCTTTTTTGGATCTGTAGATTCATGGCCAGCCTAGCCATATCGTCGCGCCATCCCGCCGAGCCCATTGTATTGCTAATTCTCCTTCAATATCCCGAACCTATGACCAATAAAATCAAATATACATGTAAAACACTTATCAAGTTACGTTGATTGGCGAGGATCATATACGTGCTTGTGACTATAAATCTCCACATAAAAGGTAATGTGTTTAATCATATGAGTATGCAATAATGCCAAATGGAGGGGAAAAAGGGATGGTAAATAAGGGAATGTCGATGCTACCCACGGCAGGTAGCTACCCAAGTGGGTTCTATAATCTTCGATCAACATACACCCATTTGGATGCTACCCAAGTGGGTTCTATAATCTTGGATCAGCATACACCCATGTGGATGTATATGTGTATGTGTTGATCCAAGTTCAACGGTATAAAACCCACTATGGTAGCTACCCAAATGGGTAACATCGACTAGCCCGGTAAATATATCAAAAGAGAAAAAAGAAAAAAAAATGGTGCAAGCCCTTTATGGGACCAAACTTTGCTTGCTTTCTTTCCAACCATTGCATATCTACAAATATTTAAGTTTGTATATGTTAATTCCCTAGTAATTATGGGTCCACAAAAGCTTAACTTAGTCCCAATCACATGTCCTCTCCAAGGCGCATATTTCAAATTTTGCTTTTTAGTCTTAGATGCGGTAAACCAAAACACTTTGTGTCACATAAGGAACATCAAATCTCACTTCACCAAGCACATGCAAGGAAACAATATCTTTTTATCTCTTCCTTTATCCCCAAACAAGACCAATAATTTAGTGCTTCCTTTCATTATTTAGAGGCCTACTTGAACTGTTTTGGGATGGGCATTTTGTTTGTTTTTATACAATCCATGCCATAATAAGATTGTGTATTAGATATTTGTAATAAAAAGTGGAGCTTAGAGAGAGGTTTTAGGGCAATGATGGTGGGAATCCACATGATGGTCATGTGGTGAGTGCCCTTAATACAAGCTTTAGTCTTTCAATTTGCACGCAACAAAGTACAAACATGTTGCCTTTGCTATGACATCAAGGTTGTTTAGGTCATTGTGACAATTCAAAACATACAGATATCTTTTGCTCTCAATTATAGATTTAGCATTTTACTTGCCTAAATTAGGAATTTCTTGTTGGAAAATAAGTGTAATTTAAGTTTAAGTTCATAGTATAACTCAAAGGCAAAATTAATTCCCAATGCAGTAAGCTTTTGAGGCCAGAAGTAGTTACTCATTTCCAATAGTTGATGTTGCAAAAACGGGAGAAAAGTGCGTTTTTGGTCGTAAGAAGAAAATCAAAGATTTTAGGTTTATTGCGCTTTTGAGGCCAGAAGTAGTTACTCATTTCCAACTTGACATATTTGGCCGTCAAAACGCATCATATATACTCCAGAACCCACGAGGGGCTCTAGTAGGTTTATTTTGATTACATAAAGAAATATATATGAATGTTTTTCTCAGTCCTCTATGTAAATTAAAATTACGTATTGTCCCTTTATTTTTAACGCAAGTCGCCACAATTTTATTTTTTTTAAAAAAAAAATTGAAATCCTAGGGAATCTTGGAAATGAACGGTAAAATGTTTCTCACTTCTTTGAAGTGTTCCAAAAATATTAATGTGGAGGGACACAAATGTTTGGGTTATAAAGAAAAGGAAAGGTTAGTTGAAAATGGATCACGTAATATTGGAGTTGGGTTTCTCAAAATTAAAAAACGTCTAGGGAGTTATTTTTTTCTCACATAAAATCCTTGTAATTAATTTGTTCTCCGAGTTGTGTGTGTGTACCGCCAGGAAAAATAATAATTTGAGAACAAATTGTCATGTTCAAAGTTTCAACGAATTGATTTCATTGATCTGCACCAAACTACAACTGCTAAATCAAATTTTTAATGTCCCAAGTAGAGTAAGATTATATTGAATATATATCCAATTTTAAGGGAAAACTATTTAAGATTTTAATTAAACCCTGACGAACTTTACCGTACGTCACATGTTTAGATATTACGTTAACAAAATTTATCATGGTCTCACCTGGCCACTAATATTCAGATGAGATCTTCTATTCCAAAATTTTGTTTCATCTCCTATTCCAACCGTGTGGATGATTGACACATTTATAACATTTACCATATTAGAATCCCATAATTTCTGTTTGATTTATGCTTGAAAATTAACATGGTAAGTGTTATACACGTGTCAATCATCTACACAGTTAGAATAGAAGATGAAACACAGTTTTTGAATAGGAAATCCCACCTACCCCGAACCTTCCTCATTCCTTTTTTAAAAAAAAATTTAAGTGAATGAAAACATAGGAAAGATATGAGCGCGACTTTAAGAGCTTTTATCGATGTAAAAATAGCGACATAAAGCCATATATATTAACTATTTTTGTCAGCTATAATTACAGTTTTTTCTTTTTTAAGTTTATACTATAAAAACTATCACAGGTACTGAGGTACACATAAATATGTATATGTTTTCTAAATTTATCTATTTATGTATAAAAGCGAAACATGACAAGCACTAGAGAAGCACAATTTTCATAAACAAAAATTAGTCCGATTGGGAGACAGCAAAATGGTTTGACACCACTCAAGTCCTTTCTGGAATTCCCGTATTGTTTTGACAACTTTTTGAGTAGTCTATCAAACCTCAACCAACTGTCGGCCTTTTTTTTTCAATTATTAAAAGGATTATTGATTTTTTTGTTATCTCAACTATAACCAATTTGCTGGTTTTGTATCCACGTTTCTAATTTAGAAATTTACTACATATACTTCACGTTATTTTATAAGTCGGTACCTATTCACCTAAAAGGACGAAAGCGCTCCGAAGAAAAATTAAAAAAAAAACAAATTAAATTAAAATAATTAATTATTTTTATTAAATAGTTAAATTTTAATTAAAATTATTCAATTTTAAAAATAAAATGTAATTAAGAAATAACTTATTAATAAATAAATGAATTAAATTATTAATTGTATAAGAGTTAATTTAAATTAATTGTTTTTTAAGTTTGGAAATTCAATTACAAAGTACAATATTGATTAAAAATTACTTTAATTTCTTATTTACTATTTTAATTTTAATTTTAAATTGTAATTCTAAAATTTAGTTAACTAAACTAATTTTTCTTTTCAACTAATTTAATTTTAATTTGAATTGAATTCGAATGGACTTTCGGAGAGCTTTCAAGCTATGGCGGCAATTGCCCAAAAGAGGTGGTCCGATATGACGGAAGAAGAAGAGCAAGATGAAGAAGAACAAGACAAATCAAGCTTTAAAGACCAAGCTGGCGACTATTCAACTACTCGCTTGTCATTCACTCATGTCTTCTTCGGAAGCTATGAAGAATGTGGAAATTATGGCTCGAGGATCCGGGCCGACACTCTACAAGATACATCGACCATCAAGACGATACTGAGCACGCAAAACCAACAACCGACAATTATATCACTCGAAAATCCTTGACACATAAACGCCCTTCACTTAAATTGCGTTTTTAAAGTTATTTTTGTGGTTTTTTCCTGAAATTTCACATTGTTTTTCCTTTGCTACCCGATCGGCTCTTGATCAGGACCTTTTGCTTTCTTTTATATATTTTTATTTATTTTTAAAAAATTACTTTTATTTATAACTAATTTAATTTTTTTTATTTTATTTTTTTAAAAAAATTCATTAATATTTTTAGAAATTTCTTTTTATTTCTCAGTAGATCAACACATACACACACATGCACATGGGTGTATGTTGATCCAATAGTAGAGAACTCACTTGGGTAGCTACTCAAGCGAGTATCATCAATATTTCCCAATTATAAACGTGTATTTCATCCATGTAAATAGAATATAGAGTGAAATAGAAAAAGTGGAACATGAGATCTCATCTAATTGTGATTGAAGGTCATGGTGTACTATACTCTTTCCAAGCAGAGATTAAATTTTCACATACATAATTCTTAAAAAAAAAAAAAAATCCACATACATAATATAATATTGTATATAAAAAGATGCTTTAGTAATAAACATCTCATGTTACTTGAATGGAAAGTTTGGTTGTAGAATTTGATACTAAACTGATCAGCATTTTAAAGGCAATTTTAATAATTTTAAAATTTTCAACTTTTTTATTTTTCTCGAAACAATCAAAGATACTTGTTGGGAAATTTATTGTTTAAATTTTTTGACGAATGTCATGGCACCCCATTTTTGTTGTAAACTCGCATTGTAATAAATAGGGTCGGTCAAGCTGAAGTTAAGTCACTATGCCCAACATGCAAGAAGACAATCAAGACTAAGAGGGAAGACTCCCGCGAGATACCGAAGTTTGGCAAAAGAAGAGAAGACTAAACTGATCAAGGTGCAAACAGATGCAATTTGAGTAAAGATCACTAAGTCAACTCAGATAGTCAAGTTCTCTAGTTGAAGTGACATTAAGAGTCATTCACGATTGAAAGTCGACTTATCACCTGGGGGAGCAAGATAATGGTACCAAGTAGCAATACGTAACGAACGCAAGCAATACCG